>BMAV01010336.1:0-32214 GCA_019973955.1 Trichonephila inaurata madagascariensis
TGAAGCCATGGATGATTATTTTTAAGATAACATTTTAAAAATTTGTAATAATGCCACAGACTGAATAGTGATATTTACACTTTTTTGTGATTTAAATAAATAAGATGTTCCTTTACTTTTTTGTGATTCTTTATATACTGTTATAATTTATAAATTACAAATTATTTTTTGTGATAATTACACTCTCTAATAAAACTAGCAAATTGTGATGGATCTATACGCGCGTTTTCCAATTAACCCTCTTGGGAAATCTTTGGGCTATCAATTCGCGTTATTCACAATCAACCCTTCGGAAGAAGAGAATCGTGATATGTAAATTAACTTACTATATATATATAGTTGAAGTTTTCTAGATTTAGGAGAGAGTAGGAGAGAAGATATACTCGAGTCAGGTGAGATTGCTACTGAAGATATAATATTAGAATTATAGTGATTTGATTCTTATTAGGAGGAAACTTTAAATGACGATTGTTCACTAGGACTGATTTGATAGTAGATTAAATCGGATGATAGGTTAGATCCTTTATAAAGTAAGAATCAAGTTTGATTGTCTCCTAATCGTTCGCGTTTTACCGTCGTTGTACCACTTTCGTGGTTAACATTGAGACATTCTCTTACTAGCATTAGTTGAAATGGTGTCTGTTCTTTGTGTGGTAAATAGATTAATTCGATCATGTCCGGTGTTTCTTCCCTTCCCCCCACACATCTAGGTGCCCGAGAGAGAGGTCCGAGCCTCTCAGAAACTAAAACAAAGAAACATCTGTGTTTTGTTTCTTTTTCTAAAATTTCTACTCAGGTATTCCGGTATTAAGATCTAAAAAATGCCGAATACCGGTATTGAAGTTTTGGTCCGATATTGCAATCCCTAGCTCCAGTAGCGCACACAAGATTTTTCTAGGGGGGGGGTCCAGGCTAGAAAGTCCACCATTTTGGTATCATGCTCCAATACGTCGCCCAACATATTCTTCTGATTTTGTCGATTTTCGGGTACAAAAACAATGCAAAATTAACTATTGAATAAATAATTAGCCTTAATTAATAAAAAATTAATCATTAATAACAAATACATAATTACATTTTACGTAATATATGCATAGGATTATAACCAATCGAAAAAAAATTAAGGACTATGGGGGGTGTTCGGGCCCTTGTGTGCGACACTGCCTAGCTCCAATAAAACGAAAATAGCTCAGTAAGCGTTGCTTGCTGCCGCAGTATCGAAAATCTCTTGTGAGTAATTTTTACAGAAAAAAAAGATATATATAATTTGAATAGCAGTTTATCACAGATGCTGTATTTTATCCCTATCGAAAGCTATAATAGAGAGGGGGAGGTGGGGATTTAGTAGCACTGTGCTACAGAATGCGAATTGACGCAAATGCTTTTTGCAGCTCATAAAGCTTCTCCGTGGAGAATGAATATTACGATTAGTCATAGCAAAGGAGGCGTCTAACACTTGCAAATGCCACTTCAACCACGGAAACGCGACAATATGTTTCCATACCTATACTCAAATACCTCTCTCTGGACAAAAGGGACGCTCTATCACGTGTTCCAATGGCACAGACTTGAATTTCACAAGTGTCGATTTATTCATTCGATGGTGGGTGGAAGCAAGAGTCCGCCTCCCTTTCTTCCCAGCTAGCCCCTCCAGACTGTGACAATCCTCACATGTTTGACACAGTCTCGACAGATGGAACAGTGGGAGGTCAATATGTCACACAATATGTACTGGGGCAGCTGCAATTTCGGCGGACCCTGTACCACCCTCGATAAAAGCCCTCTTTTCATCACGGGATCTATAGAATTGCAACGCAAGAAATGACTTCTAAAAGACGGGAGGTTGTCTTGGATGCCAGGGTCTTTAAAAGTCGCCATGAAAAAGAGAATGGAATCATTTTTGACTTTGCTACGGGAGAACCTTTTTGTGTGTGTGTGTGTGTTGGGATAGAGTGACTTCTACGTCGATGGGGGGTTCGTGCCCTTTTCGAATGGACGCTTTTCAACGGGACTTGACCCTTTTATTGACCCGGGACGCCCAAATGGCAGTGAATATTTCTCGTCGCGGTTGAGGCGTTGGCTTTTTCTCGTGAAATGTACCGTGATCTCTGTTGTTGTAGGGACATCATAGGCCTTAAATAGGCATATTGACCATGAACTGACAGTTCCATATTGATACGGGTAGGAATAAATGATGATATTGTTACCGAATCCGGCAATTCGCGCTAAGCATGTATTGAGGTAGGTGGTACTGCAGAAACATGAATGTTTCCGCGCCTTTGGATCTAGGCTTGGATTTTCTGAGATGAAAGCACCTCATTGATGTTGATCTAAGACTTTGTTATTTATTTTGTGGATTTGTTACTTGATTTCCATACCAATATCACAATTGGATACTTATTTCCAAACTTATTTACAATGTGGTCCTTTTTTTTTAATTCAATAAATGTATCTGGAAAATCACATGAAGTCTCAATCAGTGTAAAACTGAAAGTTTTACAAAATTTTAGGGCAAATTCTTTATAATGATTTATATAAAGATTTAAACAAACTCAAACTCAGTGGCGCAACAGCCCATGAGGGCCAGGGCCTACTGTGTCAATCCCAGTATACGTGACCATTCGGCGCTGAGATGTTTGAGCAGATATCTCGATCAGGTGTGTGGTCGGTGTGAGACGATTATTAAATGCTATCCTTTTTTTAGCTAGTGTTTCACATTTGCTAAGAAGGCATCACCCTCCACCCCACATTTGGAAGAATCGATTACCTTAAAATTCCGCATATAACGCGCATCCCCGTTTCTACGAAGAAACCTGAAATGTACGTGCGCAAGGCTCTTATGTTTTGAAATAATTTATTCGAGGTATTATTGTACTATTCCAAGCTTTAGGAGGAAAAAAAAATTATTCTTCAAGAACTACAACCCGATAATTTCATGAGCAATCCCATTTCTTTCAAATAAACAGTACTTCGAAATATGTAGAAGTCTAAAAGTCTAATTTTTTTTCTATGCTCATCTTTTTTTTACTTTTAAACTCAAACTCAGCGGCGCAACAGTCCATGAGGGCCAAGGCCTACTGTGCCCATCCCAGTATACACGACCATTGGGCGCTGAGGTGCATGAGCAGATGTCCCGATCAGGTGGTCAGTCTGAAGCGAGACCCCCTGTCTTTAAGTCCCCAAGCAAGCTTGGTACTCATTTATCGACTCACTGCAGGGGAGACGAAAGGCTGAGTCGACCTTGCCCAGCCCGGGAATAGAACCCGGACCTGAGGTGTAGAAGCGCGAAACGCTACCACTTGACCACTGGGCCTGTTTTTAAGGTGACCAATCGCCCTCCTTTTATAGGTTTTGTCTTTCCTCAAAAAGTGTCCTACTTTTCAATATTTTAAAACTTATCCGTTAATCTCTATATTTCAAAGATACCAGATACAACAGAAAATTTTACCGAAGAAGTGCAGAACCTTTAAGAAACATGTTTCCAATATGCCGAATAATGGTCTGAAACAAATTTGACAGGAAATAACAGTTTACAATGGTATATTTTGACATCATCGCGAGTAAATTGAGCAGAGATAAAAAAAAAAAAACTGTGTTGAGTTTTTATCGAAAGAAATGCCTGGTATTAAAATCGATGACAATTGTCTGAAGAAATTAGAAGACAATGAATATTTAAATTCTGATAAATTAGCACAATTGGCAAATCAGCACGTTGAAGTTGATAAAAGATGGGTGGAAATATTTAACCATTCCAAAAATATGAACTCATTCCATATGAAAGCTTAGTTATTCTTGTCAGTAGCTCACACAGGAATTTTTTAAGGGGGGTCCAGGGTCGAAAGTCCACCATTTTTGTATCATGCTCCTTTTGATTTTGTCGTTTTTGGGGAAAAAAAAGTAAAAAACTAATTATTGAATAAATAATTAGCATTAATTAATCAAATTAATCATTAATAACAAATATTTTTAAATTTTACGTACTATATATTTTAGAATTATAATAATCAAAAAAAATCGGTTTTGGGGGCCCGGGCCCCCTGACCCCCCTTGTGTCCCCTGATTCTGTTGAATTTATATTGTGCTGTCCTGGAACCAAAATACAGCAGTCGAAACAGTTTTTTCGATTGTAATGATTTTTGGACAAGTGAGAAATCAAGATTGAATGTTGATACTTTAAATAGCTGCAGCACTCACCGTAAAATTCAATATGAAAGATATTTCTTGCTTCAATATTAGAAAATTCATTCAATGGAAAAATACTCGTTTAAGTAAATAATTAAAAGGGATACAAACATAATTATTGTATTTTTGTTTTAAATTTAAAAATCTTCACATGAAAACTTTATAATTTTTTTTTAAAATTTCGCCTTTTTTCATTTAAAAATTGGTCATTTTGTTTAAAAGATCTAGTAAAAAAAAATGATTTAAGTATTTTGCCTCAAATTTTAGAAAATGAGAACAGTTTTCATTGCATTTTAAATTTATTTTTAAACCCCCCAACAGTACCATGGGTTGGAGAAATACAGCATGAACCTTATTTTTAGTTTGTTTAGACGTAAAATCAATAGAAGTCATACAAGTACATATTAAAGTGTAGTTTTTTCAAAAATTTAATGAGAATAGAATAGAATTATTCCTACACCATCATTCAATTTGGCGTGTTTTCTATTTCCGTTTTTGATTTCGTGGTCTCTAAAACCGATAAGTATTTTTTTTTACGACCAAGTCCACACATTTAATCTTTTTCAAGTCCTACTATTAGCTCACACTCTCTATATATTTATTTATCTTGGTGGAATTTGCAATCGTTAATAAAATACATTTTAAAGCACTTAGTTGAACTGAAATTTTTGATGTTTTTGAAATTTTTGGATGACAATACCATCTTTTAAAGATAACAAAGCAACTACCATTAAAGTTGGATTCTGTCCTATGCAGTAGCGCACACATGAATTTTTCAAGTGGGGGGCGTCCGGGGTTGAAAAATTCACCATTCTTGTATCATCTATTTTTGATTTTGTCGATTTTCAGGAACAAAAACAGTAAAACTAATTATTAATAAAAATTTGATTGATTAATAAAATTAATCATTAATAACAAATATTTAATTAAATTTTACGTATTTTATACTTGGATTATAAACAATCGGAAAAAAAACAAATTTTGGGGGGGCCGGGTTTAGGGCCCCCCCTTTTCGCCAATTTTGTCCATGTATATACATATTTATATAAAATTTCTTTGTTGATCTAAGTAGGAATTGACTTAATTTTTTTTTATATTACATGTTTTGATTATGATTTTGAGTTGAATGAAAGGCTTGGAAAATATGTCGTCAAAGTTACTTAACTAATGATTTTGGGGAAATGTTTTAACGAGATAATTCTGGATTATTAAAATTCTAAATAAATCTCTTTCGTCATTATAAAACGTTACAACACTTTCTCTCTCACTATATTTTTTTTTTAAATTCAGTTTCCTTACTAAACTATATTACTTCCCATCAAGATAGATTTAAGACAGCAGGGAGGGAAAGAAATCGCATACACAAACCCATTTCTTTGTGTATAAAAGCCACGTGAATTAAACCAGACGGAAAACGATAAGAACTAACGAGTTGATAATAAAAAGTTAAAAATCTGCTGAAATCATCACGATTTAAGATACGCACTGAATCGGTGCTTTTGAAACACTTTCGTTGGCGTTGACAGCAAGGAAGCAGAGCCTTTCCGAAACTTCCACAATTTGACACTGTTTCCCCTTTGAGTTTCCTAGAAGTCCCAATGACATATAGCCTCAGAGAATTTCTGTTTATACCCTTCTGTTCCCCGCTGTTTATCCTTTGATTACTGGTGATGGAAAACCTCTTTCGAAACTTATTAAATCTGAAACATTTTATTTCTTTTGGACGGTGGAACAATATATACAATGTAATTAAATACCCGTGTAATATAAAGACCAATGTTTCGGAAATGATTCCATAATTGCTCTCCAGATAAGAATGTGGATACTGTATGTAAAACGGAAACTGTTTGATTTGTTTATTTTTGGAACTTGCAGTATCAGCAATTTCAAATCTTATCGAATCTGCTGATTGTGCAGTTTTTATATAAATAATAAACATATATTAAAGTAATCTTTTTAAACTGTAACCTTTATATTTTCAAAATGAAATTTGTTTTAGATAATATAGATCAGGGGTGGCCAACCCAAATGACCTCGCGGGCCACTTCGGAAGAACTTAACGACCCCGCGGGCCGCATATAAAAAGTTTATCTTTAAATTAGATTTTGATCCATTACAAACATTTGTTGTAGTGAAAATTTAAAACAGACTGATATATTATTATAGTTTTCATTGTTTTTCATGTATACAAACATAGATAGTATAATAATAATAATGCAATAATCAAATAATGTTTAATTTATTTAATTAGTGAAATATCTATTTCTCAATTCTTTCACTTAGTTTTTGCAAGTTGATCTCAATGCATGCTTATTTTGGGTATCGTAATTGATGTTGCAGATTTTCGTGCATTAAATTTGAGCATGATTTATGTTTGATAAATTTCAATTAAGAAAAAGAAAGATATTTGCAGAGAAGTAACGTGATAAAATAATAAGAGTTATGGGATTTATATTTTACCAAAAAAATTCTTTGAACAAAAAATATTGTACACAATAGTCGAATTTTGTAAAGTTGTAAAGAATCTCGTGGAACGCAAAATTATTCAAGGCAGGCCACTTGTGTTCCCCGGGCTGCGGGTTGGACACCCCTGATATAGATTAAACATTAAGAAGAAAAAGCATTCAATAATCCTATCCAAACCGTACAGATTCTTTTGGATTATGAGTTCCCAAAGTGGTTCCCATGGATTCCTTTTTACTACTGTGAGTGTCCATGGAAAATTAAAATTAATTTGGGGAAGTACAGGGTCGCTTTTCCGCTTAGGCAGGTGCTTAAGACGCAGAAGACTTGGGACGCTAAAAATTAGTGTGCGGGAAAAAAAAATTAAAATTATAGCTAGCGTACCACGGCCTAGCGAATCATAAGAAAATTTCTGCCCTTTAGAGAGTAAAGACTGAAATGTGATTTATTACAGAAAAAGAAGAGCTTATAACAGTTAGATGTTGTTACGCACTCGAAATTATATTACAGAGGATATCGATTATAATGATGCCATTAATGATTTTGCAATGATCGAAGCTCGAAGAAAACCTCTATTGTATAAGTACAATGACAATGACTCAACAAAGAATAAAGATAGTATCTAAAATGTAAGGATAGCAAAGTGATAAGCGATGGAAAAGATGATAATTAACAAGTTGAAAACAATTCACACTGTAATGCATATTATACTATAATTGCAAACGATTTCATCATTTTACTGTACTAATTCACAAAAGGGTGTGTGGGTGGTCTGTGATGCCGTAAGGAAAGAATTGAGCAAGAGTGGGCGAACCATGCCACTATCCTTTTCTTACGGCTGCCGGTTGTCTCGTCCGGAAAGACAAACACAAAAAAAAAGGCAGGGAGATAGTAAGAGAGTTAAGGTAAAATCCCTCCCGAAGCAAAACTTTTTTTCTTTATCCAATGGGGCTGCGGATTGGTATTTTACCATTGCTGACCTAGTACATCCCCAAGAGATAGTATCACTTTTTAGTGCAGCACCATATAGGCGATACCTATTACCGCAAGTAATTTTGACGCCCAGTTTCCTCCCTAGAGGTGGGCACCTGAGCTTTGACGATGGGAGAACCTGTACTAGGATTTAATTTCACCGAGAGCTCTCAAGCCAAACAGACACTCTAGGGATCTTTAGCATGCCATATAATCATATGGCCGCTGTCAATATTCTGCATCACGAAAATCCACCGACTTGGGCCAGGGTTGAACTCGCGACTTTGGGTGCAGAAGGCCAACGACAAACCAACCATGCCACCCAGACGGTTCCGAAGCAAAACTGGTAAGGTAAGAACTGAAGGATAGGGTGCTCCCTGGAAATAGTGGACGAAACAATTTGAAGTGCCTAGGGGAGAGGTTCAAAACGGCTCTGGGGATAAGTGGGTAATGTTAGAGGGTCCACAAAAGATTTAATATAAAGTAAAACATGTGAACAAATTTAGAGTAAAAACTAAAAAATTGAGTAAAATATTATACATAGGTACAGAGTAAGTACAAGTAGTGACAAGCGGCGTAGTGGGGAAGTCAGGCCGATCGTGGGTGCTGCCGCCAATTCAGGTTTAAATGGGAACGGAATCTCGCCATAGCATACAAATGTCTAATATATGGTAGTATGAAAAAGACATCTAATCAGTGGCGCACACAAGGGGGTCCTAGGGGTCCGAACCCCCCAAAGCCCTTGATTTTTTCCGATTGATTATATTAAGTATATAGTACATAAAATTTAATTAAATATTTGTTATTAATGATTAATTTTATTAATTAATGCTAATTATTTATTCAATAATTAGTTTTTTACTGGTTTTTCCCCCGAAAATCAACAAAGTCGAAAGGAGCATGATACAAGAATGGTGAACTTTCGACCCCGACCCCCCTTGAAAAATTTCTGTGTGCGCTACTGCATCTAATCAACAGTTTTGTGCACAATGCCAATATGTGAAAAGAATGCATCAAATTTCTTAGTTTTGAGCAGAAAATTGTATTATTTTCTTTACCTTGTTTTGTGAAGATAACCATCTCATTCACAATGGCGTAATGAGGAATATTAGGATCCCCTGCTAAGTCAGGTTTTGGGCACCAAGCTGGATCTTACAATGGATTGCAAAACCATAACTTTCGGCATCTTTGTTTTTGCACAAACATTTAACATTATAAAGAAAATTTAAATGAGCAGGTGGAAAAAAATAGTGAAAATTTCATATTATATGAATTGAAAGATTAAACGAGGAAAGAAGAAGACTGAAACTTAGATATCACACGGGATGAGACCTATTCAAACAACAGCGCTGGTAAAAGTTTGGAATATGCACGACTAATAAAAGAGCATAAAAATGAATATCATCTCGCATTGTTAAAATAAAGTATAAAGTGCAAACTGGCGACTTCTACATTAAGTTGCCAAATTATTTTAAGCACTATCAATAAAAAGCCAATATTGTAAAGGCAAGCAAAAAGAAATGTTCCCGAACAAAATCTTGATTTTGTACAGGGAATACGCCTTATTTTATTGTTTAGAGATAAAATCTTGCATATTTTCTTATAAAATCAACATGAAAAAAAAATGTCAAAATTGGTGCCTGTATTGAATGAGTGAGAATTTATTTACTCACGTTATAAAGCAAACCAAAGACTATTGACGACGGACTTTGTAATACTGAGCCTCAATCAAGTGAAGATTACGATACCTGAGCTCGCTCTTTAAATTAATATACCAACAGCATGGCTTTGAGCCTCAACATGGCGGAGTTTCAGTAGCGCTAGGCTGGAACTCGTGACACGCTGGTCGCGAGTTCGTGACTATAACCACTAGGTTACCATGGGCTCCTGTATTGAAATTTAACTAATTGCATTTTACCCTTTATCTACCGACGGTACTTATAAGTACTACTCACTTTCAAATTACACAGAATAACCATTTTGAAACGGGGAATTTAAATTTAACACTTTTTTTTTTATTTTCCCACTGCATGGAAATTTTATATAGTATTTTGGGGGAACAATATTTTAAAAAAGGGCTTTTATAATTTTGTAAGCAAGTTAATTTTTTTTTTTAAAAAAATTTAATTAACAGGATGCCTTATTTTTTGTTTATTTTAATTTATTTTAACCGGGTTTTTCAAAAATTCTTTTTAAAGGGGTTAAATCAAAATTTTAACCCAAAAAAAAGGGAAAAAGCAAATGAAATAAAAAACCTTTAAAAAAGGATAGAAAGTTTGGGGAAAATAAAATTAAAGTCAGTTGGAGAAAAAAAAGGGGGTCGAGCTTTTTTAAAAAACCCCCCAATCTTTAATTACCACGGCCCATGTCCCTAAAAGAATTAACATGGTATTAAAATAAAAAATTACCTTATTAAAATTTTTAAAAAGGGTTTGGGCTCAATTATTAAAAAAAATTAATTCTCTGAGTTATTAAAAACCTCTTTTTTTATTTCAAATAAAGGGTTTTGTTCATTTTAAGAAATTTGAAACAATAAAAGAAAAGTTTAAGAATTTACCCTTTAAAAATTTTTTCCCCCGGAAAACCCCAAAATAGCCTTTTAAATTTTTTTTTTAAACCCAGAAAACGATTTACTACTTTTTTTAAAGAACAAAATAAAATTTAAATTTTTACAAGAAATTCTTTTGGACATAAAAGTACCGACAGCACACTGGTTTAACAAGTTTTTCGTGTGTTTATTTTGGGTGTGTTGTTTTTTTGGGGGTACATATCTTTTAAAAAAAATTTCCTTTTTAACTTTTTTTGCTTTTTTTATTTTCTTTTTTCCCATTTAACTTTTCAAAAAAAATTTTTTTTAAATTTATTTTTTTTACCCCAAAATACAAATTATTTTTTCCTATGGAATAGGTTTCCCCTTATTAAAATTCAAAATTTTTTAATTTAAATTTGTAAATTTAAAAAAATTGGGGGAAAAACTTTTCCCAAACTTTTTTTAAAAAAAAAAAAAAAATTTTTCATTATACGAATCCCCAAATTAAGTGCATTTTGTTTAAATATGTGCTTATTATATCGTTGACAAATATGTTCTTTCTTAAAGAAAGTTCCTGCAAAAAGCAAAAGTTGGCAACAGTGAAGCACATGAACTAATTGGCTGGAAACGCGCGATTATTTTTATGATATAATTATGACGTCCCGTTAATTTATGAACTGATTGGCCGAAAACCCGTGGCTCAGTTATCATGTGACTATGACGTTACATGAATTTAGTCCATTAAATGAAATATTTATAATTTAGTCAAAAATTAGCAACATTTCAATTTCCTTATTTGTAATTGAGATTTAACAATAATATAGGAGAATTTCAAGGTGCTATTATTATTGTTATTATTTTACTTTTCTTAGAGAGTGTCTAGAAAAAAGAAGCTTAATCTTCAACAAGCTTTGGATTTGTTACAACACCTACCATCTTAAAGCAGTGAAGCACTAACCGATGGTTCTTCAGATGAAGACGTCCCAGCAAATGATCTACTGGAATTTTCGTTACATTCTTAAAATGGCGATCAATTGACTGAACAAGACTCAAGGTGCAGTAGCTCATGTTCAGAAAATACAGTATTTCCTACCCCAAGATGCAGTGCTTTAAAAAACATTCAAATGAAACCTCACTCAAAATGCACAATGTGTGATGAATTTTTGTGTATTAATGAAAAGAAAAACTGTTTCTTTGAACACATCAAATTAGTTTTAAGTGTAAAACCTGCTTTTATGTGTAAAAAAAGTAAATAAATTTTAAAAATTTTATAATTTTCAAAAATAATTATTTTGTACTGTGAAAATACTTGTAGAAATACTTGTATATATTATTTAGCACTTTTTAGAGTTAAAAAAGCCATTCGGTTTTTTGTATTATGAGAATATTTTAGATCTTTGTGTGTATTGATGGTACTTAAAAGTACTACTTTAATCAGTATTTAAGTAGCTGTAGCGGATTAAATTTCCAAAAGTTCAGTCTTTTTTTTATGTATATCCCTTAATTTTCAATGCGGTGATTCAAATATATATATATATATATATATATATTGCACTCTCTCTCTAAAAATTGCAATAAATCATAATGCGGTAGATAAAGGGTTAATATGCATTGCTTAAAATTCAAATTAAATTTTATAACAAAATGTGTTCAAAAATATAAACATGCTGATCACGTGCTTTCCAAAATTAACATCAGAATTCGTGGCAATTACATTAGCTACTTTGTCCAGTCTATATACATGCCAAAAAGTAATTTTTTTTCTTCTTAAATTCTCGAACTTTTATAAGTGGTCGAGGAAAAAACTGAAACAATTTCTTACTAACCAACAACTTAAAAGAACCATTACCAAAACTACAATAAAGATCCTGCTTCAAAAATAAAAAAAAAAAAAAATAATAGCAAACTTTAGACTTAAAAAACCCTGATCTCAATATTGCACACACAGAATCCGCCCAAGAATCACAATACGTTTTCGCCTCGTTAAAGCTTTTCAAGCAATTTTCATCACTATCAGGATGTGATGAAAATGGCTCCTAAATGAACATCCGAATTATCGCCAAGTCCACTGATGAGTTGCAGCGGAATGCCAAATATTGTTACAGCAATCTCGACAACAATAGGGACACAATCAAAAAACGCCCTGCATTATCTTTTGTGTGTGTGGAACATCACTTCCTTATAAATCCCCAGGATAGATATAAAAATAAATAAAAATAAAAGAAAGAAATCACCCCTACAATAGAAGGGAATTAAAACTCGGCGATTGAAAAGAAATTGATGGTTGTTGTTCCAAATTCTTCGGGCGGCGAAGGCTCCGAGAGTAATATACAACCTTATATTTATTCAAAAAAAAACCACCGTTAAGGCAACGAAATTCTTCTGGCTAAATGTTTGGGAAGGAAGATTAGCCAAAACACCTGCTGTGATGGTGATGTATTGCTGTGGGTAATAACAGGGAGCTAAATCCTTTATATGGTTGGTGCGCCACTCTTTTGTACGCCCACGTCTTTTTTCTCTGGAAAAATAATTCCCTTTTTTAAACGTAGTTTTTGGTTTGGGAATTTAATGATGATAGCGATATTGCGAGGTGCTTTCGCCAGGGAAATTGATGCTGTGATTATGTTGTGGCTAATTTAGCGGTCGTGTCTGGAGGGAGAAGGGACTGGAATTGTTTAAGTTTGCAGCCACTGCGTGCTTTTACGGGCCCCGAATTTTGGAATTTTTTTTTTTCTTGAGATGGTTTTGATGGTGATGTTTTTATTTTAAAAGTTTTCTGGTGAATAGCTGTTCGGTTTGTGTTGAGTTGAGATAAAACCCTGAAGGTAAAGATTGTTGCAATTTCGGTAAATGACAGATTTTGGTAAAATAAGATAATGGTGGTTGAACTTGAGTAATGTTATGTGGTTCCTTGTTTAATGAGTGTTGTGATCTAGAGAATGTGAATAAAGGTATTCCTTACAAGAATAAAGTTAAAATTGAGGCTTATTTTTTATGCACCTGTAATGACTATTTTTTGTGTGAAATATTTGTATATATAATCCCCCCTGCTGTTTAGTTCTATATAATACTGGACAAACACACACAAATTAAATACTCCTATTGGATTCGAATTTATCTTTTCCACTCATGGAATTTCTTATTTAGACACGTAATTAATTTTCCTAATTTGTTTCTTTCATTATTCTGTATTTCTACTAATAATTAAGCAATATGCCTGCCAAATATTTCAGGAGAATTTGTGATTAGTTCGACCATTGTACCTTTTTCCGGTTGTCCACCTTCCAATCTGTGTGTTCCAGTGGCGCACACAAGGGGGGTGTCCTAGGGTCGGACCCCCAAGCCATGATTTTTTCCCGATTGATTATAATTTTAAGTATGTAATACGTAAAATTTAATTAAATATTTATTTTTAATGATTAATTTTATGAATTAATGCTAATTATTTATTTAATAATTAGTTTTTTACTGTTTTTTGTTCCCCAAAATCGACAAATTCAAAAGGAGCATAATACAAGAATGGTGGACTTTCGACCCTGGACCCCTTTGAAAAACTTCTGTGTGCGCTACTGGTATGTTCCTATACGAAATTGGGTTGTATTTTGTTTGCGCAAGTTTTTGTGGCTTCATAGATCATACTATGAAGTATATGAAATCGAATTTAATCAAAAGAAACACAAAGATTCTATTGTATAAAAATCTTTTAAGATCAGTATTAACGAATGCATAGGAAACTTCATCCATGTCTCTAACAGATGAGAACACGATAAGTACCCCACGCGAAAGGAAGTTTTTAAAAGTTTTTTTTGGGAGGATTAAAAAAACGGGAATGTAGCGAAGAAGATCAAATTTAGAGCTCTATCAATCATATAAAAAAATGTGACATTTTAACTTCATCAAAATACAACAATTAAATAGTCAGGTCACGTTGTTAGATTGGACGAAGCCCGCGCCCAAAAAAAGTCTTCAATGCCCAAAATTGGAACACAAAAAGGGGCAGGCCAAATCTTAGATGGATTGATCCCCTAGAAAATATCCCCCATTTTTGAGAACTAAGAACGGGAAAACCCTGGCGGAAGAAGGCACCTGGAAAAGGCTTTTTAAAAGGCCAAGGCCCCCCTTGGGCTGTCAACCATTGAGGAAGGAAGGAAGCCAATACTAGGGGAAAACCAGAACGGCAAATGTTCTGCTATCTTTAACACGATCCATAAGTCTCCAAATTTGTTGAACTGTTGCCATTTTGTTTTCTTCACAATTGGAAATTTTTCCCATACTACTATTCGTTATCCCTCGGGGGTACCCCAATTTCCCCATTCAGACCCGATCTTTTGCATAAATTATCTTAATCCCTTTCACTACTGAACTCAACAAACATGGGATTTCGCAAAATTTCCATTTCCCCCAACCCCAACCCCATCCCAGTTCAAAGTCTGAAAAATATATCTCCACGTATTCACAAGAAATTCATGCTCGCATTCATTATTTTCTCGAACTTCGTCTTTCTTTCCTATATTAAACTAAAGAAATCCGCAACCTTGTTGCTGCGGTTTTTCAAACCAGGGACCTATGATTCAGGGTGTCGCACAATGGAAGTATTTTAAAACAATTCAATTCACACTAAATGGGAATTAGGGGGTAGAGGTAAGGATTATATATTGTAATTGTGTTTTAAAATAAATATAAAATGTAACTATTTTTCAATATAGATAAAAAAATCAAAAATTTTTCATGTATTTTTTTACAATGTGTGCATCTTTTAAACTTAATTATTAAAATAAGAAATAAACAAACACACACTATATGTATTCCTTCAATATGGTTAAAAATTTTAATGCGAACCTTTTGTCCCCCGCATTTTTTTTTTATTTTTATCACAATATCTGTGGTGTATATATTGGAATTTTATCGCTGTGTAATTCCATCTGGGATTTTTGATACAGTAGGGCTAGACGTCAAGTGTTGTTATTTCGCCAAGACAGGCGATAATATTACAATATGGTTTACTCTTATATTTTTATCTTGCGATATTGTTACAAATTTTGTGTAATGAACGCTTAAAATAGTGTAAATAATTTTATATCTGGAAGTGTAATACATTAATATTACTTTCTGTTGTATTTATTTTATGTTAAAATTTTGCCCCCCATTTTTCCCCTTCGAAATCTAGTTTTATTATGAAAAAAAAAAAAACAGTGATTAACCTGATCGAAGGAATAAATTTAAAAAAGTGGAGCGCGCACTGGGGCAAGGCGTAGACAAAACAAAGGAAAACGCTAGGCCGTCATCTTGGATTTCATGTAACCCGACAACAACCGCTGCTTGGCGCGTTGCACTCCTATACCCAATCAGTCACCGGGGAGTTACGCGGTCTGATAACTAGGCCGACGATATGTAATAATTCCCGTAATTCCTTAAAATAATTTTTTTATTTGTAATAGTCCTGGCCTGCAGGACTCAAAGAGTTTTAATTACCCGCATAACGGATAATTGTAACCTATCTCTTGAAAGTTAACAGCCTGCATTTTTAAAAGTGAAATTAGATCCCGAATCTATCGAACGATATAATTCCACGAACAGTAGGCTCCGTTTTACGGAAGTCGCGGGTTTCCGGGAGTTCATGTTGCCGCTTCATATAAATAAATAGGCCCAAGATGCTGGAAATCTTACTTTTGTCTCTTTGCCTTTGTAATGTAACCTGTCAGCTCGCTTTTTGTCTTCGTCATGTGAGACACCGCTGTTGCTTGTTGTAAAAAGCCATGTGACCAGTGGCACACAAGAGGGGGGTTTTGGGGTCCGAACCCCCCCAAAGCCATCGATTTTTTTTTTTATTGATTATAATCTAAGTATATAATACGTAAAATTTAATTAAGTATTTGTTATTAATGATTAATTTTATTAATTAATCTAATTATTTATTCAATAATTAGTTTTTACTGTGTTTTTTTCCCGAAAATCGATAAAATCAAAAGGAGCAAAATAAAATTGACATCTCTCGCGTTCTTCCTCTAACATAACCTCTAATTTTTTTTGGGCCCCCCGATTAATGGCAAAACTTTTAACCCAAAATAAAGTGAAAGGCATAGATGCAAATAAGTAACCTTTAAAAGGATAAAAAGTTTAGTGAGCAAGGATGGCAAAAAAACCCGTTCGGAGATGAAAAATTTTGGATCACGGCTTCTTAGAATCAAAGACGCCCCTCGCCAATTCAACAAGGTACATCCATTGTACTACCAGGAAAAGTTTGGGAAAAGCGGACGTTGAGTATTAAACCCAAAGGTAGGAAGATTATATTTTCTAAACCCCTTTATATTTAGAGATTGAGTTTGGGGCCGGGAAATTAAATATTTATATTGAAAAGTGATCTAATTCCGGATCTGGTTAGTTAAGACTCGTGCTTTGGATTCTCACTTAATAAAAGTTTGTTCGATACCCTAAGTAATCTAAGTTAAATTTTAATAAAAAGTCATTTAAAATTCTAAAATTCTCTCATTCCGAAACCCCACACCTCAATTTACGCTAAAACCCCCACGACATAGCTATCGAACGATGGCCATGTCAACAAAAAAATTAAACTTCCCCCCCGGACCCCCCCGAAAAATTTCTGTGTGCGCTCCCATGTTGTGTTATAATCGTCGTTTTTTTGTGTGTGTGTTTGTTGAAATACAAAAAAATGTCTAAATAGGAAAAAAAAATTGGAATACCAAAGTATGTGTCCTCTATTCAAAACAGCGAAATAGATCGCCTCAACGGAATAAATTAAAAAATCTCCCCCACTCGACTACTACTACTTATATACATTAAACCCCCCGAAAAGGGTTCCTCCATTGGTGTGGTGTGGTAGTTGGAGATCCAAAAGGTTGCCCACACCCCGACCTGGTTCAAAATTACGTGGTCCGTTGAAAACCCCGTGTTGCTAAACAGTGCGACGTTAAAATTTTAACCAATCAATCAACTAACCCCAGAGCGGTGGGTTTTAACAGTGGGCTAAGAGGGAATATTAGGGGGGCCCCCGCAAATTCAGGTTTTGGGGGACCGAAGAATTTTTCAAAGGATTATGTACTTGGCGTCGTCATTTTTTGGGGCCCCCAAAAAACCCGCCCCCCCTTTTACGTGCAAGGCTCGCGAGGGTGTACTGTCGCCTCCGTTCTGACCTTAAATAAAAATAAAATACTTCATTGAATGTGAAATTTAAAATAAGTCGAAAGGGTAATTTCGCTGAACGTTTCAAACAAATAAAAAATTTTTTTAAACTACGTTTCTTAACGGGGCATATTTTTAATGACACACAAAGCATTAAAACGGCCGCACCTCCATTTTAATTAAATTTTTTTTTTAAAATATGCTGGGAAAATAATTGCTTCCTTTCATGTATTTTATCAAAATTATCTTCTTTTTTTTCTATGTAATTTCATCTCCAAGATCAGATATAAAAGCACAAAAATAATTTTTGTACCATCTTTCTTTCTCAATTTTTTTAATTTCAAAATAATAAAACATTATAAACTCTCTCTCTCGTTCTTTATTTTTTTTATAACACAATACAGATTTCAAAAAATTTAAATTTTTTCTTTTTTTTACCAAATTTTTTCTCTTTCACTGATTTCAAAAACCCGTTTTATGACCTTGTCTTTATAATCAGTTTTATAAATTACTTTTTCCTGTAGTTTTTTTTTTTTAAAAAACTACTCTTTTAAACGCGTTGCCATCATTATAATTTCAAAAAATAATTCATTCCACAATTTTATATGAAAATCAGATTATAATTTTTTTTCTCCCACCATGGAAAAATATTATTTCAATCGTTTTTAATCTTGTGTGAACAGGATTACATATCACAGCTACTGCAAACCACGTGGGTCTGATACATTGTCATTTACACCTGTTTGTGGGTAACAGGTCTACTTAATACCATCTTTTTGCAACGTTGTCCATAATTCATAAGCACCGATTCGTCTTAGCACCAATTCTTGGTTTTCGTTAGTCGCTACCTAAGATCTAGGTGTGTGGCAAGCAAAAAAACTGAGCCAGCTTGATTACAGGTAGTAATTTAGTCCCCGCCTATTTTTTCATCCACCCCAAGGAATGATACCGCTTGGCCGTTATCAAGACGTTGGAATTGCTCCGCGTATAAAGAAATTTTCAATTATTTACGCTTGGGATCAAAATTTTCGTAGTCGTTAAAATAAATAGATGGCGGGGCATCCAATATGTTTCCAATTTCACGCCCCACCTACGTCGTCCATTTACGCCAAATTGGCCCCGAATGAATTGGCCAATGAGTTTAAGGAAATTGTCTTAAGGATATGGAAGATGCTGTGTGTGTGAAGCTAGACGTATTGTCTGGAACTTATATTTCCTTAATCAGAGGTCGTTCAGGAAGATTTCGAGAATTCAATCAAGATCTTGCATTGAAACGGTGATATGTAAACTATGGTGTAGATCAGGGGTGTCCAACCCAAATGACCTTGCGGGAAATTTCGGGAAAACATAATCTTGCGGGCTGCACATAAAAATATGTACCTTTATAACAAATTTGGAAACGAAAAAACATTTATTGGTTGAAAATTTAAAACAGAATGAATTATTATCATTGTTTTCATTATTTTTCATGTATACAGACATAGATAAAATAATAATGTTTATATAATATAATAATGCAATGATCAAATAATGTTTAAAATATAGAATTGCCATTTTCTCGAAAATCACGGTGTTCCTTTCGAATTGCTCTTTCGTTACTCATTGTTGAAATTTGATTGTCCTGTCATTCGCAAACGATTAAGTATGCGTTGCCCTTTATCTTAAACGTTCTGAATATTTTTTTTTAAACTTTAAAAAACATCTCTGACTGCCTCTTGCTTTTTGAGCATTCCAAACAGAAAAGGAGGAGGAGAAACGAAAGTCGCACACACAGAGAATCATGTACCATCCATAGTAAAGGATATGCATAATGTAAATCGAAATGTATTAAAAAAGCAATTTACAATAGTAAAATCAAATGTAACTGTTTACTAAAATATAAATCTATTTTAATCTAAAGGACATTTCTATTATCAAAAAGGATTTATTTTAAAACAAGAACAGGTAACAGGCAAATACATTGTGTGAGTATATATATAAAATTACAAAATAAAAAAACTTTAAAAACCTGATATTAAAAACCAAGGGGGCCTGTAGATCTTCTCCGCCCAGGGCCCGAAATGAGCTTAAATCAGTACTCACCAACACCTATTGTACAAATTATACAACTGTTCGTACTCATTGCTCAAATTGTAAAATTGTAATTTTCATGTATTAAGGTATCCGACTACGTTCGGAACCGTGATTTTGCAAAAGCGTAGAAATGGATAATATTTATGATATTTAATGTCACTTAGATTAGAATACATGTATAAAAATATTTTAAGGACATTTTGACAAAAAAAAATTATTTAAATACAATATTTTGGCAAAAAATTAACTTAGAATAATCCTTTTTCAAAACGTTCTCCTTTTGTGAAAAATGCTTCTATTATAATAATGTTTTTCCTGTCTATAGCTCAGACCTCTCTACAGAGATTCAACTAGAATTTTTGAAATATATAACTTAGAAGTGGGTTTATCCATGTTTTACGACAACAGAGGGGAGAAATTTTAAGGTATCCGACTACGTTCGGAACCGTGACTTTAAAAAAGCGCATAAATGGATAATTTTCACGATATTTAGTGTCACTTAGATTAGAATACATGTATAAAATTGTTTTAAGGACATTTTGACAAAAAAAATTTATTTAAATGCAATATTTTGGCAAAAAAATTCACTTAGAATAAACTTTTTTTAAAATGTTCTCCTTTTGTGAAAAATGCTTCTATTATAATAATATTTTGCCTGTATATAGCTCAAACATCTATACAGGGCCCCAACTATGTGGTTTTAAAAAATTCACATTTTTTTTCAGAGTTACAACCCATTGAAATAAAATAATTATCTGCGTTTTTTCTTAAAATTTCTCCCTCTGTTGTCGAAAAAACATGGATAAACCCACTTCAAATTTATATATTTCAAAAATTCTATTGAGCTTCTGTACAGAGGTCCGAGCTATATACAGCCCAAAAAATTATCATAATAAAGCATATTTCAAAAAGGAAATATTTTGAAAATGGGTTATTCTATGTTCATTTTAGTCAAATATTTTGACTTTAATTTTTATTATAATACTATTCTTAAAACAATTTTTTATACATTTTCTAATCTAAGTGACACTAAATATTATAAATATTATCTATTCATACGCTTTTGCAAAATTACAGTTCCGAACGTAGTCGGATTCCTTAAGAAATAAAACGCCGATAATTATTTCAATTGGTTGTAACTCTGAAAATAATGTGAATTTTTCAAAATTCCTTGTTCAGACTCTCTGGAGTAGTCTTTACTTTATATATGCAAAATATTATTATTTTAGAAGCATTTTTCACAAAAGAAGAACATTTTGAAAAAATATTATTCTAAGTTAATTTTTTGCCAAAATATTGTATTTAAATAAATTTTTTTTGTCAAAATTTCCTTAAAACAATTTTATATACATTTTCTAACCTAAAGAACCTTGAATATCATGAATATTATCCATTTATGCGCTTTTTTAAAATCATGGTTCCGAACGTAGTCGGATACCTTAAGTGGTTCTATTTTTTTGTTTCTTTTTTCGCAAAATTTGTTCTTGGCTCTCCTCTTCAATTAAATTCATCCCTGAAGCTGCATCGTCCAACACTTCATTTATAAAGTACTCAGATCAGTGGCACACACAAGGAAAGGGGGTCATAAGTAGGAATTGAATTTAAAAAATTTTTTCACATTACTTGATTATATTACGATGTGTACACAAACACTCACTCATAAGGGCTATTGATGAAATAACTCGTAATTTTAAAACACAGTCAAATAACAAAGACGACACCGAAGCTGGCATCCCAACATTCACGTCTCGCACATGTAAGTAATCTCTTCTGATTAAATGTGCATCATCCCCTTTAGTCGACGGGTCTTCATTGACTCCAAGGATCCAGCGACCAATGGCGACTATGACCACTCAGCTACCGTGGCCACTTGACTTATTTTGAATCTAGCTATAGAAGAAACAACTACTTATTGTGATGCTTTTTTGTGAATCTCAACATATACGTAATTTCAGTAATTGGATTTTGAGTTGGTAATGTTTTAATTTGAATACTATATTTAAAGTATTTTTTTCAATTCCTAATATTACATCACACTTATATTTATCTTGGTGGAATTTTCAATCGTTAATAAAATACATTTTAAAGCGCTCAATTGAGCTGAAATTTTATATACACGATTATTTTGGGTGACAATACCGTAAGTTAATTATAATTAATAAAAATTAATTATCAAAACTAATTATTCAAAGAATTACAAATATAGCCACGTTGGCATCACTTTTGGTGACTTAGAAACCATTTTGGCGACTTGTGTCAAAACTTGAAAAGGTTTTTTTCTCACATTTTAAAATGTGCTTATTTGAGCTGAAATTTTCTGTGCACTATTGTTTTGGGTAAAAATACGATAATTTAATTATAATTAATTAAAATTAATTGACTGAAACTAATTATTTAAAGAATTACAGATACAGCTACGTTCGTTTCATTTTTAGCGACTTGGGTCAAAACTTTTAGACAGATTTTTTTTCACCTGCTTAAAAACCTTCAGTTGAACTGAAATTTTATATACACGATTATTTTGGATGACAATACGATACTTTAATGATAATTAATAAAAATTAATCACCACTTAATGTTGTGATTCTGTCATATGTATATACATATTTATATTAATTGTAACTATTTAATAAAAAGTAGTTAAAATAGAATTTTCTTTGTTGTTGATCTAAGTAGGAATTGATTTAAATTTTTTTTTTTATATACTACTTGTTTTATCAACATTTAGTCTAACCATTTAAAGAGTTTCACAAAGAGTTACAGAAAATTTCTAGCCGTAAAATCTATAACTTTTTCTAAACATTAAATCTAACTAAAAAGGGGACATATAGTCCCTTTTTAAAAAGGTGCATAACTAGCAATACTCTAGCTGTTAATGACTCGGTACGAGGTTGCTGACATACTAAGCATGAGGCAAGTGTCAAATTCAGTGACGATGTTAACAGAAGTGAAACTGTGATTTTATCAATATGCGAGCATAGTGGTGACGAATCTTTGGAATTCTACTTCGAATAAACCTTGATAAATTTACTAACTCTTTTAAAAGTAATTATTCAGTTTCTTGCCCCACTTCATTCTAAGAAGGGTTATCGTTAAAATAGGTACTTGGATCCTATTTTGGCTGATCCAAGTATTTTTCAAAGATTCTGATTTAACAAATCACAGCCTTATGGGCCTTTTGCGTATAACACTACCAATCATAGGTACACCTGTATTGTAATCTCATGAACTTATTTTAATCATGAGATATTCTTTTCTATCTCAAAATGGGCTTTGAATTTCTATTCTACAAAACACACAAACATCACGTTTGTCTTTAAATCTTTTCTCAACAACGGACTTTCTTCTATCAAAAAAGAGTCTACGCCCTTGCTCAACAAAACTGACTTCCAAATCAACCTATACCAATTTTCCTTTGTCCCGATTGGCAACGCTCAGCATGCGAAGCCCCAAAAACCTATTACCGAAGATCACCGACCACGAGGGTGGCTCTGGCCAAACATTGACTCTAAATCAAGCCCTGAATGACAACCAGAGAAGATTGCCTCCACCCCCCTCTCGAGGAGTGGTGTACCCCTCGGTGATTCTTTCGATGTAATTTCACACCGATTGTGCCACTCTCGGCGTTAAAATTGGTGTTCCCTTGCGATGTTCCGTCTCAGTAGGTGTCGGACGCGTTCTTTTTCATCATCTGCCTTTAATTTTTCCGACCTTTTATTTTAAAGTGCGGGGTGGGGAAGATAAATATTACACTCCTGGACACATTTATAGAGAACCCTCGCTGTGCTTGGGTGGTTGGAATGGGAATCTATTGTCTGCCCGGGCTCATAAAGTAGAAGTATTTAATTTTGACCAGTCATCTCGGAAATTGGATTGCCAGGTGCCTTGCATATCTTGACTCGGTAGGCTTAAAGGAGTTGTATATGGTCTCTTTGACTTGATTGCAATCTTCCAGCGTTACATGGAATTTTATACTGCTGACCTTGAACAGCGTCCGTTTTCTTTCTTTTTTCTCTTCTATTTTCAGACAAGATGATCTCAGCTCAGTAGCGCACACAAAATTTTTTCAGGAAGGGGGGTCCAGGGTCGAAAGTCCACCATTTTGGTATCATGCTCCAATATGCCGCCCAACATATTCTTTTGATTTTGTCGATTTTCGGCAACAAAAACAATACAAAATTAATTATTGAATTAATAATTAGCATTAATTAATAAAATTAATTATTAATAACAAATACACATAATTCAATTTTACGTAATATATACATAGGATTATAACTAATAGAAAAAAAATCAAAGGCTATAGGGGTATCCGGACCTCTAGGACACCCCAGTAGCGCACATAGAATTTTCAAGGGGAGGGTCGGGTCAAAGTTTCCCACATCTTTTTATCATGCTCCTTTGATTTTGTCGATTTTTCGAGAACAAAACACAGTAAAAAACTAATTATTGAATAAATAATTAGCATTAATTAATAAAATTCATCCTTAATAACAAATATTTAATTAAATTTTACGTACTATATACTTAGAATTATAATCAATCGGAAAAAATCAAGGGCTGGCTTTGGATGGGGGGGGTCCGGACCCCCAGGGCCCCTCCCTTGTGTGCGCCACTGGACACCCCTTGTGTGCGCCACTGTCTCAGCTATATTATCGATAAGGCTAACTAATTTGAAGATAAGAATTCCACAAAGATTTAGGCGCTTGTAAACTTTTTTTATTGGATATTCTCTTAAATGACTGGATTTTGTGAAATACTGCATATTTTAAAGAGCCTAAAGGCAGCGGTTCTTAAACTGTGGTTCGTGAACCCCCGAGGTCCCAGCGTCTTTATAGGAAATCCTGGAAGATCTCATTTACTGTTAAGATGTTTCTTTAACAGATTCTGAAAGTCCTTGTGGTAAAATTGAATGATGTACCATCCTAAACAAGATCACTAAATTGTTCCTAATGGAAAAACTGTACTAGAACACGTATTTCGATAAAAAATATTAATTCAGTTCTAGTATTTGCAACCCCATAGACGTTACTACATCGTAATATTTTCAAAAATATTGTTTAATTTTTCAAAAAAAAATTGCATTTTAATACTTTTTTATGTAATAATATTCTTAAAGCAATTTTATACGTATATACTAATTTAATGACACTAAATAATAAAAAATTATTCATTATTTCGCTTTTTTTAAAAAAATTACGGCTCTGAAAATAGTTAGATACCCATCATTCATGCATTTCTAATTCGCGCGGCGTGTTATATGTTTTCAAAAAACCCCAACCTCACAATATTCTAAACACGCAGAACATATGTTCAGGCTGTAACTACACTTCTGGATCTAGCAAACAGTACACAACTTAAATATTTTTTATAAAAAAATAACAAATACATAAACTATAAAAATTCTTTAAATCCGTGTTATCACCTCGCAAAGAGCCCCACGAAAAGGTATAAATTCAATTATTATAATGGTTCCTTAAAGTTCCGCCACGATTTCTTTAATGTGCAGTTCGTGCCTCGATTGTCCCTGAAAGGATTTTCAATGAAAAGCTTAAATCTCCAATGCGTGGTTTTAAATTATACCTAAGCCTACTCTCCAGGGACCACAACAACTCGAATGCGTTGAATAGTTCGTTTTTATTCTTCGGTCACAACGTGCTAAGCGATGAATTGATAGCGGAGTAAAAAAGAGCACTCTTCCCATCACTTAGTGTTACTTTTTCACTTAATGGCAGCACGTCCCCCTACACCATTCCCTCAATTTACCTTGACCTCTCACGGTGCTTCGATTTTTATTTGTTTGGTTTTCTGGGAGATGGTCTTCAGGAGGAACGCGACTTCATAACAGATTCTCTTACCTCCCACAAATCTTCATTCTTTCCTGTGTTTGCAGACGATTTTTATCACTGCCGACCCCTTTTTTTATGGCTGTATCTTCTTTTGTGAAGTGGAGGGATGGGATGTTTGTGCTGGAACCGTAAACATCGAGATGGCGTTCGGTGATGTCTGTCATAGTGTTATCCAGTGTTGTGTTATGAGACATTTCGGGTAATAAAATTGCTATTTTTGTCCTTTGTTGACAGGGTCCCCTTATCTTCTTTTCACAGAGGGGACAGAACAATCTAGGAGGAGAAAATTCGATGAATCGTTGCTTTAGGCTGTCTTTGCCTAATTTCAGAGTCTAAACCAAACTTAAAACATGTTTTCTGGCAGAAAATGTTCATATAAAATTCGGGTCGTTATAGTACATTCTACTTAGTAATACTCTAAATATTTCGAAAATTCTAAAAAATAAGAAGATTTAAGATCGTCTGCTGTCACTCAGACACGGAAAACGATTTTAAATTTCATCGTTAGAGACACGGGCGTAGCTACCGCCGTATCAATAATACGGGGCTACAAGGCTTCCCAAGCCACAAGGGCTACGAGTGGAATTTTGTGACACTTTCAAATAAGTCTTATTGATGCGATAAGTTTTATGCATTTAACAAAGAAGCCCCCCCTCTTCCGTCGAAGAATTTTGATACAGGGTCCATTAAGGATTAACTACGCCAGTGGTTGTGGATCATCTGCAGTAATTTTTTAAAGTGTAGCCCTTCACACATGTTGTTCTAAATTCAACCAGAGCCTTAACATAATGATCAGGAACATGCTGTAACGGCGTGGCACATAGTGCACTAGGAGGCTTGACACATAGCACACGATAGACTAGAAAGAGGGCGCTGCTGTGAACTGTGTTTTGGCCATTGAGCGGGAAGGAGAGACGGAAGAAGGTGGTCTCGAACGTAAAATGGAGGACGATGCCTGTAGTTCCCTATGCGATTTATAATTGTATAAATAGAGTTGTAAGAGTAAGAGTAGAGTAAGTAATAGAGAGTATTCTTCAAATTTCTTGTCAAAAGAAGACTTTCTTTGCGAAACAAATGAACGTGTCAGAAAGAACGATGTGTTGCATACGTCTTAAGGCATGGGCCAGGACCTCGGCGGCAAAGAGGGGGGCCTCATCTCGTTCTCGACTTAGCCTTAAGAAGTTCATAATTCGAATAATGTCAAATGTTATTTCTGGTTGTATTCTCCAAAAACTATTAATTTTGGACATTATGCCAACTGGCTACATGTAATGACCATTGTCCATGTACAGGAATAGGCTACCACCATACACCATCATTACTCATTCAGTCAAAAGCAGACAATCGGTGGAGCCAGTTTGTGCGATTGTAAATCATGAACATTTACTTGTTTCGGGTTATTGTTTGTACGAGTATTTGACAAAGTATGCAATGTACTGTTTGCTTTTAGGTAGGTCCCAGGGCCTACTTTTGAGTAGGGGCTCAGAGCCTCAAAAAGTCTTAAGACGTACTTGCATAGAACACGAAGGTCTTAAGACTAAAAGGTTATCGAAGAATAAATGGTCCTTTTTTTTATAAAGGAATTAAAGCGCTAGAAGTACTTTAAAGCAAAAACATGGTTACGGTAGCACACTTATAACGGCCTTAGACGGATTCTGCTTACCAGCGAGAAAGTTTTCGACGTTGAAGAATCTCGAGACCATCGGAAGGACCATGTATATTCAAAGATTGCCCAAGAAGCTGAACCGAAGAAAAAACGTTCGCCGAGAAAGCTCTTTACGTAAAGCGAGTGTCTTTGTTGTCGCAAGGCCATGTCAGTTGCAGAGCAATAATTTTCTTTTTAAATCACATGCTCTCTGAATGATATGATATATTTTAAGTGAAAAAACTCTTTTTGTGTCCATTTAACCCAGCGATACTAAACCTTTCTGAGTGACCCAGTCATGGTCCGTTGCATCAACAAATTAAATTATTAAAAAACAATGCATTGAAAATTTAGGGAGAAATTCTATATATCACATTTTTTAATTTTGCTATTTATGTCGTTCTGCGAGATAACTTTTTTTCCTTTTCGTAATTGTAGTGGTTAGTAATAATAAATAATAGTGTAGTCCGCACCTAAAACAACCTAATTTTGTTAGTATATTCAAGAGCTAATTCTAATATAGATAACTTGGTACAAAACTACTAATTCAAAGGCCACATTAAGTACTGAGTGTTTTTATTAATTATTTAGAGTTAAATGCTTCAAGTAACTCCTCTGTAAAAAGTTTATTAACAACAGAACCAATAGCGTAACGTACACCCCGCAATCCCCCCTCTATTGCGGGGGACAAGGACTCTAGGGGGTCCAAAGCTTGATTGACTCAAAGTACGTATTTGGGCTTGGGGTCCAAGACCTGAGTTTTCAAGGGGACTCTGAAATATTCTCCATTACACCACTGAATAAAACCTAAGTTTGTACCCCCCCCCCTTGTCTTATTTATGATATTATTCTTAATCCACTACTTAGACTTGCATAAAATATTGCACTATTTGCGTAAAAATCCCATAATAAGCTTTTAAATAATATTTTTTTTCCACTTTTTGTTTGCTTGTTGTAAAAGTTGGAAGTAACACATTACATATTTTTTGAGGGGGTTGTTTCTCCCCCCAAAAAGTTTGGCCACCCCTCCTTTATAGGAAGGATCTTCAAAGAATACCTCAATGGAGGATGGAGAATACTGTCGGACGAAACAGAGACGCACCCCTCAGAGAAAATGTGAAAAATGAAAAAACATCCTTCTTTAAAAACCAAGAAATTTTTAGCAATAAAACAAAAAAATTTTTAAAATTTTTTATCCATGATAATCATATATATTTTACAATTTTTCTCAAATTTTAAAGAGAATTTGGGAAAAAAAAATTTTAAAAAAAATTATAAAAAGAAAAAAAATTGGGGTTTTTTTTAAAAAAATATGAAAATTAATTTTTTACACCCCCAAAGGATTCCCGGGAAGTAAAAAAATTGACCCAAAATTCCCCAAAATTAATTTTTGGTAAAAAAATTTTCCCTTTTTTGAATTTATATAATTTTTAAAAAATTTTAAAGATAAAAAAATTTTTTTTTTAAATACAATTATAACGAAAATTTAAAAAAAATTAATTAAAATTACTGGAAAACTCTATTTTTTTTTTTGAAAATTGGGTATAGTTATGAAGAGCCTTTTTTTGGAATACTGTATAAAATTTCAAATCGATATAAATAGTTTCTAGAAATCCGCGGGAAGCTAAAAATTTTTTTTTTTTTGCGAAAAAAAAAAAGATAAGAAAGAATGGGGTTTTCTTTTAAATTTTCCCACTACTTATTTCTCAAAACTTGGGAAAGTCTTCAATATATCAACACAATTTGGGTACCAAAATACTCAGAATATATAACAAATATTTTTTTTTCAAAAAATTGAAAAATTTGCAATTTAAGAGCCCCGGTAAAAATGTTTTTCACCCTGTTTGGGGTTACATTTTTAAAAAATATAAAAAATTTGGAAACACACTAACAAAAAAAATGGGGTTTAAAAAATTTTACTTATCTGTTAATCCCAAATTGGCGCACACAAAGGGAGGGGTCCGGGGGGTGGACCCCCCAAAAGGGCCCGGTTTTTGGGTTGATTTTAACTAAAATTAAAAGGGTACGAAAAAATTTAAATTTAAAAATTATTTGTTATTAGTGTTTTAATTTTTTTAAATGCCTTTCCCTTGTTCAATAATTATTTTTTTGTGTTTTGTTCTCAAAAATCGAAAAAATCAAAAGGAGCATGATACAAGAATGGTGAATTTTTTGACCCCGGACTCCCCGGCCTTGTCGCTACTGGTAATACACTTTTAAAAATTTTTTTATGATAATAAATTTAATATTAAATAAAAATAATATGTAAACAAAAAAAACAACAAAATTTTTTATCAGTAAGTAATTAAAATTTTATAAGAATAAAATATAATGCGAAATTTCAACTTGTGATTTTTGATAATTTTGTGTATTTTGATCGAAAAAATGAAAAAATCCTCCATTTCGTCATCTTTTAAAATCTGATTTTTTTTTTTATTTTTTTTTGCATTTAAAAAAATTTAAATTTTTCGATAAGATGAAAAATGTGTAAAATTTTTATGGTTATTATGAAAAAACCCTTTTTTTAATAAAATGAATTACCGTAAAATAAGACGTATAACACAAAAAAAGATCGAAATTTACGGATCCGCGTTATACGCCGGGTATAAATATAAAAAATTTTAAAAAGAAAAAAAGGGAAAAGGAGTGGTGGTATCGTGTTTTAAAGGTTCAAAGGTTCTACCCTCGGACTGGGAAATTTCCCCTTAAACCTTTCATCCCCCCAGCGGGGGTCAATAAATGAGTCCCAAAGCTTGCGGGGACTTCCACTAGGGTCTCCCTTCAGACTGACCCCCTGATCGGGCCCTCTGCTCATCCCCTCAGCGCCCAATGGTGTGTATACGGGGAAAGGGGGGGCCGGTGGTTTTGGGCCCCTCATGGGCTGTTCGCCCACTGAGTTTGATTTTTAAAAGAAAAAAAAGATGAGCACAAAAAAAAAAATTAGACCTACATATTTCGAGGTACTGTTTATTTGAAAGAAATGGGTTCCCCATGAAAAATTTAAAGGGTTTGAGGTTTTTGAAGAATAATTTTTTTTCCCCAAAACTTTGAATAGTACAATAATACCTCGAATAAATGAGTTCCCAAAAAATAAGAGCCTTGGGACGTACATATGGGGGTTTTTTCGTAAACAAGGGGTTTTTTTGTTATACCCGGGGGTTTTGGGGGAATGGATTCTTCCGAATTCTTTAAATTAAATTGAATGATCTTTTTTACAGGGCCTTTCTCATCATCTTGTCTACCCCCTAAAACTTTCCTGGGGGGAACGATGAATGACCAAGACTCTTCCCCTGATAAAAAAAAACTAATTTATTTTTTTTTTATCAAATTATAAACAAAAAGTAAATTTTATAAAGGGGAAACCCCTTGGGGTCAGTGGGACCAAAAGGGGGGCCTAGGTGTGGGGCCCCCCAAAATGGTTTTTGGTTTGGTTTTAATTCTAAGTATGTAATATGTAAAAAATTTAATTAAATATTTGTTTTAAGTTAATTTTTTTTAATTAATGTGCTATTATTTATTCAACAATTGGTTTTTACTGGGGTTTTTTTTGAAAATCGGAAAAAACAAAAAAAGCATGATGGAATGGTGAACTTTCAACCCCGGACCCCCTTGAAAAAATTTCCCGTGTGCGCTACTGGGGGGTGAAAAAGGGGACTTTCCTTTTAAATACCTTAAAATTGAATAAGCGCAAATCAACTTGGTTTAAAACAATCCTCTCCCCAAAATTCTGGATTCACTAGTTTAGTTTGTAGCCAAATCCCTCCTTTAGTCAAAAAAACGTAATTCTAATTCTTACCAAAAATAACACTGCGTTTCCCGATGCTCCCTCCCCTTTTGACTTACGATTTTAAACCTTTTTATTCACTAACAATTTGCATCCCAAGGTTTTTTTTGAGGGGGGATGGCTGTGAAATGAACCGAATGGGAGCCCCCAAAAATTCCCCCAAAACAGGGGTCGGGAACCTTTTGAGTCGGAAGAGCCAAAATTAAAATTTAAAAAAAATTTTAAGTTTTTTGAGTCCAAAAATTTTTTTTTGGTCAGCAATAAATAATTCTTGCTGAAATAAAAATTTTTTGATTAAAAAAAATAATCTATTTATTCATAAGAAAAAAAATCTATTTATTATTTAAATAGTGTTTTTAAATTAGATAATATATAAAGCCTTTATTTTGTAAACTTTGTTTTGAGCAAAAAATTAAAACAATTAAACATTTCCTTTTTTTTTCAGCTTTCTTGTACTGCAATAACAAACTATTGAGCAAACAAATTTTTAGGGGATGGCTTTTTCATGGTAATTCAAAAAAGAAAAAATTTTAAAAATTTTCTAAACAATGTAATTTGCCCAAAAAGAAAAAAGACAATAATATACATTTGAGCAAATAAATTCAATGGGGTGTTGGCTTTGCAGGTGGTTTTAAAAAATTTTTTAAATTTTGGTATAACTTTTTGTTTTTAAAATATCCGACTACGTTCGGAACCGTGATTTTAAAAGCCTTAATGGATAATTTTTTATGATAAATTTTGTGTCCTTAGATTAGAATGCATGTATACAATTTTTTGGGGGGATTTTGACAAAAAAATATTTAAATACAATATTTTGGCAAAAAAATTTAAATCTCAAGTCATTTTTTTTTTAAAATGTTTTTCCTTTTTTTAAAAATGCCCTATTGTAATTTTTGCCTGTTTTATAGCTCAGACCTCTGTACAGGGGCTCCCCTAAATTTTGAAAATATAATTTGAAATTGGGGTTTTTCCATGTTTTATGACAACAGGGGAGAAAATTTTAAAGGAAAAAAAGCCGATGATTATTTTAATGGGTTTTTCCCCTGAAAATAATGTGGTTTTCAAAAAATTCTAGTTGAGCCTCTGTAAAAGGTCTGAGCTATATACAGGCAAAATATTATTATAATAAAATTTTTTTACAAAAAAAGAACATTTTTTAAAAAAAATTATTCTAAGTTAATTTTTTCCCAAAAAATTGTATTGAAATAAATTTTTTTTTTCAAAAAATTTCCCTTTAAAAAAATTGTATACATGTTAGTATAATCTAAATGACACTAAATATCATGAAAATTATCCATTTTTGCGCTTTTGAAAAATCACGGTTCCGAACGTAGTGGGATACCTTATGTTTTTAAACCGACTCCCAAATTTTTATTTTTTTAGTTGGATTCTTACTTTCTTTTTAATTATATTCACGCAAAGGAAAACCTTTTTCGCACAAATATGTTGATCCGAAGATAGTCAGTACTCAAATGCCCAAATTCTTCACATCACCTTTTAGCAATCTGGAAAGGGTATTCCTTTAAAAGCCCGAACTCGCGGCATTTTTTTTAAAACTGTCAATATTTGTTTGCGT
>BMAV01010337.1:0-144476 GCA_019973955.1 Trichonephila inaurata madagascariensis
TCGTTGTTTTCCCAAAACGAAAATGTTTGGGTGTGTCATCGTAATCACTTGACTATGGTTCAGAATTACGAGGTCCGTTGCCAATAGTTCTCATATTGCTTTACAGTGTAACGTAAACAGAACTCTGACTCTCTCCAGACAACCATGCAGAATGCTTGATTGATAATTAACGTCACCCATTTTGAATCTACGTGGAGTCTATTGGCAACGGTCTTCGTAATTTTGAACCTTGGACAATGATTCAAGTACCATACTTAAGAACAGTGTTTCTCAAACTCTTATGACGGCATACCTGTATATTAAAAAAATACTGAAGTTGTGTATATGTATGATTCAAAAAATTGTATGTATGCATTCAATGAGAAGGCTGATCCTCCATTTTCTAGCACAGATTTAATGAAAACGAAGTTTTAAAGTCGTCAGGCAAGTTCATATTTCGTCATCAACTTTTAGAAGAATTTCTCCCCTTTTGTGGACTTGATAACTTTAGATGTTGGAATTCCCAATTCAAGCAACCATAAAGATGCAAAACGCAGAAGTGTTTTAATAGCTTTCAAGCTGATCGCAGGGTATAAATGTTTTGGCAGATAGCCATAAGTCGTCCAAATTTCTTCATAGAAATGTTGATTGGAATAAACTTATCTCTTTTCTCAAACCAATTATCGGTTCTTTTTCGGTTGTTGTCGAATTCCGCGTCATGTAAATTACAAATGGATTGATCAAACATAGAATGAAATTTGGTTTTAAGCGAAGTTTGGAAATAATTTGTATCAACGTCACTTGTATTGCCGGAAAAAAATATCAAATAAAAAGTGAGAAAACTGAATCTAAAAAGATTTTATTAGTAACCATTGTGAGGTAATTACACATACTTTTTCAAAATTGCAATTATTTACCAAAACCCTTTGCGGCACATTTGACAATCTCTCGTTGCATACAGTTTGAGAGTATATTAACGTATCGCAATAAAGCAACAGGAGGGTTATTGCGACGGACCTCACCAAAGTCAAACGAGGAGGATGACACCTGAGCTGGCACCCCCCTCCTAACTACCACATCACTCCAAACGGAGGATTTGAGCCTCGAGATATTTAACTTTATTAGCTCTCTGCAAGGCAGGTATCCCGTAGCAATAGGACTCGAGCTCATGACACGCTGGGTAAGAGTTCATGACCACTAGGCAATCATGATCACCCACACAGGTTAAGAAACGAAGAAGCTGACGTATGTGGTCAGGTCGGAACAAAATCCCTCTCCGGGTAATGTCACTACAGTCGCTTTATACATATAACCATATATGGATGCTTCACTTGCCAAATCAATTAACTATTTTTTTAAATATTATTACATTTTAATATCCTAGTGGCAGAGTGGTAGCACCTCGCGCTTCTCCGCCACATGTCCGGGGCTAGACAAAGTCGACTCAGCCTTTCATGTTCTTCAAAGGTTGATAAATCAGTACCAAAATTGCTTGAGAACTAAACACCGGGGCTTTCGTGTCATACTGACCACGTGACCGGGACATTTGCTCATGCACCTCAGTGCCCAAGGTCACGTATACTGAGATGGGCGTAGTAGGCCTTGACCCTCATGGAATGTTGCGCCGCTGAGTTTAGTTCACGTTTTAATATGAAATCATATGATTGTCTTCTAAATGTATATTATGAACAAAACAAATTTCTCTAATAATAATTAATAACACCACTAAATGACAAAATCTTTTAAGCCACTGAATAATAAATAATTTATTTCAGAAGCCAATCTGACTTAGTCCATACTATAATGTATTTATATCCTAATAAAAGATCTAGCTAACCCGCTACACTCTTTTTTCCTCTGCCATACAGACATCTGAAAGTTGTTCCTTTAATTTCGTTGCTCCCTTTAAACGAGAGAGAGAGAGCAGTTATCGCTTACATGAACTAAGTACGAGAAAAATAAAATAAAAATCAGTTGCACTCCACAGTCACAGGAGCAAATACCTATACATTTCAAGTTTTATTGTGAGTTACTTTCTAATGCCGGAGGATTCCCAATTTGCTATTATCGAATCTCAAGCAAAAAAAAAGTTCAGAACATTTTTTTCGCCAGATGATTTTGGTATAATATAACAAAAACCTGTAAAAAGAAAGCACCATTTTATATGGTTCAAATGACGCATCAGGACTTTTTCTCTACAAGCACTTAACAAAATTCTATCAATAACAGGAATGTAACAGTTACAGGGATACCAGTAAATGGCTCAAAATGCACTGGATAAAGTTTGAAAAGACGAAATCCCACCTCATACAGTTCAAGTTTGACTTAAATGAAGATACCGAATTTTTTTAATGCCCTTAGTATAATAAATTATGTAGCAGGCAGACTGTATGTCAGAAAAATGTATACCAGCCTTTACAGTCTACAGGTAGAATCAGGACAAGAGAAAAAAAGGAAAGATATGATGGACTGTTGAAATTCCTTCCTGCTATTAAACATGGGTATTATAAAACTTTATGGACAAATCGAGACGTGGTGGGATTTCAAATAAAGTTAACGAAAAAGACAACATTTATATTTATGATAAATCAATTTAAACAAAGTAATAATATTCGTAATATTACGTAGCAGTAACGAAATATTTTTATAATTAATTTTTGTTAAAATCTTTAATAAAAGATTTTTTATATAATGAAGATTTACCGTAATAAAAAAAAATCGAAGATTGAATTTGAATTATTAATTTTCTTTCATTTACCAAACCCCTCAGGTGGCTCACCTTCTTTAGGTGGGTACGGTTTCACAATCCCGAGGTCCCTCTAGTGATCTTTTCCTTTTCCCAAGGGGTTTACTATTTTTGGTAAACACGGGTGTCACGACCCCGGGGTACCCCAGTGATCCTACTCTATTTTCGACCCTCCATCTTGTCATACAATTCCTTCTTTTCCCGTCCAGACCACAGATCTATAAATTGTAGAAATAATAATTATTACTCCAAGTATATTCTATCTTATACTTTTTTTGTCTTTACATAAAAAGATGCGTCTGCAGTAATACAGTCCACATCGTATTTTTGAATTTGTAATTTAACACAAGACTCAAAAAAAATATATATATATATAATGTAATAGAGTATTTTTCTCAACTTCTAGTTTTATGGAGTTAATCGATTTGGTAATAGGAACATTCATTATATTTAGATTAAGTCTAGATTAAGAATTTACTTTTAATAAGGCTAAAACTTCATTTCAAAGTTTATAAATAATTAAATCAAGGCTCTCGTTACATTTATAGTCTCAAAAATCCAATATAAAATTTTTTTGTACATATTGTATTGTATGTTAAAAATTGTTCGTATTATTCTATTTAATTTTGATATTGTATAGCCCTTCCTTTTTTAAAAGTATAATTTAGTTAAAAAAAAATAGTTTCTTAAAATCTTTTTATTGTAAATAAATAAATTTATTTCCTTTATTTGAAATATTATTAAAGTTGAATTAAAAAATATATATATATATATATATATATATATATATATATATATATATATATATATATATATATATATATATATATATATATACTCGTAACTTTCATTCGTTTTACAGACGATATTTCTGTAAGAAAACAATTTCTCAGGACAAACTTCCAAAAAAGGCTTAGTTATATTTTTTACTTCGAAGGAATAAAACTATATTTTTACAGGGCAATGTTATTAAATAGAACTGTTCAGTTTGTAATGCTAACTCGGTATATAATTTTATCCAATAAAATCAGAGTATGGCTATGGGAAAGACCAATAAAAACTGACCCATTAAAATAAAATCGAATAGAAGTTAGAAAATCTGAGATAAATTATTAATGTATTATAAAAGAAAAAGTATTTATTTTATTTTGTTAAACATAAAGTTTAAATTTAGCAGAAATAATAGACCAAGAATAATTGTCTATACTAGCCCATTATTATGAAAAACTGAAAAAAGGCTTATAAAGATATTCGATTAAATTCTTATATTTATTTACAAATACTAACAAATAAATATCATAAAAAATAATTACAATAGCTTTACAGTATAAGTTGAAAAGAAAAGTCTTATTAGAATAAGGTATAATATATTTAGCTTAAAAATAAGTATCAGTAATTAAATTTTTATTAGATTAAATGTTCTATATATATAAATACTAGACATGATATGCATTTCTATTATTTGAAGTTTAATACTATTATCATTCAATGAGCAAGAAAACAGAAAAGTAAAATAAAATCAGTTTTAATACTCTCATTTAAATCAAAAAGGAAATGTATACATAGGTAGGAAATAAAATATTTTGTTGGTAATTGGCTATTATTTTCTTCTTATAGAATAGCTTATTTAAATTAGGCGGAACGTAAAGTTTGGTCGAAATAAATTATTTTTTTATATTCAACAAAGTTCAAGAATGATTCTAAGCCTATTAAAAACACGAGTTAGAATCTATTTTATGTTTATTTTTATTTTTCTGTTTCAGTTTCTTTTCTCTCTCGTTAAAACCAAACAATTTTGTTAATAGTTTTCAAGTCAATAAAACAAATAAAAAAATATTTTTATTTCCCTTATACTCCATTAACTACCCCTTTTTTAAAAAAATAAAATGTCAAGTTTCAGCCTCATATCTAATTTTTATTTTTATTTTGGCTTAGTAACGAGTTCTTTTCTTATAGTTGAAAAATAAGAATTTATTTAACCAAACGTTTTCTATCAATTATTTACTTGAAAATTTTCTTTAAAAATTTTCATGTAATGCTATTATTATTGTTAGACCGACTCGGGGGCTTAGAAGTAGCGTGCCTACTTCGTATATCTAGGGTTGTTGGTTCTATCCCGGCTGGATTCGATAGATTTTGAAGATGCGGATGTTCGTTTTATCGCATGATTACGTGACTTATAGCACTTTTTTAGAGTATCAATTTGGTTTCGGTACTCTCGGTAAAATTAAATCACGGCAATATTTAGCAACCGATGAGAGCTTGAATTAAAAATTAATTCAAGCACCCAAATTTGGCAGCAAGAGCCACCACTAGATGGTATCACCATGAAATGGCTCTAACATTTAAGGACTGGCCGTGTCTGCGAAGGCTCAGTTACTAAAATGCAAACCATTAGGGGAAAAATGATTGGGAAGAACATTTTATTTCACTTATAATGTTAGATAGACAAAATACTCTAAAAAGTGCTACAGTTCTGTAAAAAACAAAAACCTATTTAATTGCGGTGGCCTTACATTTATGTATTTATTAAACTAATTTTCTTTTTCGAAAACATCTCACATTTCACCTATTTTGTTGCAACAGATCCAGATACCCCAAAATGTATCACACTCACAAAAAGAGAGATTTTTTTTAGCGTCATATTCATTTTAGAGAAGAGCAAAAAATAATATAGGGATAGATCAGGCGAATATGATGGATGTGGACACACAATGAAATTGATAATAGCCAAGAACTGACGAAAAAAAGGGGGGAATGTAAGTAATTTCATCACACGAGTGAAATGATTTAATATGGGAAACGTTTTTTAGTCCACAAGGCTATCTTCACAAATTCAAATGGAGTCTATCATCCCCTTTTAGATGACGAAGATGACAAACTGTTAGTCCCCTGTCTGTAAAAATCGTTTCGCGAAGTTTCGGAATATATCCTTCCATCGTGTCAATATTGATAAATGCTTCAAGCGTTCTATGTGAGTGCTCTAAAATCCACAGATAAAACTTTCCTTCAATTTGAAAACAGTCTTTTCGGTAACTATGTACCCAACACGTGAAGGTTCTGAAGGATTTTGTGGTTTGTTTAAGGGTATACTTTCTAGTAGATTCGTACTTCATTCTTTTTTTTTTTTCATTTCTATATTTAAGGTATAATTTCTTGTTATTTCGTATTCCGCCTACTGTTTTATTCGATAACAGAGTTTGTGTTACTCTACGTGCTGCTCTACTTGTTCTGATTTATTTAAAATAAATTTACTGGGAAAATTACACTCAAACATGCGCACTCACGCACACACACACTCATATATATATATATATATATATATATATATATATATATATATATATATATATATATATATATATATATATATATATATATAAAATTTTGTCTCAGTTTAGTCAAAAAATTTTTGTTTGTATCTACTTCTGTTGTGTCTCGAACTCCAATTTCTTTCTTCTTTGGCATTATAGGTCTTAGAACTTTTTCACTTTTATATATATATTTTATTATACTATATATATATATGGATAGATAGATATATAGATAGATATATGTCATTGTGATGATTCTCAACCTTTACTTTTGTGGCACACTTTTGACAATTTAAAAATTTTACAGCCCACTAACAATAAGTAACAGTCCACTAAAATTTAAAATAATTTTACTTATCTGTATAGTGCACTATGTAAAACATTTTATGATAATAATTTTGAGTGTTAAATAAAATAATATGTACGAAAAAATAACAAAATGTCTAATGAGTAATTAATAACGAATTCTTTATAAGCTGAATGATTCGGTTCCGGATTTTAATTGTTTAATAAACAATTTTAAAAAAATTTGTCGGCACACAAAGGTGCCGCTGCACAGTGGTTGAAAAGCACTAATGTATGTGTGGATGTGTGTCGGAATGTATGTCGGATCACAAACGTATATCGTCGGTTTAATTATCAGACTGCGTAACTCCATCTGGGATGCTAATTTGATACAATAGGGCTAGGCGCCAAGTTGTTGTTTATGTTCGCTAAGATAGGCGATAATATTACAATATGGTTTACTTTGATATTTTTATCGTGTGATTCTGTGGTTGCCATGGGGATAACATATATTAGTGTTAATTTTTTGTTTTTTTTCCCGCGGGATCTCTGCTCAGCTAAACTAACACATTGTTACAAATTTTTTGTAGTGAACGCTTAAAATAGTGTAAATAATTTATATCTGAAAATGTAATACATTAATATTACTTTCTGTTGTATTTATTTTATATTAAAATCTTGCCACCACCTCTCCTTTCGAAATCTAGTTTTATTACAAAATAAAAAAAAGTAGTGATTACACTGATCGAGGAATAAATTAAAAGCGGGCGCGCCACGAGCATGGCGTAGACAAAACAAAAGGATTAAGGAGTCGCTCCAAAAGCGCTTGGCGCGTTGCACTCTATATCAAATTAATTACCCCGGGTGGAGTTGCGATTGAAAATTAGGCCGACGTTGTGTGTCGTTGGAAGTTCTGCAGCCAGGTGTGTATGCAGAACAACCAGATGGATTCTGTGATAGCTGGTAGTATCGCAGCGAGTCCTGTGAAATCAGTCAGTTGGTGAGTGTCGTATGAAATGGAAGTAACCCGTTTTGAACAGCCTGCTTACATAAAAATAGTCGTTCTCCGAGTGAGAAATGCGATGGAATGTCACAGTGTGAATTTGATCTTACCCTGTGACTTTGATCTCTTCCCAAGATTAAGGAACCGATACGTGGTAGGCGGTTTGCAATAGGAGAGGATATTGCTAATGCTGTGCACCAATAGGTGACCCGATTCACTCACGGTACGGCAAATGCTGAGGCTGGTGGTATTCAGGGCCTCCCACATCGTTGGCCGGGTGTGGTGATAGTAGCAGAGGACTACATGGAGAGTCTTTAGGCCCAGGTTTGTCATACCAACTTGATGTGTACTGTGTTGTCATTCTTTTGCACCGTGAAGGTCATATTGCCCTGGATATACTACCGTAATAAATTAGTGTATTACGATATTTCAGTGATATTCATTGTCCCCACATGTATTTAACACCTTGTTCTTTCGTCTGTATTTATCACATTTTCCAACCAGACTGGTATTTTCAAGAAAAAAAAATAGTTGCCATGACTTTTGCCCCAACCCTCGTATATACAGTTGAACCCATATTTAACGAAGTCTCTAAATCCCAGGAAAAAGTTCGTTATATAGAAGAGAGAGCCTATGTTTCAATACACTTTATGAACCACATAAAACCAATTTTAAATTCATGAACACTACATATTAAAAAGAAGTAATTATTCACACCTTTTTATAAATTAGTATTTTTTTTATTTTATACGTCTACCCATCAAAAAAAAAAACTTTTGCAACCATGAAAAGAACGTCGTGGAATATACTGTATTTTCAACAATAAGAAAATAGTTTTAAATTAAACTAGCTGCATCTGGCCTGGCGTTGCACGGGGGCTTTCTATACATTTATAAATTTCGGTGAAAATGACCTTCGAAATTTATGCTTACCTTTTATGATCGCTGGTCATCGTTGGGCGCTGGGACGCGATGCGTCCCTCCGTCCCATACTTGGGGTTTGGGTTGGGGTGTTGTTTGGGGCCCTTTATTGATCCTTTTATACTTTTTTTAATTTCCCCAAAAGCAACTCAAGAGCATGATTGGTAGAATGCCTGCTTTCTATGCCGGTGAATAGGGTTCGAATCACGCGATCAACTTTTTTTTTTCAATTCATCATTTTATTTTTTTCAATATAAATTATTTTTGTAAAAAGGACTTTTTAAATATTCTATATCATTATAAAATAATTAATGTAATAATAATAAGAATAAAGTTTATAAAAATTGTTTTCATATTAATACTTTATTTATAGTATATTGTATTTCACATTAAAAAACTATTTGTAACTAATTAATATTTATAATATCAATTAATATTTATTATATACCGTCGAACCTCTATATAACGAACCTCTATTTTTGAATTTTTTTTATACGAACTTTTTTCCCGGAATGAACTTTCACGTTTTCTTTTAAAAAAATTTCTCTATAGCGAAGTGCATTTTCTATATTACGAACTTTTTTTTATGATTCAATTTTTGGTTTCTCCCTTTCTTTGGTATTTTGAAAAATTTCGGGGATTTTCTCTCATTAACACATTTATGGTGATCTTTTCAAATCTTGAACTGGTTTTATTACATTCCTAACTCGCTGAAACAATAGAGTGCTGGGGTTTCATCAAAATGGTGTTTTTAATTTGCTCAGTTCACTAGAAACATCTTCGATATCCTCTTTTACCCTCAGTGGAGTTGTCTCGTGTCCCCGTGTACGAATTATAAAATAATGTATGTTTAAGGTATCGAACTACGTTTCGGAACAAGTAATTTATAAGCATAAATGGGTATATGTTATGATATTTAGTGTCATAGATTGAACGGCATATATAGGTGTTTAGAATATTATTGTACAGTGAAAAGGTATTTGGTAAATATTTTGACAAAAAGAACATAGAATGACCCATTTTTCAAAATGTTCTCCTTTTGCGAAAAATAACTTCTATTATAATATTTTGCCTGTAATATAGCTCAGACTTTACATGCAGGGCTCCCTTCAGAATTTTTGAAAATATATAACTTAGAAGTGGGTTTTATCAGTGTTTCTCAAGCTCCAATACTGGCGCCCCTTTTCAATCACAATTTTATCGCGCCCCTTATACATTAATAAATTACTGAATGCAATAATAATAATGCACTTTTGGCGCTAAAGCTACAATACACGATGTAATTACTATAAACCGTACAAATTAATAACACATAAGTATTAAATTTTGTATATGTTACTTTAAGCAAAAAAATGATAAGTAATAGGATAATTATTATGTTGATTTTCCTTTCTCTGATTTTTAAATTGGAACATATTTACTTAATGCGGTGTTAACAGCAGAAGACAAATACAGATATCAGCTAAATATAGAAAAGAACTCCAGAAAGAGGGTCAATTTTCTAAAAAGGATTTGAAAAACTTTATGCAAGATATAAGCCCGTGGAAGTCGCTAGCTGCTTATTAAACTTGTTCTTAATTCGGTATTAAGATAAGGATTAAATTTTTATATATGTTACTCTTAAAAGTAATATATATTTTAAGTAAGTATACTTTTTAAGTAATAGGTTAATTATTTTATTTTCCTTCTCTAATTTTTAAATTGAAACAGATTGAGAAATAATATTTAATTAAAGATTTATTTCCATCGAAAATCCATTTCTAAAGAAAGTTCAAATGTCATTAAAACAGCCCTAATCTATATTGCTCTTTATCATATCCATTACATCTGGCATCGCGGCGAACGTTCATGTGGTCTGAGCAATCTAACAGACGTCTTAACAAACAGTGTAAAAATGCTGTACTTTCGTACAATTCTTAGTCAGTGCTTGGCTGGATATCGATTGGCTACAAATCTCTCTTGAAGAAGTACATTTCATAATTCACGCGCGTTAATTGTAATTCACGGTGGTATTAGTATTTACGGCAGTGGATTAAAACAAATCATAGATATGTTAAAATCACAGCGAGAGCATTCGACTTTGATAATAAAGCAACAACAAGTACACAGACGAGGGGCAAATTGATAGCAAGTTGCGAATGGGTTAGGATCCATTTCAATACTTCAGAAGGGAAACAACTCCAGCTTTGCCGAAAAGAGAGAGATATTTCATAGATTTCATCCAGTGACGAAATTAAGGGCAATTTTGTAATAAATCACTCTTTGATTCTGGATAGAGGTGGATGCTTTGGGTACCTGCTTGCTGAAAAGGCTTTCGCAAAAGCATTTCGTACTTTATTACCATTTTAACATCATACCTTTACAACCCCGAATCAGATTTTTCTGCGATGGCGCTGCTTTGAGAACAAAATAGATCTGAGCTAAATATCAAAAGCCTAACTCTGAGTGTCAATTTCGGTACACTTTTGGCAACTTCCTTTGAAAAACTTTGCTCTCTGCAGAAGATTTCAGGCCCATGGAAGTCACTGATAATTATTAAACTTTATTCTTACTTGTAACTGGCTGAAGTACCCGCACTCTTAACTTACAGTTTATTTTTTAAAAATAGTATATATTATTCTTGATATAATAAAAGCTTAATTGAAAAGGAGAGTAAACAAGTGCATCACAATGTATAAAAATGTAAAAATGATTTATTGAAATGAATACTCATATTATAAACGGTTTTGAATGAACTGTAATTTTAAGCCTCGCAGGAGTAGCATTTAGAATAAATGTTAAGTAATAAAAATATAAAATTCTAATGAATAACAATTGTGTTATTTTTTAATATTTAAAGCGAAAGCCGGGATCAGGTGTGCACTCGATTCTAACGTTAATAAGGGAGTGATGCACCCCAATTCTTTTTTATAATTATTTTCAATATACAACATAAAACCACAATTTCAGTGAATAATTTAACTAAGGAAAATATGCTTACCTATTTCAAAGGATTTTTCTATTTGTCTTTCATAATTTGAGAAAATATCAATAAAAAACTGAACTAAATTGTTCCAAATGTGCGTGACAGCAATAAAGGACACAAATCAGACACTTTGCTACATTACAGGAAGAAGTTATTTTGCAAGCAAAACTGTCACATTTTGTTCACGTTTTTGTAATTTTAATATCGCTTGATGATCGGCAAATATCCTGTTGAACTTTTTCTTGCTTGTGTCTTTTTGACAGGGTGAAGTGCATTTTGCGGTACACTTATGGCTTCATATTTTCTTGATAAATTCTTAATGTAGCTATTGAAAATTTTCCTTTCGTTTTCATGTTTTGTGCTTTTCTCAAATTTACTTTTGCTTACATGATTAATATGCATTATTTCAGCAAGTGTTTCCCTTGTTTGATCAGCTTCAATTTCCTTTCAGAGATCACAGATAAGCCTTTGGTACTTTAAATTCTTATGTTTTACGTTTTATAAACCATAATCATTTGCAGCATCACAGGTAAAAACCGCTAAGCTATTCATAGGGAAAATGCAGCATGTTCAAGAAAGTATTTTTGAAAAACCAAGGTAGTCGTGCCGGGAACTCGGTCTAAACAAGTACATAAGATTTTCTAAAAAACGTTTGCCACTCCCCAAAAGAAAGGAGATATGTCAATTCATTTTAGCTCCATTAAGACTGTCATTTTGAGGATTCTCTGTCAAGGTCATTGGTATAAAATAAATAATTTTCTCCCAGAATTAACGATTTTTTGTATTATTATATGTTTCAGTATACTCATAAAAAATCTTGGCCAATTAATCCTTCAAAGTGCTCAATATGCTTATCCATGTATCAAAAACTCTTTCACATTGTGAAAAAAGCGCTTCTAGAATTACTATATAATTTACAACTTCCCTAAAAAAAGGGATGCAGGTAACCATACCGAGAAGTAAGTTCGAAAGCAGCAAAGTAATATTTTTAAGTGAAAAACGTAATAAAAGAATCTCTCATCGTAGGATTACAGCAAGCAAACAAAATATTTTTTATTTAGTTATAGGATCAAAGAATGGCTAATGAGCGTTCAAAGTAGAATCTTTTATTATTGATGACCTTTTTTCACCAGATGATACATATAAATCATATCAATGTAAATCTTTCCAGCATTTTTTATTATATCAGAAAGTATTTTTTTCATTCAGTAAAATTAATTTTTTTAACGCTTTTATTTTCAACATGCTCGCGCCCCCTTGAAGGGTTATCGCGCCAGGGGAGCGCACCCCTGATTTGAAACACTGGTTTATCCTGTTTTTACATTTTGCTACACACAACAGAGGGAGACATTTTGAAAAACGCCATTAATTATTTTGGTGGTTGTAATCTGAAAATAATGTGAATTTTTCAAAAATCACAGTTGAGCCTCTGTACAGAGGTCTGAGCTACATACAGGAAAAATATTATAATAAAAGCATTTGTCACAAAATGAGAATATTTTGAAAGAAGGTAATTCTAAGTTAATTCTTTGCCGATGTATTGTATTTAAATAATTTTTTGTCAAAATGTTCTTAAGGTATCCGACTACGTTCGGAACCATGATTTTAAAAAAGCGCATAGACGTATAATATTTATGATATTTAGTGTCACTTAGATTAGAATACATGTATATAACTGTTTTCAGGACATTATGACAAAAAAAGTATTTAAATACACTTTATTTTTGGCAAAAATTAACTTAGAATAACCTTTTCCAAATGTTCTTTGTAAAAACCTTCTATTGTATTAATATTTTGCCTGTATACAGCTCAGGCCTCTGTTAAGAGGCTCAACTAGGAATTTTGAAAAATACAAATTATTTTCAAAGTTGCAACCATTTGAAATAATTATCGGCGTATTTTCTTAAAATTTCTCCCCTCTGTTGTAGTAAAACATGGATAAACCCACTTCTATGTTATATATTTCAAAAATTGTAGTTGAGCCTCTGTACAGAGGTCTAGTACTCTACAGGCAAAATATTAATACAATAGAAGCATTTTTTACAAAAAGGAAAACATTTGGAAAAAAAGGTTATTCTAAGAAGTTAATTTTTGCCAAAATAATGTATTTAAATATTTTTTTTGTCATAAGGTCCTTAAAACAATTTTATACATATTTATTCTAATCTATAAGTGACTTTTAATAACATAAATATCATCTCCATTTACACGCTTTTGCAAAATCACGGTTCGAACATCGATGAGACACCTTAAAACAATTTTATGCATGTATTCTAGTAGTGACACTAAATATCATAGTATCCATTTATACGCTTTTTTAAAATCACGGTTCCGAAAGTAGTCGGATACCTTAATATTACTTGTATGCTTTAACTTGCAAAATGTCCTTAAAATTTGTTAATTTTGGTACAAAACTATTTTCTTAATATTGAAAATACAGTGAATTCTTCGACATTTTTATTTTTCCTTGCATTTTTTCCTTCTTTCTTTCTTTTTCGATGGGTATAAGATATATGAAATAAACATATATTAATTTTAAAAAAAAGGTGTGAATAATTACTTTTTTTAATATATAGTGTTTATGAATTTAAAATTTGTTTTTTACACGGTTTATAAAGTATATTGAAAGATGAACCTATGTAACGAATTTTTCATATAACGAACATTTTTCCGGGATTTAGCGACTTCATTAAATAAAAGTCCGACTGTATTTTATTATAAATATTATTTATTAATATAAAATATATTTATATAAAGTACAATATGTATAAATATTTATATAATTACAGTAATTTTTTTACTTTATAAAATACAAAATAATTACATAAAATATCATTTAATATTTAATAAACCTTTAATAAATAAATGTTTTTAATTAAAAAAAATAATTAAATAAATTAAAAAAAACCAACGTTTTTTTTTTACAACTTTTTTAATCTATACAAATAAATAAAATTGAAGTGTCTGTTTGTAATTTCAAATTAACAGCTTTTTACTAAATGCATTTAAAACTATATACGGTACTTATATCCCAAAATCAATTTTAAAATATTCGTCTGTCTGTTAACCTTAGCAAATTTAATCTCACAAACAGCTGGACGATTTTGAAAACCCTTTCACCAACTGAAAGCTACATTATCAGTGAGTAACATAGGGCATATTTTATCCCCGTATTCCTACGGGAACAAGAACTACGCGGGTAAAACCGCGGGCCGCTTCTTATATCTATGTATATAAAGGAGAAAAGCTACTCTCTCACCCACTCATCACGATATCTCACGATTAAATCTAGACTTGAAATTTAGTAGGCATGTTCCTTTTAAGGGGTAAAGATTAGCTAAGAACATATTTTGCGAAAATCGATCCCCAAGGACTGTAGAGGGGTGTTAAGTGGCGTTATATATAATTAATTCCATTTTTAAACTATCAGGCGTACAGTCTTGAAATTAAGTAAGCAGATTCCTTTTATGGAGTAGAGATTCGCAACAGAATGGATTTTATGAAAATTGACCCCCAAGTGGCGTTGCGGGGAATTAAGGGGCGTTACAGATAATTATTTCCATTTTTACACTATTAGAAGTGCGGTCTTGAAATTTGGTAAGCGGATTACTTTCATGAAGTAGAAATCAACTACAAAATAATTTTTACGAAAATCAACTTTCACGTGCCGTTACAAGGGCTTAAGAGGAATTATAGATAATTATATTCATTTGTATACTATTAGAGGTACTAAGGTAAAAACGGAAATTGACTCGCAAAGGGGGTTACGGAGCGTATTAATAAATAAAAATTCAACTCTTGAAATATTAGGTTTAGACTTTAAATTTGGCAAACATGTTTATTTTTTTTAGTACAGATCCATTAAAAATGGGTTTTGTGAAAATCCACTTGGTGGTGGTGGTGGAGAGGGATTGCTGTAGCGTAAAAGATAACTCTACTTTAGTTTTAGATATTATTTAGAAGTCCTGTCCTTTTTTTTTTAAATCAAGAGGTTAGAGTTATAATGATGTTTTTTTAAATACAATCAAACATTTAATGCTAGGATTTAGATATCAATAATTCATGTTATATATTCATAAGACATTATGAAATACCTAGCGAAGCGGGCGGGTAACGGCTAGTTACATTATAAAAATAATAAAATAGCATATGTTTTTACATGTAATTAGTTTAATTATTATATAATTATATAAAATATTTAATAAGTCCTTTTTAAATAAATTTATTTAATTTTTTTAAAAAAATTGAATGAATTGAAAAAAAAAAGTTGATCGCTTGATTCGAACCTATTCGCCAGCGTCGAAAGCAAGCGTTCTATCAACCACGTTACTGAGTCGCTGGAGGAAATTAAAACTTAATTGTATAAAAGCTAAGCCTGAATTTCGAAGGCTGTTGCTTTCTCCACTGGATTGTTGACCATTCCATTGGAGTTACATTGAGGGTTGGATACCTAAAGGAGTACTACTATTACACCAAGTCTCGTCCAAAAGTGAATTTCCTTAGTCATACCCTCCCCTTGTAAGTGGTGAACGGTGTTTTTCTCACGTTACACAAAAATAAACAAAATTGGATTTCTTAGAATATTATTATTTTCTGAGGTAGTTATCAATTTTTTCATAACTTTTGAATTATGCTTCTACATTTGGAGTCATTACATTCATTCCATATTTTTCAGCAAGAAAAATGTTGTACAAAACAAAAATGGGTTATAATTTTTGCTTTAAAAAACGTTTAGTTAAAAAAAAGCAAAAATAATAAATTACATATTGCTTGAAAAACATTAAAACAATATTATTATTCATTATAAAATGTTTTGAAAATATTTAACAAGGATGATTCGTTTTGACTGTATAAAAGGTCTTAATACTTTTGTACTAGTACATACTTTTTCTAAAAATAAAGATTATTTTAAATCTCTTTGAACTATTAATCTTAATTTAACTTGTCAAGCACTGGAATTAGTATTCAGCATTTTAGTACTGACCAAAAATTCTTGTAGTTCATTTTAAAGTTTTCCTACACACACACCTAAATACATAATTTTAACTAAGGGATTTTTTATTATTTTTACGTTTAAATTTATTAATCCATTGTATCATTAATCAAAATGGATTTTTATATTTTCATTTCGAAAGAGAAACATTTAATTTTGGAACTAGGAGACAGATTGCATAAAAAAAATTTTTTCATTAAAAATAAATTATAATATCTCTTATTTTACAGTTTTACATAATGAAGAAAAAAATTTATTTAGTTCACACGTTATTCCAAAATATTTTCCTGTTTTTAATGCATTTGTATTTTATGTTTCCTTTTAAAGTAAGTTTGTATACATATGCTTATAAAACCTTTTCTTTAATCTGTTCTATTCTAGCTTCACTGAAGATTTATATCTATTAGCAAAAATATAATCGAAAATCTTTTTAAATAAAGACTAAGCTGGATACTTCCTGAAAAAAAGAAAAAAGAAAAAAAAATGTATCGCTTAAAAATAAAACCAGTTTCAGCGAACTACCTCTACCTTATCACATTGTATTGTTTTTCTTTCAACAATGGTATGAGCACTGTGAAGCAACATTTACAGAGGAAGATTTAAAACGGATACCATGTTGTAATTAAAACAAATGAAAGTGGATACATACGTTTTGTAAAATGTTAATTCTTAATATTTAATACAGTGTGTGAAACATTGATTGTGAAAATATTATGTAACACCATTAAGAAGAAGAATGAAATGATGATTCTGGAATATGTATCTAGAAATGATTTTAATGTAACAATGGATTAAAAAAACTAACAAAAAAACATTGGAATTATTGTGTTCATCAAGAAATACAATTGCAGATTCGCAGATATTATGAAATTTATCTATTTAAAAATGTTAAAAATGTCTAATCTAGTTCCAAAACTAATTTTCAATCAATAATTACAGTTCAATTCTATTTTTTCCCTTTTGTTTTCACAATGTATTATTTTATAAAGTGGCCTATTACGCAGAAAGCTAACTAAGGCCTATGGAATAAGCAAGGAACGCTGAAAACTTTAAATTAAATTTCTAACGTTGTCCCAAGCGTTTAACGCTTTTAACACCTTCTCACATAGTTAGAATTGAAATTCCAGAAAAAAAAATTTTTTTTTTGTTTTGATCCACCTATTACAGAATATATGTGGTAAAAAAGAGTAACTGATTTTGCTTTTTGAAAATTTGCTAAGTGGTTGTCATGAAACATTTTTACTGTAGTTAAAATACAAATAATCTGACCATTTAGTTTTCCTGAAGTTTGGTTAACATTTACTAGGGAACTTTGTCATTGCTTTAAATTTTGGTTCAAAACCTGTAACAAAAATACATGTCCTAAGTTCTATGAGTAATTAAGAGATATGTTACTTAAAAATAATTTTTTCAAAAAAATGAAAAAAAAAAGATACGTAATTTATAAAAAAGGAAACATTTGAAGTGAACTCCCCTGAATATTAAGAAAAATATCTACTGTCTTAAACACATTCAAAATAAATATTATTATTACTAGGCACTGTTAATTATTGTAATTAAAACTAAATAAAATTAATAAAAAAATTAGACTAAAATATTTAATCCACGAATTTATAATTTTCTTAAATATATGTATTTAGTAATTTTTGATGTAATTTTGTGCTTATTTTATAAATACGTCTATTATAGCAAATCAAAATAGAATTTCTTCAAGAACTGCTAAAATATAGAATTTTACAGTATGTGTGGATAAAATACTACGAAATGTAACTGAGGGTGTGGTAAAAAAAATATTACTGTTGGAAAAAAAATACGGTTTAGCGTATTTTTTCCAACGTATGTCGTAAAAATAGAGCAACTCTATTTTTACGACTAAGTTATATGAAAGGATTAGCTCTCTGTCAATTAGTTACGACAGCCACTCTTTCTGATGGGAAAAAGAGCATTATCTTTGACATCAAGGTTAGCTGTCTCTAAATTCTACGGTGGAAATTCTTACCAGTTTTATAAGTCCCGTTTGAGCAATGTCTAAGAAGAATGGAAACTAAAATTATAATGTTTTAGTGTGAGTGTATTTTTTTCAATTGCTACTATTATTTCACTTTTTCCTATATATATAGGGAAAGTATATATATATATATATATCAAGATATTTATTATAAATGTGAAAGTATGTGTTTGGATGTTTGGTAGTCTTTCACGGAAAAACAACTTCATGTATTTTAATAAAACTATACAATAATATAGCTCATACATCAGAATAGCATATATACTTTTATAATTTATAAAAAGATATTTATTATTGAAGTTTCCAAAAATATAACGATGAAGTCAGAAGTAGGAAAAATTCGCCATCTGCAAAGAAGCCCGTGACAGCATACATCTCTCCTTTTTGTGTGAAGCAAAGCTTTCCCTTTTGTTTTGTCTACGCCATGCCTCAGTGCGTGATCACTTTTAATTTATTTCGTTCATGAGTGTAATCACTATTTTTCTGTTTCATAATAAAACTTGATTTCGAAAGGAGAGGTGGTAGCAAGATTTTAACATAAAATAAATACAACAAAAAATAATATTAATATGTATTACACTTCCAGATATAAATTATTTACACTATTTTAAGTGTTCATTACACAAAATTTGTAACAATGACAGTGGAAAGAAAAGCTATAAAATTAAAATAAAATATCTAAATGTTTTTATCAGTTAGTTTTTTTTTTCTTTTTGAATGTTTTTTTCAGTGCATGTAAATATATATCTAGGCTTTCCCCCATACTGTTTTTTTTATAATTTACACACACACACATTAAAAAAAGCGATCGTTTCAATAGCTACCATCAATTTTTTTTATTTATTACTTATAGAAAAGGGATTCTAATTAATATCTATATGTTTTTCAAAAGGATTATTTCTATTGTTTCATTACTAAATTAATTATTTGTTAATTAAAAAGGTATAAAATATTGGCATAAAATACATTTCAGAGACATTTTTAAGCTAACTATATGTAACGATTGATTGATTCATGAAAATCTGATTTTATTTTATTATTTTTGTTTCTTAGAAACAAACTATTATTAAAAATGATGGGCTTTTTGTATGTTTACTCTTGGCACATCAGAATCGTTTTCTTTTTATTCACATTAATATAATTTTTTAGCTAGCACAATATTGTTTTCATAAGTCATACATCAAATTTGAGCTATATTTGTCTGTGAGGGAGGGAAAGAGGAGCAATAATTTTACACTAAAAAACAAAAAAACGTGTTATGCTGCGGGGGCTAGAGAGAAGGAAAAGCCTGGCTAAATCGAAAATATGTGGCACAAATTTCACGAAAAAGGAAATTTAATGAAGCCAATTTTAGAAATCATACATTAGCAAACACACACACATAATTGTTGCTGGCATCATGATGGAAAGAGAAAGCCCGTGCAACGCGGGCCATGCAGGTAGTATGTATATATATATATATATATATATATATATATATTAGTCTAAATCCTCTACAAATGAGAGAGGAACATTGGTCAATCAAAACCAAAAAATTCATAGACAGTAAGAAAACCATACATTGAAAGATATATGAGTAATTGAAATTTAAAAAAAATGGATGCTGTTTATTATAAACACATTGCTGAGTTAGAAATATATATATATATCTTGTTCAAATTTTCAATCATTAATAAAATACTTTCTGTGTTCATCTCTTCAAGTTCAAATACATTTTTTTTAAAAAACTGTATTAGATGACACTTGATGTTAATACCATTTTTTCAAACAAATCATTAATTAAAATAAAAAGAAAATTTTTTTTATATTTCTAATGGCAGATTATGAACAGTTATTAACATAATTCATCAATCTACCTAGTACATCACCGAAAGCAGGTACCTCTTTTTAGTGCGGTGTCTTATTGGCGGAAACCAATCGTTGCAGGTAATTTTGACGCCCAGTTTCCTTCCTAGAAGGCGGCACCTGAGTTCTGACGATAGGAGCCTTGTACTAGCATTTAATTTTGTCTAGAGCCCCCAGGGACGGCACATGCCGTATAATCGCCACGACATGGCCGCAATGTTTTCTGCATCAGGAAAATCCATCGACTTCGGCCGGGGTCGAACCCGTAACCTTGGGTACAGAAGGCCAGCGACAAACCAACCACGCCACCCAGCCGACAATTAAAATGAATAATTAGTAACAAACAAAAGTTATAGTCCAACATCATATGTAGAAAAGAAAATCGTTCGTTGTGCAATAGATAGCGCGTTGGACTTCTAATCCAAAGATCATGGGTTCGAATCCCCATGGGACGGCCTAATTTCTGAGATTGTGAGTTTCTTTTTACTATATTATTTTACATAAAAAATTTTTTTAAAAAAAACCCTAAAGAAATTTATTTTTTGGGAAATCTAAAAAAGGTTTTTTTAAAAGGGGGAATATTATTTTATTTTTAACAAAGAAATTATTAGGTACAATCTTAAAAAAAAAAACAAAATTTAAATTTAAAAGGGTTTTTTTTATTTATGGTTTTTAAATAAAACTCAAAAAAAAAAATTACCTTAAAAACATCCCTAAATTATAAAAATTTTTCTTTTAGGTATCTGAAAGGATTTTATTATTGGGGGATATTCAAAAATAGTGACGTCTAAATAAGCCATTTTCAAACAAAAATTAATAGAAAAAAACCTTTTTTAAAAATTTTTTCTTGCTTTGATTTGGAATAAACCAAAGAAAAATTTTAATCTGCATTGCTTTTTATAAAAAATTATAAAATTTTTTAAATTGAAATTGAAAAATTTTAATTTTCTTAGGAAATGGAAAAACTTTCGAGGAAAAAATAGAATAAAAATAAATTAATTTAACAAATTTAAAAGGTTGTTTTTGGAAAAAAATTTTTTCGAAAAAAAAGATCCAGGGATAAAATGGTGGGAAAAAAGGTGTAAAAATTTCAAATTAAAAATTTCTTCAAAGAGTTTGGAAAGTTTACTTTTGAAAGATAAAAATATTAAAAAAAGGGTTGTAAAAAATTGTAATCTAAAAATTTTGGGGTTTAAATCTTTATTTAAATATAAATATATATATATATATATATATATATATATATATATATATAATATATATATATATATATATATATATATATATATATATATATATACGTATTATCGCAACCTATTGGCGACATTATATGAAACGAAGCACATGGTTGCCAATTCAGCTCGTACAACACAGGAAATCGCGGTTGCCAACTTGGTGAGTCATTAATAGAGAGTTGGCGATTGTTTCGATAATACATAAAAACCCCAAAACCTAAGACTTAACTGGATATGAAGAATCTTACTCCTTCTTTGAAATAAGGAGAATGTAGTCAGAAAATCTGAAATAGTATGAATTTTGCTTGTGTTGGAAATTGGATTTAATTGATGTAAAAACAGACATATTCATTAATTTAAATATTTTGAAACAAAATTTCAAACGAAGCGCTCTAATATATCAATTTTCAAACTTTACCAGAATAATGACTAAAAACATAATGCAATTAGCACACCTTCATGGAGTACAGATCAATCTTATCGGGCATATTTGGAATCATTTTGGAGCATAGTACTTCTGAATTCAAAATTTCTAACAAAAATGATCTTAGCGAAAGACTCATTCTAGAATGGGAAAATATAATTTTGGGAAATTCTGTTGAAATCCATGCCTAGAATGAAAAATAAAATCATAAAATGTAAAGGAGGCATAACACGTTAAGCAGTATTAGCAAAATTTTTATATAAAAATATATATGTTTGCGGTCCTCATTACTCAATACTCATTAGAGATTATTTACAGTTAGTATATAGAGGGCATATAAATTTATATAATTATTTAACAATGTTTTGATCCCTTTTAGTTTTTGTTTAGTTATCAGATAGGACATATAAATGAAACAATTTGATAATATTAAACAATAGATTTTTATTTCAAAATATATTTGAATTTTTTTTTGTTCCAATACTTGTTAGAGACAATGTAAATTAAAAAAAAATTTCCACTAATTTAAATTTAAATTTCAAAGATTTCTTTTTAAAATCTGTGGTAGAGATAAACTAAATAAATTTTAGAATAAAATCAACATATCACAAACATGTATTAACATGGAAGAACACTTTACATCTATTCTACATATTCGGCAATTTAAGAGCTATTGTGTTAGAATGACATTTTGAAATGCAATATCCCCATCCTATTCTTCTGGTATTCCTACACTTCGATGGAAAGCAATTAGATATGTTCTGAACGATAGAAATCTCATATATCCCCCGCTTCTCTTCTATCGTAATATCGTTCAAAAACATACCTCTTTCTCTTTCAGTTATCTAATATGAAAATGCAGATTGAAATTCCTAGAGTAATAGAGCTTTCTACTCCAAAGCGCTTCGAAATTCATGTAAATATTCATTTTACGTTTCAACTTGACATACGCGCTTATTAGGAAGGAATATCTATTGCATGCCATATTGTGTATTTAGAAGTATCTTCGCTAAATGCACGCTGGGAATGAAATCAGAGTTTAATGTATGGTTTGTATTCGTTGAAAAATAATGGCTGATGAGTAATAGAAAAAATTATATCTAATTATAAAAAATATTGGTAACGATAATAGTTATGCAATTTTTAGACTTTAAAATGTATCTTTTTATTTTCATTCTTAACTTTGCATTGATATATATATATATATATAAAATATTGGTAATAGGCTAGTTTGAAGCCCAGTGGCTAAGTGGTTGGAGCATCGCGCTTCAACACCACAGGGCCGAGGTTCAAACCCCGGGCTGGGAAAAGTTGACTCAGTCTTTCATCCCTACAGTGGGTCGATAAAATGAGTACCAATCTTGCTTAGGAACTTAACACTGGAGGGTTTCGTGTCAGACCTACCATCTGGGTGGAGCATCTGCTCATGCAAATCAGGGCCCAAGGTCACGTATACTGAGTGGGGCACAGTAGGAATTGGCCCTCATGAGCTGTTGCGCCACTGAGTTAAGTTAATATGCTATTTTATCTCACACCTTTATTTATATCTTATTCTGACTTTATCTCACACCTTTGTTGGTATATGCTATAAAACGTAAATATCAAAATTTGCTTATATATATATAGGTATTATGTATACTTTAGTTTATAATATTGCATTAAGGGCAATATAAAACATTAAATGTCTTTTAAATGCATAATTGATATAGAATTTTTTTTTTATAAACAACTGTTAATAACTGCGCCAATTACGAAGAAATACTAAAAAAATAAAACAAAACTGTCTAAAAGTAATAATAAATAAAATTGCAAGGTAGGACAAAAACACTTGAAAAAAGTGCACGGTTTCAAAATATTTCTCAAAAAAAAAAAAATGTGCTAATGAGAAAATTTATAAAAATAGAGTAGTTATAGAATTATTAATCGTTAACACATTTTGTGATTCCTTCATTTATATATATATATATATATATATATATATATATATATATATATGATTCTCTATATATAAAATCATTTTTACATTGGTTTAAGTTTGAGTGCAAAAGTTTCTCCCAAAATAACTTGAGGTACTTGCGTATTATCGCGCGATTGAGTGAGTGAATATTAACGTCGCCGTCGCACTGTGCAGCTACACGAAGGCTTTTGGTGACGGACCTCGTATTTTTGGACCATGGTCAAATGACGAGGACGATATCTGAGCTGCCCCCTCTCCTAACTACCACACCAGACCAACGGGAGGACGTTTGAGTTCTCGACAGATTTAACGTGCATGATTCTCTACACGGAGGGTCTTTAGTGGTATTGGGCTCGAATTCGTGACAAGCCAGCCATGATACCATACCCTGGCCACTAGGCTACCTGAGCCATTTACGTATTACCGCAACCGTATTGGTGACATAAAATGATACGAAGCACATGGTTGTCAGTTCAGCACATAAGACACATGCGAAATCGGGGTTACTAACTTGGCGAGTTATTTTGAACGTTGGCATATTCACGAGAGGACGTAAGTACCCAAATCAAAAATATTGCTATTTAAAAAAAAATATTTATTTACAAATATTTTTAAAAACTTTTACGTACAATTTGTTTAAAAGATAACAGATAACTGTTTCTTTCACTTTGTGTATTGAATAGACAAAAATAAATTTTTCAAAAAAGTTTTGAAGGAATTCTTAGAAAAATGAATCGATATTAAGGGAAGATTATAAGAATTAATTGACTAATGTCAAAATTATAAAGAAGTAATTGCTCAGTTGCTCAATGGGAGGCGAAGGGGGGGGGGCGTTTGTTAAAGAATGATGAAATTGAAAAATAATTGAATTTATCACATGATTCAATAGAAAGCTTTAAGAAAAATTCTTTATAAAGAGTAGCATTAAAAGAAGATGCTTTTCTTCGAAGAAAAAATTTCATTCGAGAAGATTGTATTAAATTATGTATAATTTAATAAATTTGAGTTCTTTTTTCGATAATGACTTCATTACTTTTTAAGGAATTTAATAAATTAATTATTATCTATAACTTAATAAGGCTTTATTAAACTAAATTGAACGATTCGCTTAAAAAAAAGAACCTTATTTTACGGAATCTTAACTATATTAACTTCATTAATAAAATTTTCTGGATTTTTTGCACTATTAAAGTACATCTGTCTGTTTCCCTTTAATGCAGGTTATGAGAGACCACGCAGAGCTCACATTGTTGATGATTTTCTTGAAGAGGTTATTCGCACGTCATAGGAAATAGTCTACGAAGTCCCCGGATCTCAATAATACAGAACATGTTTGGGATTCTGCTGGAAGGATCATTGTACATTATCATTTCCTCGCAGTATTCTTCAAGAGTTGAAAATTGGTGCTTTTGAAAGAGTTTGTAATGTCGTGACCACAAGTTTACTTAATTCCTGCGTAGCGAGAGGGGTCGGACAGCTTTGGTAAAATATTATATTTTATTTACAAACTTTAGTAGAAAAATTGGCACATTTATTACATTATCTATCAATACGATATTTTACACAGTTGCATATCAGCTACTTGTATCAGCACACACACACCTGTCTCGCGGGTCTTGAACAGGATATCATAATGTTTGCGATCAACCCTAAAATGGAGTTTCTAGTAGGTCGCTCGCAACTTTTGATGAGCTTCCTACTATCCCGCGATGCTGATGTTAATCTTTCGCTGCTGCGTAGCGTTTCACTGGAGAAAATTCAAGTCCAGTTCGATCCTCCTGTCGCGAGACTTCCCGCTGCCTAGCAGCCTTTCACTTTTTCTTAAATCATTGATCATCGCACTGCCTAGCAGCTTTTCACTTTTTTCCAATCACTGATCATAGAAAGCCTAGCGCAGGTTTCGTATCGTTGGTATCGCACATGGCTCCCGTCAACTTCCTTATCTCTTTAAACCCCCTGGCCTGGCCTCTTTCATATCCCTATAATTCCTGATTGGTAGAAACACGGTTCTGCACCCTACATCTTCTGTCTTGGTTTCAATGACCATCGGTTCTAGAGGGACAAAAGCTTGTATAGACTTGCAACACCCCACCTGGGGTTATTGGTGTTTGGGGGCTCGAGCAATGATTAGTCATAGCAAGTTTTGAACATATAATTTTATTTATCTCTTTTACTTAATCAACCAACACAACGAAGGGTAGGAAATACACTTAATAAATAACCATAAGAGCAATCGCATTAGCTTAAAGCTCCATATTATAATTAAGATTTCTCAGCTGATTTCCAGAGCACTCTTGACTCCTACGCTTCAATTTCCTGTAAATATCTTGCTTAGATATACGACCTCCGGTCGTAAATTTTGTTCACAATTTAATCACTTTTATTCACCAACTATAAACTATCGATCGTCATCGCGTACACAAATGCCAACGCTTAAATAGAAGAATTCATTTAACTAAATTTCGTCTTCTTCTTCCAGGGAGTTTTCAACAGAACTTACAGTTAAAAAGAATAAATTTTAACCCAAAAAGATTAGCGGAAGATTCGTGGATAGACCCGTTACAGATTGCCATCCTCTTGTCGGCGTAATGTCTATAAATCAACCTGTTTTTTGGATATTGAGAATGCACTCCTCAGCATTTTTCTTCCTACAATAACCGACACTCCCTTCCAGACAAGTGTATCAAGGCAACATGCGAAAGGGAACGAAAAAATGGACCACTGTTGAAGCAGGTGTGTCCCATTAAAATTTTGTTTGATGAAAAAGTCATCCGGTGAATCAATTTGTCTCTGGGTGTCACAGAAGAAAACTATTGGTAACAATCAACAGTCTACGACTCTACAGCTCTTTCGGCTCAAGGCCGAAGGCAGCTCTATAGATTCCTTTGAAAGAAAAAAAAAACCTCTCTGGCTATTCTGTTTGTCTGTGGACGTCAAAATAAGAAGAGATGTAGCGAGTGAGTGAATATTAAAGTCGCACTGTTCAGTTACGCCAGGGCATTTGGTGACGGACCACGTAGTTTTGAACCATGGTCAAGTGACGTGGACGACACCTGAACTGGCACCCCTCTCTCCTAACTACCACACCAACGGGAGGACGTTTGAGCTCTCAACAGATTTAACGTGTTTCGTTCCCCTACACAGGGGGACTTAAGTGGTACTGGGTTAAAACTCGTGACAAGGCCAGCCACAATCCGATGCTTTGACCACTCGGCTACCATGGCCACAGAAGAGATGTAGCAAATGTCTGACTATGAGCCGATGCTGCAAATGGAATTTATTAACTCAAGCATTTCTCGATACCCCGTCTAATAGTATGCGGTTTGTTGTAAGCTCTTTTACAACAGTGTTCCGTATCCGCTAGTGGCTTGCCTTGTCACGAGTTCGAGTCCAGTACCACTAAAGACCCGCCGTGTAGGGCAGCGATGTACGTTAAATCTATCGAGAGCTGAAACGTCCTCCCGTTGGTGTGGTGTGGTAGTTAGGAGAGGGGGGTGCCAGCTCAGGTGTCGTCCACGTCACTTGACCCTGGTTCAAAATTACGTGGTCCGTCGCCGAAAGCCCTCGTGTAGCTGGACAGTGCAACGTTAATATTCAATCAATCAATCAATCCGTGTCCGCTATCCATATTAGATGAACCTTTGCCTGGATATAATACATCATGATTTGATCTTTTTTGGCTTAACCTGTATCCTAACCATCAATTTATCCGTTATTTTGTTGATATATGCTTTATTCCATAATAATACATTTCTGTGACAGTAAACCAAATATTTATTCAGTTACCCTAGAGTTTGTGATCTTTATTTTAGACACCGGTGTACGAGTAATGTCATTTTCTCTGACACAATGTCAATTTGTATGTTTTTCTACTGTGTTGAAACTATGCCTCAGTGAAGTATGAGAAGTTTGGATGCATCAAACTTTGTTTCCACATTAATTTTCTCAATTATATAGTAACTGTTCTGTGGAACATATTAGCCTAGGTCTAGTTGACCTACTTTCTTAGTTTTTTGTTGTTTTGTGTGTGTGTTATCTGATTCTTATTGTATGAATTTCGTGCACCTTCTTTTTAACTAATTTGTTATGAAGTAAATTACTCAAACATACATTCATTGAAGAATTATGAATAAATACATGTATAAGGGCTGATCGAAATTTTATTTTCATCTGTTCAAAATCTACTTAAGCATGAAAGATGTTGTATTACAATGATTATTAAACTGTGGTCCGCGGACCCCCGCATTTTTCTAGACTGTTCGCGAAAGTCTATTTTTCAAGTAGATTGGTACATTGTATATCTTTCTCAAGACTGTCAAGTTAAACTGAGATGAAATATTCTAAAACTTCTTTAAAAAATTTATGGAATTTCGTTTCGTATTATAAAATTTCTTTCAAAACTTCATGGAATTTCTATTTTCCTGCTTTTTTGCACATAAACATTTTAAAAAAAAAGGCACTTTTCCATTTCAAGGAGCCATAAAAATGCAACGCAAAAAATTTCTAAGATCAGCAAATGCCAGTAATAATTAATTGTAATAAACCTACGATAGAATTGACCAGTTTGAGGTTTATGGAGCATGTGCTGAAAGACAACTTTCTGATACATTACTTTTGATAGTTTAATATATTTTTAAAAAGGCGATTTAGAGTGAAAAATTTTAAGAATATAAGAAAATGCTGAAATGTTTTCATCAGATAGTATTATTTACATTTTGAATCTTCCTATATACAGTGAATACAAACCAATGTCTAGGTTTTCTCTCCCGTACATAATAATAAAAAATAAATAATTTTATATGAGAGACAATACTAATATTCCCTTGTTTTTTATTCACCTTGCTAATCCCTGAAATAACATTACAAAATTTGAAGTTATCACTTCTATCGTGTGTTCATAAGAACACACACACATTTTTTTTTCTTTGAATGGATTATATCATAAGTCTTAACTGTTAAATACAGTTGGACCTCTATAAAGAAGTCTCTAAATCCCGGAAAAAAGTTCGTTATATGGAAAATTCGTTACATAAAGTTTCACCATTTAATATACTTAATAAACCATATAAAACAAATTTTAAATTCATAAATACTATATATTAAAAAAAGTAATTATTCACACATTTTTTAAAAAATTAATATATGTTTATTTTATATATCTTATCCATCAAAGTAGAAACACTGCAAAGAAAACAAGAAAAAAAGAATGCTGAAGAATTCACTGTATTTTCATTACTAAGAAAATAATTTTATGCCAAAATTAATGAATTTTAAGGACATTTTATAATTTAAAGCATACAAGTAATATTAAACATACATTATTTTATAATTAGAACACGGGGATACGGGCAACTCCATTGAGGGTGAAAGAGGATATCGAAGACGTTTCTAGTGAACTAAGCAATGGGGTTCAAAGGTTGCACTTTTTGGATTAAACGTCCAGAACTCTATTGCTCTCGGTGAGTTAGGATCTAATATGACCACCATAAAATGTGTTAATGAGAGCATAACTTGAAATGTTCAGAAATATTTTAAAAATAGGGAGAAAAAAAAATTGAACCACAAAACAAAAAGTTCGTTATATAGAAAATGCACTTCGCAATAGAGAGGTTATTTTACAAAGAAAAAATGGTGAAATGTTCAAGGTTCCATGAAAAAGTTTGCTATATAGAAAAATTCGCAATATAGAGGTTCGTTATTTAGAGGTTCGACTGTAATTTTATATGACAATACTAATATCCCCTTGTTTTTTATTCATCTAGCTCTAATCCCTGAAATAACATTACAAAATTTGAAGCTATCACTTCTATCGTGTGGTCATAAGCACAAACACATTTGTTTTTTTTTTTGCTTTGAATGGATTATCATAAGTCTTAACTGTTAAATATATGAATCTAACATCGTATAAAAGATGGAAAGAAAGCGTGGGAAACCCATTTTATACTTTTAGAAAAGCGATTCGGAGTCAGATATCTTCTAATCCAGTAGTTTCTAAGCCTTAAAATTCTAACAGACAGAACAATTTTCTGCTTAAACATTTAAATTTAAAGTGATTATATTCTCTCTGTGAAATGTGCCAGAAACACATCAACAGATTGGGCAAGTGAAAAAACTTATTTATATTTGAAATATTCGTTGGTGGAGTCGAAAAATTAATTTTAAGTGCCTGAATAGATTGAATTTATTATACTTAATGTTCCATTAATATTGAAAATCATCTGATGAAACGTATTTACTATATTGCATCCAAAACTTCATCAATCAGTATTTAAAGGCGTCACTTAATATTACGAGGAATCTAAATATCTGCATTGTAAATGCTTTAGCTTGGATCTCGGTTGTCGAGGCATTAAAAGGTAAGGGATTAAATTGAATAAGGTATTCATCGAATTATTCTGGTTTAAATTAAATGAATAAATCCAGAACATTATGTCCCTTTTGTGACAATTTATGCAATTCACAAGCGGAGCCATTCTGGTGCCAGTCATTAATACTTTCACAATGAATCTTCAACTATAATGAAGATAAGGCTTTTTTTTTATAAAATTATTGCGTTTTAAGACAATTATGCTTGGGTTTCTTTATTTCTGATTTGATCAATTTAAAATAACATATATTTCAGCTTATTAAAAACAAAGTGGATTTCTAAGGGTAACAAATTTCAATAAAAACATATAAATTTAGTCTTTTTGGAAGCTGAGTGGGAAAAACTACTCAAGAAAGAAAGGATATACGATTCAAACGTAGAATGGAAGATTCATTCTTCCAAAGAAACTCTTCTTGAAATGAAGAAGAATTTTTAACATAGGGCGGGTGCAGAATCTTACCACAAAGAGTAGCAGTAGTGTGTGCAGCACAAAGAAAAATACTTGTTTTAAAGCTGTTGTAAATGTGTTCTTTTACACAATTCTGAGCATATCTTAAATTTGGATAAATACAGATCGAGTTATTGAATTATTTTCGCAACGCATCGTTCCGTTCATGTGTTGGGGAAAAACGCGGGAAGTACGGCTGTGCTAAGAGAAAGATGTTATATAACTTTCTTCTCGACGCCATGGATGACATAGTGTCTTTGAGCGCGCCATCTGGTGATAGGCACGGAAACTACTCTCAGAGTTCACTACAGATCTCAGAACAACAACCCATGTATAATGCCGCAAATACAATATGAAAAGAATAAGTTGCCAAAACGGTGATGATAGATTTTGTCCCGAAGCAAGACTGAGGCATCTCTCCACTTAGCAAAAACTGTTCCAAATAAGGGAGTCATTTAAAAATAATGGATTCGACTAGTGAACATGTTGCTCAACATTCCTGATTTCAAAATTTGAATCCATTGAGTTGTGTTTAAAAATATTGTTACGTTGATTGGGGTTCTCGAAAATGAAAATTTTATGCAGATCCATCACAAAGAACAAGACAGTTACTTAATAGCGATGAGAATTACCTGTCGAGAAAACAATCTTTGAAATACTAGATTCAGCAGCAAAATTCTGAATACATATCAGAAGGATTTCACACCTTCAACAACGCTCAGACACAATTATTAGTGTCTAAAATACACGTATGTAAAAGATCATTCACAAACACCGCTCGTCCTACTCAACAGCCGAGCTAATCGCTCTAGTAAAATAAATACTCACTAATCACTAGTTGAAACACAAGCCTGATTCATTTTCGGCGAGCATCTCTCTATTTAAAGGCCTCGCGGATCTTTCGAGAAAGATCCGCTTGCGTCATAGGTCTTGAGATAAGTTGGTTTTTCCACAAATTTCCAGAAGAATCCAGAGGATCCCGAACTCACCAAAATGGTCACAAAAGTCGCCAAAATGTTTGCCAAAATGATGCCATCTTAGCTCTAGTGTCAAGATTTCCCCAAGTTCCGATAGAAACGCCATTATAACTTAAGGGACGGCATTTCTTGCGAATATTACAATTTCAAAGAGTAATATTCTCACACAAGTAATTACACATCCAAATACAAATTACTTACTCCATTTTATACAAAATTCGTAACAGTATATTAAGCCTTGAACTTTTATTAAGTCTACAGGTATTAAGTTCTATATTAGTCCAAATTCTTTCCCGCAAAGACCAAAGAATTTGAACTTCCTTTAGAATGTTCGAAAATGCATTTTCAAAACACTTTGTAGCTGCGAATCCAGCTTTGATCGATCGCATCAACTATCTTGAAAGAAGATTTGTTCTTTCAGTTTGCTTTCTTTTTCAAAATCTGTGCAGGGTGGTATTTTCTCCTCGAAACACTGTTGCACAAATGTAATATTTTCTTTTTAGAGTTTTTCCAAAGTAAGAGTGTCAAAGTTTTTTATTCTTCTTAAATATCTATAAAATGAAGAAAAAAGAGATTATAACATGTTAGAGATCAAATTATATTTTATTAACATCTTAGTCTTGTTAATTAAAAAAACTAATTTTAATGTTTGAAACAAATAATTTCTTTGTATTACTCAAAATTACGATATCCGATTAAAAATAAAAATTATTCACTATAGTAAAATACGTATTTGAAGAAAATTTTATTTTACATTTTATGTTTAATCAGTAATTAAGTGTTCTTTCAAGATTCTGTATATATATTTGCAAGATAAAAATTGAAATTTTGAACAAACTCATAAGTTCAAATATACATCGTATTTGGTATAATTATAAAAATATGGAGTTATAGCAGACGATGTATATGTATAAATTCTACTTCTTACGTGCCATAAGAAATTAAAATTCAATTTTTGCTTTAAATATATTTTTATTGAAAATCAAACAAATATATGTTTAATTAGATCAAGAAAGTTAACAGCACACACACACACACACACACACACACACACTTTTACTTAAAAATATATATATGTTGTGATGAAATCATAAAATATACCGCTACTGAGATACATCACAAAAACTGTCTATTCATTTGAAACTGTCTAGAAATAACTAAAAAAGAAGTTCAAATTCACTAATATTGTACGATTGCGTGCTTATATGATTTAAGTCTTTCTGAGCAAAAACTTTGGAATATGACGTTTTTATTGTATTATCATAGCTTTACCTTGTCTTAGAAAAACGTCTTCACTTGGGAAGCTCACGTTTTTTTTGTATCCGTATACCCAGTGTTTGGACACCATGCTCACTTAGGATGCCGATGCATAGTTTTACCAGTATTAGGATGCAGACGCATATCTTTATCCTGTCTTAGGAAACCGTCCTTGCTTAGGATGCTGACGCATAGCTTTACCCTGTCTTAGGAAACCGTCCTTGCTTAGGATGCTGACGCTTAGCTTTACCCTGTATTAGGAAACCATTCTTGTTCAGGATGCTGACGCACAGCCTTGCCTTGTCTACAGACACAGTCTTCATTTAGGAAGCTGACGTTTTTCTTGTGTTCACATAGTTTTACTCTGTCTTCAGTCCCCGTCTTCATTTAGGAAGCTGACGTTTTCATTGTATCCACATAGCGTTACCCTGTCTTTGGACTCCGTTTTCGCTTAAGAACATCATGTTTTTATTTCGTCGGCATAGTTTTACTTTGTCTTCGGATATCGTTTGCAAATAAATCACTGGAAAATTTTATGCTCATTTTATTAATAACGTAGTATGAGTAATTTTTTATGAATAAAATTACTTAAATATAATATATTTCAGTAAATAAAGTGTAAGGATTCTCTGCAGTAACCACGTTTGATAAAAATATCTAGTCTTCTAATTTTCCATTTTTTTTTCAAAATTTTAAATCATTTCCAAATAATAATTTACGAATTAAATATTATAGTTTCCTTATTTAAAATAAATATATATCTATCCAAAATATTATCTGTAAGAAATGTCTGGAGTAAAATTTTAAAATTGCATTTTTCCCCTTCAACTTTAAAAGCTGCTTAAATATTTCTAAAAACAGACATATGTTTTTAATCCCAGTAAAAGTTTCGTCATTTTTTATTTTTTTCAAATAATTTGATAGAAAAACTTTATTGTTCAATTTTTGTGTGTGAACAGGTGAACTATAATTTGAAACTTTATTTAAGTTAATTTAATATCGGATGTTTTTGTTCATCAAAAAGATTGTTCATGCTCAGTATCAATATCGAGAACATAAGTCAGTTTAAAACAGCGTGATAAAATAAAAAGAAAAAAAAGAGAGTGCGTGTGCTTTCGCCAAACGATAGAAGTAATAACTTCAAATTTTGTAAAGTTATTTCAGGGATTAGTTTGGTGAATCAAAAACACACAAGGGGATATTAGCATTTTCCTATAAAATTATTTATACATATGTCTGTACTCATAAAGTAATATTTTTTGCGAAATATACAATCATATTTGTGAATTAATTGTATTCTAAGTAGGAAACAATAGGTTTATGGTAGCTGAAATAGGTTATAAATACTTTAGATTCAAAATTATTTAAATATCTAAAAAAAACCCCGTCAAGTGTTCCGTACTTTGTCATGCTTTCATTTGGATCATATGACATAATTAAATTGAATTTTGATTTAAAAAAAAATCTACTAAAGGCTTTGATTTGTTTTTTGAAAAATTTACATTTAAATCTCCTCTTTAAATAAAAGGTAATTTGTTCAGAAGAGTTGATCCCGTTTCAGTGTAGGCAACTAAATTTTTGTGAAAGAATTCGATAATTTTCTCTACACTTTGATTTGGTGAAATTTAAATAGTAACCATCAGAATTATTTGTCCATTTTCTGCTCTACATTTCGTTGCACAAATTTCTTCAATAGATGACTCAATAAACCCAAATGATTTAGTAGTATTTGATGCTACATCCATTTCTGAAGTGATACAAGTTATCGTATTTTCCTTATTTTTATATATAGCAATTCCAAATGCAGCCTGTGATTAGGTTCTTGAATTTAATGAAAAACAATGAAAACAAACTAACCATGTTTTCTTCATTTTTTATCCAAGTTTCTGTTAAAAGTAATATAGTTACATGTTGCATAACATTGTCATCGAGATCCAAAGGATATGCACGTAAACTTTGACAGTTCAAAGAATATATTGATATTCACTTTTTTTGTGGAAATGAAGTGTGTGAAGATGCCTGTAATTGTTTTACGTTTTTTTTGTCATAACCTCTTTTAAATTCATATTGTAGATCTCTGAGAGATGTAAATTCTCTTAGGTCATGGAAGAATTTCGGATCAGAATTTTCCTTAAAATCTAAAGTCCTTCAAGATTTATTGCTTTTGATAACGCAACATATACCAATTGTTGAGAATGTGTTTCCTCATACTTATAACAAGTATTGAAATATTTTACATTGTTACGGAAAATTCCGATCCATTGTTACCAGCGTTACAAACCAAGCGTACCAATGCTTGGCTTTTTAAAAAATGCATCATTCAAGTTCACTCTCCAGCGAAACGCGCCTAAAGAAGTTATCACTTAAAAAAAAATAACCCATCTTATATTCAAAATGCTTCAAAATATATTGGGGGCTCCTAAAATTGATTGGATACTTCAGAAATTTGTAAGAAAAATTTTGTAGCTAAATTTTCAAAATTTTACTTAAAGGGAAAAAAACTAGCATTTCCCCTAAAAACCTTATTTAAATTCCAAATAGTGAAACCCATTTTTTCATTTTTGTGAGGTTCGTTAAAAATAAAAATATATGGAGAGACTCTCAAAAGTGTTCGCACACTTAAACAATTTTCTAAAAAAATTAATATTTTCCACTAACAATAACTAATATACCGGAATTAAGTTTCAGAAAATTCAACATCGACAGAAAATTGATTGGGATGACAGCAAATTCACCATTTTCGGTTCCTACAGGAATATAATTGTTCGAAGAAGAAATAAAGAGGATATCTTAATCCCAAAAATTTAGTTGGAACAGTGAAGCAAAAATTAAATGAAAGTGTTCTTGTGTGTGTGGGGGTACATCGGCCTCAAGGTTAAGTATTTTGTTTTTTTATGGTATGAATCACGAGCTTTATTTAAATATTTTAAAGAACAATTTGAAATTATAAGCCTATTTTTTGGGTATTGGAGACTAATTCATTTTTTAATGAGATAATGAACCCTATCGTACTACACTCAACTTTCACTCCTGGTGTCCCTATAACTGTCTCCAAATTCTAGAAACACCTTTTCAATCACCTGATTTAAGCCCAGTAGAACACATTTCATGAGAATTTGAAGTTATATTCAGAAGGTGACATGTAAAAATAAAATGTGAACTAAAAACACTAATCCCTCAATAATGGTTTAATATCGATGCAGAAACGATGACGAATTCTATACCAAGACATTTAAAAGTTGCTGTGGACACTAAAAGATATCCTACTTGCTAAATTAAGAAAGAAACACTGTAACGGGTCTTCCATAATCCTCTTGGATAAATTTAATTTTTAGCTGTGAGTTCAGGTGAAAACCTTTCTCGGTGAAGAAAGCGAGATTTAGGCAAATGAGTTCTATTTAAGCGTTTGCATTTAAGTACGCAATGCTGATTGGTGGTGGATAGTTGATGGTTGAAAGCTGAGGTTTGCGAATAAGATTACAACCGGAGGTCGTATAGTTAAGCAAGTCATCTAAAGAGAATTCAAACGTAGGAGTCAAGAGCTCTCTAGTATTCAGATAAAAGTGCGCTTATTTATATGATATTTAAATTAATCTTATGCGATTGCTCTTCCTGGTTTAATGTTTAGTGCATTCCCTCCCTTTAATTTTGTTGTGTGATTAAGTAAAAGTAATAATAAAACTGTGTTTAAAGTACTATGGCTGATCATTGTTCAAACCCTTTAAACACTAACATCTTCAAAGACGTTATAACACTATATTTAGAGCTATGTTGAAATTTTTTTAAGTGTACAAAGACTTTTGTAGCGTAATATTTTAGAAGTTTTTTGATTATTAATCTTTTGAAATAGTAGCTTTATTATGTTTTAAAAATTTATTATATTATTTAAAAAAGAACAAGTTGCAGATTTAAAAAAAAATGGCAATTCCGTTATATTAATTTTTATTAGACGAAAATACTGAATTTTATAGAAAAATGTAAGTGTACGAATACTTTTGGCACCCACTATATATTGCTTGGCATTACTGTCTAACTGACACACAACGACCTACGTAAATGATTTCTGAAATAAAATTTGTGAAAAATTATGATTATGATTTGTTTTTGTAGTACGTATTTGTGGGTTGTGATCCCATCTTTGTAGTAGTAGATGGGAGCAATAAAGGTAAGATAAATTGATGTTTAACTTCTTATTTCTAGAGAGGTCACAAGAAAAGCAGTTGTTGGGCCTCATATAAAACTGCTATCTAAAGAATGTGAATCCTCGAAAGAAATTCACTGGCGAAAAGTGCGATTGGATTTGAAAGAAAACATGGTGCAAAAAGAGAAAGGAAAAGTCATTGATCGGGCACGGAATCACAAAAATATAATGGATCAATGCTTAGGAGAAATATAATTGATATTGAAAACGAAGTGTTCCTTTATTTCTAAGTGAGGATATACCCTCAAATCCTACTTGCTCCCAGTATCCTGATGAAATGGAAACTTTTTTCATGTTTTAATTGTGCTTTTTGGAGCAAATTGTATAAAATTCGAGTGGAATACTTAATGGCTCTTTCCGACACTCAGAGTTAAAAATGCTGTGTAAAGCATTTCTAAAATTAATCTTTGTGACAAATTTTTAATAATTCTATTAGTCTTATTTAAAAATTACTTAACTTTCAGTTTTATTAAGTATTGTGGTACTTTTACCGCATTTACTTCGCTTAAATCCTGCCAAGTTGGCGTTATTGGCGAAAACACATGCACATAAAAAAGTATTAGAAATATTAATTTTGCCATTTTTTCATCCATTTTTTTGATGTATTTTGGAATAAGACGACTGATTTTGAAAGTGTGGTTGTTAAAGCTTTACCATCGGGAATATTCTGTTTTGGCGTCTGTTGCGTCCTTTTGGCTACATTATCGCCGGTGAAACGAATAAGTACCAAAATTTTGCAAAGCATAATTCAGATTTTTTAAATGTAAATTTACTTACTAAACTGTAAAGGTATTAAATTAGATATAGCCAAGTTAATAAAACACTATGTGTTTATAATGTAAATTTAAATTTCTACTAAATTGTAAGGTATTAAATTAAATATATATTTTTCTGGTTTCTGGTTTTACTATGTGTGTTTATATAATACTAAATAAGTAAAAATGTAATTTTATTTTATGTTATTTTATTTTAGTACAAGTGTCAAAAAGTAGCATAATATTTTTAAAAATTGTGTGTAAGTACCTGAGCTTGAAGTACTTTTAGAAAAAATATTTTGTTTTATGTGACACAAAGATTCTACTTTTTCAACAAATATTTTAATAGCTGCATACCCATTTCATGGTTAATTGAAAAACAAACAAATACAGATTGAAGGATAAAGAAGTTTTTAATGAGTTAATTTTTTTTTTTTTTTTTTTTTTCGCTAATTGCACACATTAAACAAAAAAAAACTTTGTATATCTCAGCTGAACAAAAAAAAAAAGAAAAGTAAGAAAGAAAATCATGTTTGTTAAATTTTATGTCTGTAGATCTAATAGCTGATAAAAAGAATTTTTTTTTATTTATAACTCCCCATAACTCTCTTGAGGGCCGATTTTTGAAAACACTTTCTTAAGTTGATCTCTGCTCAGCAAAAGAAACAGAAACACGTTTTTATACATTTTGTGTAATTAACGCTTAAAATAGAGTAAATAATTTATATCTAGATGTGTAATACGTTAATATTACTTTCTGTTGTTTTTATTTTATGTTAAAATTGTAATCTGCCTCGCGCTCCGCCTGTTCAAGCCTTCATAGTTCCTAGCACCTGGCGTAGACAAAACGAAATGAGAAAATTTTGGCTTCCCACATAAAAGATAGATATATCCTGTCGCGGGACTTTTTACAAATGGCAGAATTTTTCCCTACTTACTTGACAATTGTCATTCTATTTTAGAGACTTCACACAATATCGTGAAAAATTATAGCCTATGTGTTATTCTGATGTATAAGCTATATCATTGTAAAGTTTCATTAAAATCCATTCGGTTGTTTTTGCGTGAAAGAGGAACAAACATCTAAATATACTTTCGCATTTATAATATTAATAAGGATAAAACCTTCTTATTGTACTAAATTCAGTTGGAATTTTTCATTTTATGCCATTTTTCCTTAATTAAAAGTATATTTTTTAAAAGTAATATTCTTAAGAAATTGAAAAAAAAAATATTTCTTTGATGATTCCAATAATGGTAAAAGCTCAAAATTTAGGTTAAAACTTACTGCCATTCATCATATATATATATATGCTTATAATCTAAAATTTATCATCCATATTCAGCATGAATTTCATAGTAACATGCATATCCTACTAGAAGAATAACCACTTTTGAACTACGTAAATCACTCAAATGCGTGTCACTCACGTGCATGTGAATTCAACGCTCTTAGACATTATCAAATGTGACTTATCTTTTTAAGAACTTTCAACAAGAGGAAGAGTATTTCTTTGTACGAATTGAAGTATATTCTCTAAGTTATAAGTGTGACCTGAGTAAGTGATCGAGATAAATGTATGTATAAATGTATAAAAAGGTATTATCTTTCGGTTATGTACATATATTATTTTTATATCGTCATGTAGTTCATTTTTTTAAAAGAAATGAAAAAATAATATAATATTCTGGCTTCACTATCAACATGAGAGAGCAGAATTTTTATCATACTTCCACATTTTTAACCGAGTTGATTCATTTTCTGGTATAAAATATGTTTTCGCATTTTTTATCCTATACCGTATTTTAAACTGGCTTCCTTCGTATTAAAAAGAAAGTATTCATAATTTTGAAATTTTTAAAAAAGCTGTATTGTTAACAGGTAAGAGTTATAATATTACAAATTTCCATGAAAACTGGGTCATTTTTCGTTCTGAAAATGTGCTTCGCGTTTAGTTAGAGCTCTCGTACTTTTACCGAAAACAGCCTTAATAGTGTGATTCTGTTATATGTAAATACATATTTTTTATATTAATTGTAATTATTTCATAAAAAGTAACGAAATTAAAATTGTTCTTTATGGACCTAAATAGGAATTGTCTTAAAAATTTTTTTTATATTACTTGTTTAATATATATATAATTTTAGTTACTACTGTATAATGAAACAGCTGGAAATCTGAAAGAATACTAGTAGCTACGCAGACATCCAAAACTTATGCAACCAAGAACATATCGACTCACTTTTTTTCAGAAAATAAATCGGTTGGATATGCCAACAATTTCCATTTTTTTTAATAAATTAGGAGCATTTATGATTAGTTCGCGTGACACAGATCGGTTCCAGCAGAGGTTTTTTTTTCATGAGGCAGTTATCAGTCTATTTTCATGCACGAATATATATAAAATTTTATTTCCCTAAAATGTAGTTTCGTACAATTACGCTAGAATGTTCTTCCTCCACGTCGTGTTCAAACATTCCGGAAAAGACATTATACAAGTTTACACACTGAAGAAGCGAGAAAGAGCGATTTACATATCGAATGTCCTGAGTTTTTTGTGATTGATATATCGTTTTTCTGTAAACTCTCGAGCAATGAGAATTTTTGGAGTTTGGTGATGTTTCATTGGTCAGCTTACAAACGTTCATTGATTAGAAACAAACTAACACAAATTAAGTTTAAAAATTATTTTTTGCAACAAAGAAATTTACGTTTATTAATTCGGCTTTTTGATTCTTCTGATTAAAAGCGTAAATATACGTGCTGCCCCATATATATATATATATACAGGGTGATTCGATGCCAGACCGAGAAACTTACATGGTGAGTAAGAGGTACAGAGACGACTCGGAATAACATAGGAATGCAGAGTCACGCAAATGCCGTAGTTGTGAGCTATGGTGTAAAGAAGCAGAGAAAAGGAACGGAAACAGCAACACATTAATGGGACAGAAAACGACCAGAAGTCGTCTGCTATACCTGACAGTGACACTGCATGGAATTCAGTACTTTCGTTTTGGAAAATTCCTATTATGCCACGTATCTTTTCGGCAGTTACAGATAGTCGAGTGATTCCTTCAAATGAAGGAACGGGCGTCTTGTACATCAAACTCTCTATGTGAACCCAAAAAAGTCCATGCACTTTCAAACATTTGTTGTAGAACAACCGCTCAATAAAATGCTTTCTGTCCCATTAATGTGTTGATTTTTTTGTTCTTTTTTTCCTCTTCTTTACACCATAGCTCACAACTCTGGAATTTGCGTGACCCTGCATTATTGTGTGATTTTGATTCATATCTGTACCTCTTACACACTCTTCTGCAAGTTTATCGGTCTGATTGCGAATCACCCTGCATATATATATATATATATATATATATATATATTATATAAACACCATGAAGGAATCCTCAGAATTAAATAAAATTTAATGCAAAAACGACTTGTTATAGTACAAATAAATGAAGAAATTTTCAAAGCAAAAAAACAATATTAAGTGTCCGAAATTAGTATTTGGTGTGGCCACCACGCGCTAAAATAAGTACTGCTACACGACGGGGCATGGAGTCAAACAGATTTTGAATGTCTGCTTGTGGAAGAAAATTCCATATTGCTCGTATGCACAGCAGAAGTTCGTTTTTTGAAGCTGCAGGACGCGGTTCATGAGCAAGACAACAACCCACCAAACCCACAGGTGGTCATTAGGCGACATATCCGGTGAATAAGCAGGCCAAGTAAGAAGTTGCATGTGTTGGGCTGAACAGAAGTCTCGAACAGTCTTTGCAACATGTGGGCGTGCATTATCCTGCTGAAAGATAGCTCTAGGGATGTCTTAAAGGAAGTGAACGACTTCGGGCTGTATTACTTCATAGACGTACCTGTAGCTTTTGGGATTACCCTCAATTCGTAGCAAATTGGATCGCCCATGATACGAAATCACACTCCGAATCATAACTCCGTGTGTTAGGTGACTATGTTGTTCGATAACGAACTCTGGAAGGCAGCGTTCACCGGCATAGCGTCTAACGCGGATGTGGCCATCATGGTCTCACAAATTGAAACGTGATTCATTTGAAAAGACAACTTGGTGCCAATCAGCTTTCCAGGCCCTGATCTCATGAGTCCATTGCAAATGCAGCCGTCGATGGTTTGCCGTGAGGGGATCCTGTATAAAGACACCCTTGCACGCAATCCACGGTTCAGCAGACGTCAACGAATAGTCGAAGCCGACATTAGTGCACCTGTAGCAGAAGACCAACGAGCTGCCATTTGCCTGGAGAAAGTTGTACCGTCATTTACCTCCATGCGGAGCACGTGTCGATCTTCGCGCCCTGACATCACCTTCCGTCATTCAACTGCCAATTTTTCGAGATCTTCGGTGCTTGTCGGTCCACTGCTTCCAAACTCACATCACTGTGGAACTGCTCCACAGCACACGAGCTCTTATTGCGCGATAGGACACCGTTTGCAGCAAGTGGAAAGTCCGCAAGGCGTCCACTACTGGAAATTACAGGCTGTTTAAGCCACCAATGGTCCGATGAACGGCGGACGTGGAAAATGGATTGGAACGATATTGTGTTAACTGACGAATTCTGCGTGCAACATCACGATGATCGGATTCGAGTTTAGAGACACTGTGGTGAGTGGTTGCTGAACGGTTGCGTTTTGCATCGCCACACTGGTTCTGCGCACGGTATCATGGTTTGAGGCGGTACTGTATTTCTTTGCCACACATTTCTAGTACGCATTGCCTATACACTAAACAGCCATTGTTACATGTGTGAAGTGTTGGAGCCCGTGGTCCTCCCATACATTCAGCGCTTGCCATCAGCCACATCCCAACAGAATAATGTGCGATCACACGTGACACTCAGTGTTCAAGAGTTCTTTTTTCATTGTATTGAATTGCTTCCTTGTCCTGTTCACCCGATATAACATCAATCGAAAATGTGAGGTCCATGCTTGCACAACGATTAGCCCGAGATACACCACCCGCTGCTACACCAGATAAATTTTGGCAATATGTGGAAACTGCATGGAGATTGCTGTTCCCCAGAATAAATCCAAAGCCTCTTTGATGCAATGCCGAGGCGTGTGGCAGTGGTTAAGCCGACAATGATGGCTACACTAGTACTGATTTTGTAATCATCTACACGTCACAAGAGACTGTAATTTTAAACGTTTGTACAACATGTTATCTACCAAATAAATTTCTCTGTGATATCTTTGGTCCTTCTTGCTATTGCATTTTGTGTGGTCAACAGTGTATATATTATATGTATTATTTGAAAGACAAAAAAAAGATTTAAATACCAAGTATTAAGGTAGATACCGTAAAATACGGCGTATAACGCGCACTTAACACAAAAAATAAGATCGAAATTTAAGGGTGTGCGTTATACGCTGAGTATAAAAATGAGCTTTAAAAATAAAAAAAAGAGAGGAGTATAAAAAAATTAAGACTTCTACATTATATCGAAACACTGTTTATTTGAAAGAAAAAGCATTCCATAAAGAACTTAAAGGGTGTGGCTAAAGAATGCCATTTTTCTATAACTTCGGTAAATACCTGAATAAGTGATTTAAAAAGCATAAAAAGAATTGCACACGTCTATGTCAGGTTCTTTGTTAAAAACGGGCTTATAGGCGAATATACCTAAAAGTTAAAATATGAGGCTTGAAAGTATAGGTGCGCGCTATACGCCGGATTTTACGGTAATTGAAATTTCTGAAACAATAAAGAGATAGAAATTGCAGATTTATAATGATTGAAGAGATTGAGGATTTCTTTTTAAAAAGTTAGTTTTATCTAAATTTGTAGCTAGCCAACCTTTTTCTTTCTGTAACGCAGCATGAGGTCCTATGGAGTTTAAGGGTTTAAAACTCCTTATAAAACTATTTTTACTAAAAATTTTTTAGGTATGTTATTTTGTTGTTATTTATTTTACATGATATATAGTAACATCAGATCAAGGTTCACGAAATTAATCGCTGTGAAGGACTAAATTTTTACGCCTGTCTTAGCTTTAGGCACCATGTAGGTGACAGTTCGACTTCTCTGTATTATTCTTATTACATACCTAAAGAAGCATTCAAAAATGCTTGGATCCAAAATAAACAATTAATGCAAAATATAGTGACCTAAATACAAATCAAAAGCTGAAAAAAGACCGATTAGTAACATTAGCAAAAAGTATATAAATATTCCATTTACTAAAATAATCACAAACTAAAACAAGCAAAGTAAAAAAAAATTAAGTCAATTACTACATAGGTCAACAAAGAAAATTTTATTTTAGTTTATTTTTAATAAATAGTTACAATGATTATAAATATGTATATACATAGGACACAGAATCACACTATTAAGTAACAAAATAGAAAGCGATTTTCCTAGCAATTTAAGATTTTTTCTTTATGTAGGGTGTTAGACTATCTTTTTTTGTTGTTATTAATCATTAATTAAATTTAATTATTCTAATAAAATAGTATAGTAAAAAAAAGAAATCACATTCTCAAAAATGAAACAACCCTAGGTTGGATTTGAACCTACAACCTTTGGATTAAAAGTTCAACGAGCTATCCATTGCACTACTGGGACATAACGAACGATTTACATTCCTGTATATGCTGTTGAACTATTATTTTTGTTTGTTACTACTTATTCATTTTTTTTTTAATTTAATGAATGAATTAATGTTTGAAAAAACTGTATTATAACATCGTGTCATCCCCTACTAGTTTAAAAAAATGTATTTGACCTTGAATGGATGAATAGAAAGTATTTTATTAACGATTGATAATTTGAACAAGATATATATATATATATATATATAAAGATAGATAGGGAGAGAGTGAAATATAGTAGGAATTGAATAACAATTGAATCTATACAATTTCAGACTTCTTAATATAGATAACTATAAATAAAATTATTGGGACTTTTTGTCTTAGACATGTTTTAGTAAGATTACTACACATTTTTGATGTTGTTTGAATTAATTAAAAGTAAGAATTTATAATGTTGCGTGTGATTTATAGCAATGCTTCTGAAAACTGATAAATGTGTACTACTTTTTTGCGAGGTACTTAAATAATATTGAAGTAAAAGTCGTCTTTTTTTCCCTTATATATATACACTCTTAAAAAATCATGTTTCCTCCGCAAACACTATATTTTATTGATTTGTTTTCCCATTTCAGTAAATCCATTTTCCTAAAAGAAAAATGCTTATTGATTCTCGAGGCTCTGTTTGCATTGAATATTTAATGTCAGGAAAAAAATCGTTTGCTTATTCATGAAAAAGATCATAAAACAGCAGCAGAACTGAATTTAAATAAGCAGAATTCCGATAAGCCGTTTAATTCCGTTCTTTTTTATGTTTTATAAATAAAATAAATATCATTGTTTGTCAAAAAGACTAATCGATGTCAAAATAAATAGAATGAAGAATGATAAATATTCCTTTCCTATTTATTGCCCCTTTTTTCTTACCTGTCACTGAAAATCGAATTTTTTGTTCGCAAAATTTTTGGAGCGAGTTTTTTTCCCCCAGATATTTAAATGAGGTTCAGATAATAAAGAGCTCAAACAACTAAAGCATTGTTTATTTTCATTTTTGCCCTTGTTCAGATGAAATACAGACATGAATATTTTTCATCATTTAGAAATTATTTTTTTGAAAGGTTTGTTTTTCTTTTCGGAATGTTTTGCCCACATAAAAGCATTATATTTTACATAATGAACAATATTCTAGTTTTTTCGCTTATCTTAGAAAATTATTGGTGTGTGTGCGTGTGTGAGATTTTTTTTTCTACTCATTTTTTAATGTTTTTCTGTTGTTATCTAGTATTAAAGGAAATTTCGTGTTTTAAGTGATTTTCGAGATATTTAGTATAAAAAATCTTTTATTTGTATTTTTCTTGCTTTCCATAATCGAACTATAGCTTTCTCATTTTATTTTTAATATATTCCTTAGTAAATTTAATTATATTTACATTTTTAATAAATTTAAAATAGTTTATATAATTTCTTATGTATTTAAATTTATTAATTTATGTACCCTTTTCAAATTTCATATCCTTCACCATAGCAGTTTTTTTCATTTTGTTTGTTAATTATAAATGTTATAAAGGAATCCCAGTGGCTGAGTGGTTGGTGCATCGCGCTTCCAAGCTACATGTCCGAGGTTCAAACCCTGGGTTGGGTAAGGTTGACTCAGCCTTTCATCCCTTCAGTGGGTCGATAAATGAGCACCAAGCTTGCTTGGGAGCTTAATGGGGTTTCGCGTCAGGCTGACCTCCTGACCGAAACATCTGCTCATGCATCTCAGGGCCCAAGGTCGCGTATACTGAGTTGGCCACTGTAGGACTTGGCCCGCATGGGTTGGGTTGCCAATGATTTATCTTAAATGTTATAAATGTTTTTATATGTACATGTTTTTCTCCTTTTAAATATTTTATTTTTGTTTTTCATATATTTTCTTAATTAGTACTTATTACTGTAACATATATAGAATTTGATTTAAAAAATGTACAAATTGACTTTCAATGGGACACGTATTGCTTTACAAAATCGAAATTTTTTGAACATTGTTTTTTTCTTACAATGCGTAATGACACATAATGTCCTTTTCTACTTGTTTACGGGTTCCTTTTTTTCATTTGGATCTTTTTCATCAACCAATTCTTACGTACTTCCAGTGGCGTTTAATAATTCTACAAAACAATTTAAAGTTTTTTTTTCCTGTCTACCACTTTTCCTCATTTTCTTTTTCTTCTTTCTTAGCTTGATCTTCTTCTGTGTTAATGAGGGATTCGTCATCAAGAAAGTGAAAGTCTGTCTGAATACTCTCCATGACACTGACAGAATTTTAAGCTTAAATTATGCTTAAATTATGTTCAAGACAAAGTTTCAGAACTACTGCTAATTTTTGTTCCTGATTTATTATAAACTAGCCATTACCCACCAGGTTTCGCTGGGTACTTTATGATGTTGCATGACTACATATATATTTTTTAAAGTTGCACGTATCTAACTTCTAACTCTAAACTTCTACAGAGGGGGCTGCGGTAGCCCAGTGGTCAGGGTATAGGACCATGGCAGGCATGTCATGAGTTCGAGCCCAGTATCACTAAAGACCCGCCGTGTAGGGGAGCGATGCACGTTAAATCTGTCGAGAGCTCAAACATCCTCCGGTTGGTGTGGTGTGGTGTGGTAGTTAGGAGAGAGGGGGTTCAGGTGTCGTCCTCGTCACTTGACCGTGGTTCAAAATGCCGAGGTCCGTCGCCAAAAGCCCTCGTGTAGCTGAACAGTACTACGTTAATATTCACTCACTCATTCATTCATTTGTACAGAAAACTATTCTTAAATTCATTACATTAAAAAGAACATGACTTGCAATTCTAAAACGAAATTACATTTTATCTCTAGCACCCTCATAAATCTGACCTTCTGAATAGATTTCCACTAAAGCTTTTTTGGCGGATCACCTCTTAACAAAAGTAATATGCTTATCCAATTTCACGTCTCCGCGACTTTTAGTTTAAAAACGGGTGATTTTTAGTTACTCAATCAGTACTGCAGTTGAAATTAATTACACAAATTACTAACCGTACTGTAGCAGAGTCCATTTCTAAGTGAACTGTACTAAGTGAGATATTCCTGTGTGCATCATATTTAACACATACTATTTGAAAGAAATTCTTGAAATAAATAATATTGAAAATATTGAAAAAATATTACTTATACTATATTTATACTTGCATTTGACTTCGTAGACGTTTAGGTATTTACGTATTAAGCCATCGATTAATTCTACCAAGCGAAAAGGTATCGTCAATTCAAAAAAAAGTGGTCGAATGCTTTCATTGTTACTATTATTATGTTCCAATGAGAACATAATAATAGAACATAACATAATAACATTACCCACTACTGGCTGTATATCGCGATATTTAGCGACGTCTTTTAATTTGACGAAATTGTTCTAAATATTGTGAAAAAAAGAGATTTTCGAATATAATATTTAAATTGAAATAAATTGTTTTTAAGAACAAGCATATGTTATTTAAATTTTTTTTAGTCGTAAATTTCTTAAATAAAATGCTTATTTATCTGAAAAATTTTCACTTTTGTTGTTCATCTTAAGCGTTTCTCTTTTTCAGCGCAATTAAACCTCAATGCTTTGCACATAATTTTTTATTTGTTTATTCAAACAAAAATAATACATGTTTTAATTTGGTTCTATTTTAAGGTAAAATTTCCATTGAAACTTAAACTCATTATCTTTTCCATTCAGTACTGATAGCTGTACTCTTTTGAACATTAGAAAAAATTCTAAAAACTCTTTTGTAGTAAACATATTTCTAAGCACTCTTCATAAACAAGTTTTGGGCCAAAAATCATTAAAGAAAATAAAAAATAAAAACGTTAAGAAAAGTTGAGAAACTAATTACAAATTTAAAAGTAATTCGTTGAATTATACTATTTTGCTCACATATTTCTTTTGTGTAATAATATGAATACATCCCAGCATTTCCATTTTTAAATGTATTTATCTCCCCCCTTTGTTTTAATCTTATTATTTTAAAAATAAGGTGTTATTGTCTCTTTTTTTAATATAAATTACTTTCCCATTCCTTTTCGTTGTTTAAAAGCTATCTTTGCTTAAGCATTTCCATTTAAAAACATTTATTTGTTCTTTTTCTTAAAATAACTATTTTACTTAAATCACCTCTTAGTATATCTTTAACTTCTTGTTCTTTTACGTTTTTCATTCCTTTCTCTTTGTACCGTAACAATGCATTAAATTTAACATGTGGATGAAATACAGTTTTCCCTATTAAAATTTAAATGAATTTTTTTTAATAAATGAAAGGCTTCATGATTTCAATTTTCTAAATTAATTAAATACATAGGTTCCTTTTCAATTTGTTTTTAAAAATAACTGAATATATAATAAATTTTCATTTCTCAAATTAGAAAAATTGTGTGTGAACAGTACAATTATTCTAAATAAAATTATTTTAGATTATTGTATTCATTAATGAATAAGTATTACTGGCGTTGTAGGAATGTATACTATATATATGCATAAACATTCTTTGAACCATGACCTCTGGATTTAAAAAAGGCAGGATTTCAATTTCTAAAACTGAAGTAAAGCTTTCTTTTGCGCTGCCATAACCCTCACTCTTAAGGCAAAGCATTATTCCCTCTAAACCCATTTTTAATGGATCGCTACTCAACAAAAGAAACAAGCTTGCCAAATTTCAAGACTAAGTCAAATAGTTTAAAAACAGAAAAATTTTGTCAATATATCCGTGATCCCTCTTGAGTGTCAATTTGCCGAAAATCTGTTCTTAGCGGATTTAAACTCAACAAAAGAAACATGTATACTAAATTTCATATTTTAGATCTGGTATTTCGAAAACTGGAATTTTATATTTTTTATCAATACGCCCCAGTAACTTCCCCTAACCCGCTCCATAGGAGTCGATTACCGTAAATTTCATTTCTACTGGATCTCTATTAAACAAATATGTTTATCAAATTTCAATTATATGGGTCTAACAGTTGAAAAACAGGAATTTTTATCTATTAAGCCCCTTATAACTACTCTTGGGGGTTGATTTTTCAAAAGTTGTTCTTAGCGGATCTCTATACCATGAAAGAAATATGCGTGTCAAATTTCAAGTCTGTAGGTTTAATACTTCAGGAAATTTTGTGATGACTGAGTGATCAAATCGATTTTTTTTTTTTTTTTAGATACACAGGGACTTTTAAGATAATAGAAACACCTGTGAATAAAAGTGACATTTTTGAATGCTATAATAGTAGATAACAGTTTTTTACAAACAGAAATGTATATACTCTGGTAGCATGTGGTAGCTGTGGTAGCTGCGGTAGCTGTTGTATTGATTTTCTGTAAGTCTTTTTCAAAAGCGTACAATGTCGGACCTTTCAGATTTTCAAAAATGTCAAATTGTAGGAGCCCGTCTAGCTGAAACAAGTGTGACCAAAACATCTCAATTTTTAATAGTTTCTAAAGGTACGGAATCTAAAGTCATGACAGCATACACACAGCGCAGCAAGATAAGATCGGCAGCAGAGGAAAATAGTGGACGGAGTGAGTGAGTGAGTGAATATTAACGTCGCACTATTCGGCTACACGAGGGCTTTTGGCGACGGACCACGTAATTTTGAACCATGGTCAAGTGACGTGGACGACACCTGAGCTGGCACTCCCTCTCCTAACCACCACCCCACCCCACCGGGAGGATATTTCAGTTCTCGACATATTTAGCGTACATCGCTGCCCCACACGGCGGGTCTTTAGTGGTACTGGGCTCGAAACTCATGAAATGCCTGCCATGATCCGATACCCTGACCACTGGGCTACTGCAGCCCAAATAGTGGACGGAAAGAGAAGCTCAGTGAAAGAGAGCAAAGGATATTGAAGATGGTTGTGATGTCTAAAAAGCGAACAACTGCAGCAAAAGTGTCTGCGAAGCTCAATCAACATCTGGATTCTCCAGTGTTAATGATAACAGTTAGAAGATATCTTCTTAAACAGAACATTTACGGCAGCGGAGCAATTCCTAAGCCACTTATCACAGATATCAATGCCAAACATCGTCTTCAGTGATGTCGCGCTCAAAAAATCTTGTCGTTTAATATGTGGAGGAAAGTAATATGATCGACGAATCATTTTTCACACTTTTTCCTTCAACAGGACGGGTGCACATTTGGATGACATTTGCACAAGAGCATGATCTGATTGTCTCCTTAGAACTATCAAGCATGCAGATGGATCTGTCATGATATGGACAGCCTTTTCACAGTTTCCTGCTGGACCAATCGTAACCCTGAAAAGAAGGATCACTGGGATACGGAGAAATTTTATCTGTCCAGGTCCAACCTATGATGCAAACTTCGTTTCCTGCAGGAGATGGAATTTTCAAGGATGATATTGCACCTATCCATGCAGGGGGCGTCCAATCATGGTTTGATGATCACGAGGATGAAGATAAACATCTATTGGCCTGCACAGTTAACCGACCTCAATATAACTGAACCATTACTGTCCATTTTAGAGCGTTCAATGTGAAATTGTTATCCTCCACCGGCATCCTTCCCATAACGTTCACAGTATCTTCAGGAAGAATGGAACAATATTCCTCTAAACTCAATTTAGCACTTGTATGAGTCGATTTCTAGGAGAATCCAAGCTATATTACTTGTGAAAGGTGGTCCCACAACCATACTAATAAAATATTATTTATAAATATAAGGTGTTTACTTTATTTTGATGACCACCTGTATATATAGATAAATGTTTTAAAATTGTTATGGACAGTAAAAAACACACACACACATTATACTTGCAAATGAGAAATTCTTTTTAACCATGCTTGAATATACATAAATATAATATTGTCTTTCTTTTAAACAGACAGTAAATTTATAATTTCGGGATGCCTTTATTATATTAAAATAAATATATTTCATTACTCATTGAAAGTTAGAAACGAAATACTTCCAAATTAGTGTTCCAAATGTTTCAAAATAGAATTCTTTCTGCTCCATTTTGTCTTATTCCCGAAATAGGAAATGAATTCTAAAGAAATTAACAAAATGGCTTACGTCTGTCGCCAATCGATTGAGAAATGAGATGTTCTACATGGAAGCTATTCACAGCAAATTATTTTTGTTCTTTTATGCAATTTGGCAAAATGCCATGTTTTTCATCTGTCACTAAAAGGGAAAACTTTTTTTACTTCTGGAATTTGGCTAGAAATTTAACTTCACATTCAGCCAGTTGCATTCTAATGATGCCTCGTTAAGGAAAAATTATTTCAATACACACTTCATTATCAATACATAATGACCTATTTTAGATGTCATATGAGATAAAATTCAAAAGAGATGTGCAGTAAAAGTATTTATTTTCTTAATAGACAATTTTGTTAATGAATACATTGATAAGATACCTTGTCTCAGAAAAACATATGGAGCATTGTGAAAAAGTATTTTGCTTGTAATAGAGCATTTATTCACGATCCTAAATTCTTTTCAATTTTTTTTTCATTGAGCGGCACAAGTTTTAATACAAATGTTTCAAAACATAACTAAGCAAGACTCATCTAAATATCTCTGTACCAAAATTTACTTAAGATCACATTATAAATATTACTAGTGATTACTTTGGTATTAAATATTTCGATTTTAGCTTCACCGGTTTTTTGTTGTTGTACATTAGTACATAATTAGCGTGTAGCAGTATTCTCTAAGGCCGGTAACGGCCCCCGGACAAGGGTGATCACTTTTGTCTAGTGGTATGTTATTTGGTTGGGAATCCTTAGGTCGCGAATTCTGTCCCATCGGATATGCGCCACTTCATTGGTGATCCAGGATGAATTATGAAAAAGGCAACCTTCTGAACTGTCATGGCACCATCTACCCGTAAGAAGAACAAGCAAATGTCTTCAGACTCACTTGACGCAGCAACCAAAAGTCGTCAGACCTAGGGATGGCGATTCTTTTTGAAAAAGACCGATTTTTAAATCGATTGGAATCGTAACCTGTTGAATCGATTCACCAAAAAATCGAGGTTTAAAAGATTGATTTCTAAAAAAATCGATTTTTTTCCAAGTCTGCATTTACAATGTAAAAATAAATCCATTTTATGAAAAACAAGAAAATACTATAATAAATGATCTCTTATCAGTAAAATTGGAGAATTGTTTAGTTCAGGGAATTCGACAATTACAATAATTTTTATTACCATATCAACGTATCAGGTATAAAAGAAGACATTTATTTTCTAAATGTATTTGTTACATTAAAAAGTTTAGAAAATAGATTATATATCTTATAGTTTCCAATGCTTGATATCTAAACTTTTTAAAAACAACAATCTCTCAAGTCTACTGGAATCCAAGGGGTTGCACTCATCACTTGCGATGTTGCCGGCAATCGAAAAAGTCGCTTACAAGGAGCAGATGATCCCACGATACTCATATAGATCATGGCTATTGAGTGAACGTGATGATATAGAGTTTTCTGTTCTTGCAAGTAAAGTATGGGATCATACTTCAGGTGCACAACTACTTGCGATAAATAGTGTTTAAATTCTTCGTTTTTTATGGTTTTTACCAAAACGGGAAAAATCGAATGTTGATTTTCTAGGATGAAATATAGATTCACTGAATCGATTCAGTGCTACATATCGATTTAAAAAATCGATTTTGGCCCGAGAAATCGATTTTTTGATTAATCGATCTCAGATCGTCATCTCTAGTCAGACCCATTTGACGCAGTAATCAAAATTGTCAGAGTCACTTGATTACCTCTAATTAACGCAAAGACGCTCGCGCTTTTCATGTTCGCCATAGCAACTATATCGTTCGTTCGCCTACCCACTGACTCAATGTTAGGGGAGTATTGTAGTGGTATCTCTTAAGCCGGAAACAGCCTTCGGACAAAGATGATCACTTTTGTCTGGTCCTATGTTATTTGGCTGCCAATCCTTAGGTTGCGGGTTCTGTCCTATCGAATATACGCCACCTCAAGCGCATCCTTTATAGTTATTATACTGGTTGTTCCATAAAAAGTGTCCAATCTCTGCACAGTCAGATTTCTCGTTGGGAGAACATAAAAATTCCCAAGGAACTGGATCTGTATGATCCATAGTTTACGAAAAAAATACAGCAAATGATGATGAAGGAAAGATGATGCATAATAGGTCATGATGGGGCTCCAGTGTATTTTTGTGCTCCAATACCTAATTGGTTGGATATGGCATTATCCAGCCAATTGGATCGGACGCAGGAGTCCGACCCTATGGTCTTCAAGATCTCCACATCTCACACCGTTAGACTTTTTCCTTATAGGGAAAACTCAAGAATTTGGTGTCTTGATAGGTATTGGCAACACAAACGGACTTAGTTGCTCGTCTGCATGCTTCTTGTACTTCGGTAGACACCGGGCTGCTGCTATGTGTGCACTTATTTATTCCACGGTGTGCTCAAGCCTACGATATGCACAAAGGATGCTTTGAAAAACTGGATTTATAAATATTAGCAAATACTGTTGTTGAGGTGTTTAAAGTGGTATGTTTTTCGTGCACCACCTTACTATTCTTTCGTATTTTTTCCCGTAAACTAAAGACCGTACAGGTACAGACCTTTGGCAATTTTTGTATACACATCATACAACATCCATATAGTGGACACCTTGTGTTACCCCCTCCTGGGCTGGAGGTATCATCTGTTCCTCATCCACGTGACCTAAGTTTATAGGGATAAAAGATTGACCAGTCAAATCTTCAATGATAAATTTAGTTTATTGTATCTCAATTTATATTAAGCAAGGCAACACAAGTCTTAGAGGCTAATGATCAGGAGTGATATGACATAAATTACAATTCTTAGCAAATAGCGCATTAAATCCTACTCACTATCTTTATGATAAATTAAATTATGATATGGTTTTAACTCACTAGAGTCCGCTCTATCATTAAAGTTTAATATTATATCGCTTACCGATATTCCACGGCGAATAGCTACCAATCTTTATATCTTCTATATAATACTGTAATCTAACTTGATTCGGCAACCTTCTGGTTTCGAACCCACTTCTATATCGCCCTTATAATACTTCCTAAGACTTTCTAAGACCTCCTCAGGCTTCTAAGACTCCCCTTAGCCTCTCTCACGAATTCAAAAGCTTCAATATATATAATCATTCCTAATCTGCATACCATTTTCTTCTTGAGTTGGGTGGAATGAAATGCTATTCTGGCCCCAAAGATTTCCCAAAAGGCTTTTAGTGAAAGGCAAGATAAAGCCCCGTCACAACCTATTTTTTCGAACTTTTTCTGGAACTAAGAACATTTTACTGTTTCAATAGAAAAGTAACCTCCAAATAACGAAGTGCATTTTCTATTTAACGAATTCTTTTTCTTGTGATTCGATTTCTTCAATATTTTTAAAACATTTCAGGATATTTTTTGTTTTCAATTTAGTCTCTTTTTTAGCACCATTTATGATCACCATTGACCTTGAATTGCTTTTACCAGATACTTGATTCACTTAAAGCAGCGATACTCAACCTGCGGCCCACCAGCCTTTTCTGAGTGGCCCGGAAATGGCCCATTGCACTAAAAAATTCAATTATTGGAGAACAATGTACTAAAAATTTAGCAGGAAATTCTATCCATAAGCAATTAAATCTATCAATTTTGCAATTAATTTTCTTTTTTTATATAGTAGAATGTAAGGGGGAAAAAGAAGAAAAGAAAGAAAAAAAGGCTTGGTTATGGATGAATTAAAATCGAAACTATCGCGAAACTCAGTAAAAAAAGGCATAAAAGTAAATTTTTTTTGTGTGTGTTTTTGATAGAAAAGTTAAAATAGTATTAAAATAAAAGCCAAAAATTAGTTTAAAAATGTTAATCACAATTTTGCTTTGTCCAATGTTGCTTTGGCTTTATAATATATTTTTTCCATTACCCTCGTGTTGAAGCCCACGTGAAATATCTCTCATGCGTATGTGACCCGCTTGAAATATATACCATGTGTGTGTGGCCCAGTGGGAAAAAAGGTTGAGTACCCCTGACTTAGAGCAATAAACCTGCCGTAATTTTTCAAACAAAAAAAACTCAAACAAGATTAACAGACTTTATCAACAACTAAATTTAAGGATGCCTGGGGTAAAGTATACCTAAAATTACTGGTTATAAAATAATGTATGTTTAAAACTACTCGTATGCTTAAAATTAGAGAATGTCGTAAAAAAATTCTCATTAATCCTAATGTAAAATTATTTTTTGAAGTTGAAATTATTGTGTATTCCTGGATAATGTTTTCTCCCTCTTGTTCTTGCAGATTACTTTTATGATGGGTAACATATATATAATGAGTAGATATTACTTTTCAAAAAAATGTGTGAATTACTTTTTAAACAATGTATAATGTTTATGAATTTAAAATTTGTTTTATGTGACCTTTAAATTATATTAAAAAAATGAATCTCTAGTTAACGAATTTTTCATATTACTAACTTTTTTCGGGATTTAGCGACTTCGTTAAATAGAGGTCCGACTCTACTTTTACGAGAAATCTGGCTATGAAGTATTTGGGTTGTATTTTTGGAACACCCTTTATATTTGTTTAAAATAAACTGATTTAGAAAATTAAATTTTTTAAAAGAGAATCTTATGGAAAGTCGCAACAAAGAAAAAGTGCTCCTTATAAGATTTAATTTAACATATCGTGTGCCCATAATTAAACTTGAAATTTTCTAGCAGTCTGTAGCAAAAACTATACAGCAGAATTGCAAAAAAATTGGATAACGGCAGAATGAAATTATGGGAATTTTATCGAGGGAAAAACAACAACAATGTGTTTCAAAATCACCACTAGGTAGCGTTGTGCAATGTAAACCATTGGCATATGCAAATGTAACCATAGTAATTCTGGGCGTGCGGTAACCTATAGCTGACCCCTGGATCCCCCGACATGAATTCTTGCCAATTTGGCTATGGGGATACTTCAAGGCCATGATCTACTGTGATCCCATCACATCTCTATGCATCTTTAAAAAAAGCATAGAACGCTATGTGCGTAACATTCCCCAGTTAGTGCTGCTTTCAACACTCGAATGTGCGATTTTACGCTTCCAGGTGGTAGCGGATTGTGGTAGACAGCATATCGAGCATGTATTGTAAACTCTACTATTTATGGAAAAATTTCCAGTTTAAAATGTTTTTGAATTAATAAAAAAACTTGTAGAGAGTTGGGATTGATGTAAAAATTCAGATAATATTATTCATTAGATCCTTTTGGATTCAAGGGATCGATTTTTAAGAATTTTATTGTTATTCATTTTAAAACAGAGTTCCCGCGGTAAAAGACTACCAATTATGTGTTCTCATAACACAACAGCTGTCGGAATGCTAAAATAAAAATTTTATAAGCTGAAAACTTTATTTAAATTAAACATGTTTTTCAATCTTCATTATTTTATTCTTTTAAATTTTTGTTAAACAATTAAAATGGCACTGTATGATATAAGGAAGATGAGGTTGGCACAGTTGCTAATGTTATTCCCTTTGATTTAATTGGGAATAATATGCAAAATTATACGCTTTGAATCATTGAATAAAATTCGAAAAATTTTGCGAATTTCGTTTTTTCTTTAAAAAATAACTCGAAATTCGGGATCCGTGTATTTGTCGAGCTGAAAGAAAATTCATGCGATTTCAAGTGACCTTCAATTGGTTTTTATTTAATACTAGATTGCCCAAGGAAGTCAGACTGCTTTTTAATTTCAATTAGAAAAAAAAATTACATTTATAATGCACAATTTCTTAGATTTTTTTAGAATATATTTTTTTCCAAGTGCAGTAAATTTTTTTATTGTTAATATTTACTAATAACTTGTTATACGGCTGTAAATAATATTAAAAAAATATAAAAGTTAATTTAAAAAAAAACATTCTTTGCACATTAATAATTCTTTCACAATGCAGTCATTTTGACTGCTTTTGGGCAATATAGGTATATACTAAGTTTCAGTCTTTCTAGTGTTAAGAAAAAAGTGTAAGACATTTACATAACGAAAGCAGATACATTTTACTTCAAAACGAAATCCATTTGAAGGGCATTCGAACTAAGAACAACTAAAAAGTGTTTGTGGCAACTCGTGCCACAGGTAACGCCTACGAAAGGAAATTTTAAGTCTATTTTCCCTATCCGATAATGAAATTCAAACAGTTAAAGACGAAATAATTTATAATTTAGTTTGGAACAGTGGCAACTCTACCTTTTGTTCCGATTCATTTTTGTTGAATTGATTTCTGTATATTAATTTATCGTCTGATTTTATGTTGTTGTTCTAGTTGTTCAAAATATGTTATATGGTTTTTTCCATAATAAATTGATGAAAGGTAAAGTTGAGATCCCTGTTTGGAATTGAACAAAGTTCAGCAGTGATAGATATGATTTCAAAACACAAAATCCAGTTTTCCATTAGATATGTAAAGTAACACAACCACTTTATTAGATTTATATGATTTGTAACTTTGTCTTGCATCTATAGACGACATTCGATCGGTCAATTTTACGCTTTAGTAGAACTGATCAAATCTACTTTTTTACGCTTCTTAAGATTTGATTCGATTTATTAAAGCAATTTTATTGCTTCGGTTGATTTATATGAAACAATATATTTAATTTACTCTTCAATAAACTTGATTCAATCTGTCCACTTTACGCTTCAATAAATTTAATCAAATCTGTTTGTTTTACACTTCTTATGGTATATATAGATTTTTTTTATTTATTCTGTTGATCTTTTCGATTATATTGTGTCTCAGGATTAAAGTTAAGTTTTTATTTGGTAAATCATATCCACATATTTACAGATTCACTCGAAAACAGCATTACTATATTTATCAATTACATGACAGAAATGTAGAGAAATTCTCTTAAAAGTATATATATATATATACATATACATATATTCACTCTGCTGTAAAAAAATTGAAGCACCAAGAAGAAATTGTCGGATTGTGATGAAATTTCGTTGGCAAAGTCATCTTGATCGAACATGCATGCAAATGATAAAATTTTCAAAAGGCCAATGATCATGAATTGCTGTCGTAACGCGCATTCTGATGGGTAACTCGCGAAGTATTATACCTGTAATATAGGCGGGAAAATTTTTTTTTTTCGTTTTCGCCGTTGTGATACCATAAAGAAAAAAACAAATCATGCCATCTCGATGTTTTCGAAGACCTTATATTCAACTGAATGACTTCGAGCGCAGTCGCATTATCGGAATGCGGGAAGTTGAATGGTCATAACGAGCAATAGCTCGTCACCTGCAATGTACAGACAGAGGTGTTAAAAGTTGCTTTCAGCAATGATAGCTGCGAGGAACTTATCGACAAAATGAAGGCCCTGGAAGCCCAAGATGCTCAAATACGAGTCAAGACCGGATGATTGTTGGACAATTTCTAACTGCTCGAATGGTACCATTGTCTGCAATGCAACGTACTAAAGTCTCTTCCATACTCACCGTAGTACACTCCACCATTTCATGGTGCCTGACTGAGGTGAGGTTGAGCTCAAAATGGCCTTTAAGAAATCTGCCTTTGACCTCATAACATCGGAATGAATCGTCTGGAGTGGTGTAGCAGCAGATCATCATGGTTGCCATCAGACTGGCATAGCATAGTGGTCAGCGATGAATCCTGTTTTACTTTTGTAGAAGATGGCCACCATCATCATGTCTGAGAAGGCCATGGCCAATGTTCTCAATCAGATTTTGTTTTACAAAGGCTTACAGCCGTAACCCCTGGTGTGAGGGTGTGGGGTGCTATCTCATGCGACAGCAGTAAATCTCTAGTCATCCTCCGTGCAGTTTTAACAACTGAGATATGCTGATACCATCCTGTGGCTCCCCCTTCAATGCACATCGACCGGAGGCCAGTTTCCAACAAGACAATGCCTAGCTCCATACCGTTAGCATATCTCTGGACTGTCTTGGGACAATTAATACTCGTCCTTAGCCAGCAAAGTCGAAAGACCTTTCACCAATCGAGCGTGTCTTGAACATGGTTGGACGCCAGATTCGGGAACCCCAATATATTGCAGATCTGGAGCAAAAACTAGTGAATGCCTTACAGAAAAGGAACATTAGGAACCATATCACACTCTTTACCGAGTCGTATACAAGCACGTATTGCCACCAGGGCCGGTTCTACGAACTACTGATTTAAACATTCAAACAGTACTTGTGAGCCGTGGATGGGTCTTGGGGCTTTTTTTTTTTTGTCATTTTACTTTCTATGTATGAGGTGTGTACATATATTTAATTTCATTAAAAGCAACCCCTTCCTTCATGGTGCTTCGATTGTCTTGCAAAAGCAGTATATATATAGTTTAATAAAATAAAAGTGAAAAAGTTGTAAGACCTACAATGCCAAAGAAGAAAGAAATTGGAGCTCAAGAGACAAATGTACATACAAAAAGAGTCTATGGACTAAACTGGATACCTATTATGATTTCTAGAGCTGTCGCTGAATTTTGCCAGCGATTATATATATATATATAAACAGTGTGTTGGATAATTCGACCGACAAATTCAGAGGGGTGATAAAAATTGAAAAAAGGACGGAAGAGGAAGGAGTTTAAAGAAAACAACCCTCTTTTGATAGTTTACCCGCCATTTCATTATCGAGATCCCCTGAAATTTAATATGATAGTGCTGCGATATAAAATGTCAGTTTGTGTAAGATGTAGATACTGGTTTCGTCACCAGCAAGAAAACAGTTGTCAAGGTGTAGAAGCAAGCTACAGCTATCAGAAAAAATAGAAATATTACCATAGGTCCTCTTGGTTAGAATAGCCTCAAGTCCGACTTCAATGGCTATTAATTTATTTCTGAAAATGTGTGTTATCATATAAATTACATTATAGTTTTAGTTAAATAAAACAATATTTCAAAGCAACTGCTTACACATATAATTCAATTTGCATTGCAAGAAAAACTACATTTATTTTAACAGAACCAAATTTGTTTTTTTTTCTAATGGGCTGCCATTGATGTTTTACCATTGTAGATCTAGTACATTTTCCTGGAAACTGGTGTTTCTTTTTTATTGCGGCGCCATATTGGCGGATACCAATCACCTCAAGTAATGTTGACGCCCAGTTTCCTCCACCCTGATGATGAGAATCTGTACTAGGATTTAATTTTGCTGAGAGCATCGAAGCCAAATAGACACTAGGGATCTTTTACATACGAAGTGGCCAATGTCGATTTTTGCACCATGAAAATTCTCCAACTTGGGCCGGGGTCGAACCCGCAACCTTAGGGGCAGAAGGCCAGCGACAAACCAACCACGCCACGTAGCGGGCACAGAACAAAAAGTATAAAACAAAGAATTGCATTTATGAAAACAGATTTCAAATTTTACACATCAAAGATCGTATAACTAATTGGTTCTTAGAACAATGACTAATTGGGTATAAGAATTTCGTATTTTAGTTGCAAATTTAACTCATTCTATTTTATGTTTCTTTTTGATAATGCATTTAACGTAACTATTTGAAACCAGTTTAATGATTTCGCAGACTTTTTTGGAAAAAAAAAGAAGCTGTTTTCGAGGGATAGGATTTTATATTTCCAGCTCCTCGGTATTTCCTAAGCAATTTTTTCAAAAGCTATATCCTCTACTCTTTGACTTGACATTGTAATGATTTTCAAACGGAACAAAGGTTCAAACTGTTTATTAGAATCCCCGAAATTAATCTTCACTCGATTTCATGGCAATTTATCTTTTTACTCACCAATCATGGAGCTTTCCCTGTGTGTGTGTTTGCTTTCATGTGTTCAATTTGCTTTCCACTCCTACTGGTTTATGTCAGTGGTTCTTATACTTTCCATTGCCATGCCCCCCCCCCTTTATGTATCAACCTGACACTGAGTACCTCCAAGATTTTCAACACCCCTGCCTGACTGTCATGAGTGAGAGGATTATAGAGGAACCTTTAAATCAAAAGCTTTTCTGCTATTTATAAAGAATTTTTAAACTTCTTATTTTCCTTTACGGAAACATTAAACATCTAATTTTAAACAAGTAATATAAAAAAAATTAAGTCAATTCCTACTTAAGTCACAAAGAAAAATTTTATTAAATAGTTACAATTAATATAAATATGTATACACATATGACAAAATCACACTATTAAGTGGCAAAATAGAAAGCGATTTTCTTTGCAATTTTCCTTTTTCTTTTCTATATAGGGTGCTGGACTATTATTTTTGTTTGTTACTATTTATTCCTTTTTTAAATTTAGTGAATGGATTTATATTTCAAAAAACTGTATTAACATCAAGTGTCACCCACTACAAGTTTTAAAAAATGTGTTTGAATTTGAATGGATGAATAGAAAGTATTTTATTAACGATTGAAAATTTGAAAAAGATATATATATAAATAAATAAGTACAGGGAGAGAGTGAACTAATAGTAGGAATTTAAAAAAATATGTTTTATTAATGACTATATTGTTCAGTGGCGTAACGAAGAAGACTAGGGCCTCCCCGCAAAGTCAGGTTTTGGGCCCCAAGCCCAAATACATACTTGGTGCATGTATTTGGGCGAGTTGCGGAGGGTGTAAGTTACGTCACTGATATTATTGTAAACACTTTTAAAAAAAACTTAATTAATATTCTTGATCAAAATACATGTTCAAGTAGAGTTTTTTAAAAAATTTTTATTGGGAGATAATTTAAAATGACATATCTTTCAGTTTTTTCACGAAATCTTTCAGATTCTGTAACAGAGAGAAATCTTATCATTAACCCCTCTACAAACCCCCTATATAAGCGCTGGGACTCCCGGGGGTCCGAGGTCCACAGCTTAAGTACCACTGGAAAACTTTCACAAAAAACAATTCTTCCTCGTTACATTCTATTTTTAGCTCTCTACACTGTGATTCATAATAAGTTAATTTCATGTTTCATTATCTTGCAATCTATCTGTGGTAGACTAATAAAATTTTATCTGTTTGAAACTGCTCAATTCTTCCTCACCCTATGCAGTTTTTTTAAGCCACAGAAACAGCTAAAAAGATATTGTACTGTATTTTCTTGCTCAAATTATAATATTATTATTATTATTATTATTGCATTATTTTCTTTCCATCTCAAAGAACCAGCTTATAACTCTTAAGACACTGGGTGAGTTCGATCTACCCTTAAAATAAGAGCAGTCGGACCCCGTTTTAACAAATTTCTCGATTTGATGATTTAAGATATCCGACTACGTTCGGAACCGTGATTTTGCAAAAGCGTATACATGGATAATATTTACGATATTTAGTGTCACTTAGATTAGAAAATGTATATAAAATTGTTTTAAGAATAGTATTACAATAAAAAATTATTTAAGTACAATATTTTGACAAAAAATGAACATAGAATGACCCATTTTCAAAAAAAATAGTGTCCTTTTGTGAAAACTGCTTCTATTATAATAATATTTCGCCTGTTTATAGCTCAGACTTCTGTACAGAGGCTCAACAAGAATATTTGAAATATATAACTTAGAAGTGGGTTAATCCATGCTTTACGTCAACAGAGGGGAGGAAATTTTAAGAAAATAACGCCGATAATTGTTTCAATGGGTTGTAACTCTGAAAATAATGTGAATTTTTCAAAAATCGTAGTTGAGCCTCTGTACAGAGGTCTGAGCTATATACAGGTAAAATATTATTATGATAAAAGCTTTTTTCACAAAAGGAGAACATTTTAAAAAAAGGTTATTCTAAGTTAATTTTTTTCCGAAATAGTGTTTTTAAATAATTTTTTTTGTCAAAATGTCCTTAAAACAATTTTATACATTTATTCTAATCTAAGTGACACTAAATATCATGAAAATTATCCATTTATGCGCCTTTTTTTTAAGTCACGGTTCCGAACGTAGTCGGATACCTTAAATGAAAACAAAAAAACCTACTTAACAAATTATTTCAGCAGCTGGAATTTTTTTTTTTTTAGTTTCGTACCAGAAAAGAATTAGATTTTTTTATGACATCCTTTTTGCCCGAAACAAAACAAAACAAACAAACAAAAAAACTTTTCTTTCAGCAGCATATTTTAACGAGAAAGGGTGAAAACCGCTCTTATACTTTGCAGGCGCGGATGTCAAGAGTGTAACCTATCGTGGAGTCTTGAGTAGGACAGGACATTTCTTTCTTATTCCATCACAGTCCCTAATTCAAGGAATCTTTTACGATTTTAATGATAATGGTGTATTTGATGACGGACTGCCTATGTGTGCAACTGAAGTTAAAAAATTTTTTGATTTGTCGGAGCTAATGAATAGCGATTGTAATGCAAAAACTGTTAATGAAACTCCTATCATAGCAGTTACATCTTCTAATGTTTTGCATTATTTGGAAACTGTGCAAAATAACTCTCTATTACGCAACAGGATGTAAGTGAGGCAGTATTTTTTTTCTATGCATAGATTCGGGGAATCAGGAATCAAAAAGATTTTCAAACCTCTATTAGTCAGTATTGTAAAATTTCCAACTAACAAGTGTGTAATAATTCTCTAATAGAATTTTAGTAATTGAATAAAAAGTGTGCAGTTTCTACCTACCGTAAAATTCGGCGTATAACGCGTCTTTTTAGCAAAAAATAAATAAATAAATAAAAAAAATATAATCGAAATTTACGGGTGCGCGTTATACGCTGGGTATAAAAACGATAGCTTTTAAAATAACAAAAGAGATGAGCATTAAAAAAAAATTACTTCTACACATATCGAAATACAATTTATTTTTAAAAAAATGACACGCCGCGTATGGAATATATATATATAAGAGTTGTAATTCTAAAAGTATACTATTTTTTCAAAAGTCTGGGATAGTACCTATAATAAATGACTTCAAAACATAAGAACATTGTATACTGACATTTCAGATTTTTACGTAAAAATGAGGGTGTGCGTTATATGGCGAGTATTCCTAAAAATTAAGAAACGCGGATTGAAAATATGGACGCGTGTTATACTCCGGATATTACGGTATATATATTTTTTGTGTTGTTGCACATAGAATTTTCAAAAGGTAAGTGCAAAAAATGTGTACTTTGTTTGGATCCCAATATAACGAATAACCCAGAATTAAGGAATGAAATGTTTAGTCACGATGAATTCCTTAAGATATCTCTGTACCCTAAAATCATGATTTTTTTTTCAAAAATTGACAATCTTTTTTTTTAGGATTTTACTTTACAAGCAATTTTATTAGCTTAGTAAAAAAACCAAGTTTTTTATTTTCTATTCACTAGAACAAAAGCTACAAGTGTTTTAGTAAAAGCACAGATACCATAACTTTACACAAGATTTCAAACTTTAAAATGCATTTTATTCGAAATATGTTTTTCTTTTTTTTTCGAAAAGCTCAAACGGGGACAGGAATTGTTCAAAAAGTTTTGAAAATTATTTGCTGGAAGTTTTTGTACATGTTATGTATAACAGTAGAAGTGTTTTGGCCTTCATATTTATCAATCACTGTTTCATTTCAAAATTTACAGTCCTTTATGTGAATATAATCACTTTTTTTAAGCAATTTCATATAATCTCCAAGATAAAGTGCTGTAGTTTTTGTAAAAACTAAAATACCTATTATCCTGAAGGTCATTTCAAACATGAATAACAAAGTAACACATCAAAATTGAAAAATTGAGAATTTGTTCATAAAATCTTTGTTCAGAGCGGGCTCTGGTTATGTAATTTTTTTGCACTTTTTCACTAGTTTTTTTTTTCCTTTTAATAATAATAAAATGTTTTTCTGTTTTCAATTTTAGTATTTCTTCCTTAAAATATAGTAAATAACTCTAAAAATCACAAAAAATTTCCCGTATCTTTATTTTTTCAAAAAAAAAAATGTCGCAAGTAGTCGGATACCTTAAATCGGGGTCCAACTGTAAGTAAATGAATAAATATTATACGTATTTGAGTTTATTTTTGTGTCAACATTAACTATCTGAAATACAGGAAACAATTCATTTTCAATAAGCATACTCAGAAAAAATGAAAATTGAAAATATGAACTGAATTTCAGCCATTACTAGATATATGTATTTACTGTAGCAATTCACAGAGAAATAGTAGGACCCAAACCTAACAACGAAATCTAATTTGTAGCGTGTACACAAGTCTATAAACATTTCAAATTCAAAGGTAAATGAAGTCAATGCTACAGGAAAGGAATAGCTTCCTGCTGAACTGTAAACATTTAGTTCAATGTTGATGAAATTCGGCCTTAGGGGTCTTTAAAGTGGTTAGAAGGTCCCTTGCTTCAGTGATAAAATCAATCTATTTGAAATTTGCTTACAAGGTAATGTGTGTCATTTAATCTCTAATGAGCAGTCCTGTTCGCTGTAACTTTGACCTTTAATGACTTGCGGGGACTGGGAAAGTTGTCATTGCTCTAGAATTCGGGATATTAAATGAATTTATTGAACGGTAGTCGAATATTCTGATTGAGTTTGGACTTGGAGGAGTTAAAATGATGCATTACATGTAGGTGATTTAATTTATATGTTACCGTTAAAGTGGGAAATCCGTTATTTCGTAGAATAACTAGGTATTTCATGAAATAACTAAACACGTCAAGAGCAACTAGATATTTCATGAAATAACTAAAACAAGTCAATTAAAAATAATTATTGAAAAATTATTGAATTCTACAATTTAACTATATGTATTCCATAGAATAACGATTACTTGATAGTTAAAGTATGAAATATAGCACTCGAAAGTTATTTGAAAATATTATAACTGTTTTTAGTCAGTTTTCTACCTCTTACAGTTGCTTAGTAATGACGTCTGTGTGTGTGCCCTTCATTCCGTTTCTTTTAATTGTATAATTTAGGCGATGTATTTATGTTAGCGATTTGCATTTTGGATCATTAGCAAATATTTTGCAATATCAAGCAATGACTTCTGTTGGAATGGGAAACCAACCTGTAAATTTAACGCAAGACATATTTAAATCTTTATTAAATGAGCGTGGGATAAAGGAAAACTGTGTTGCACTTGCTCGTGAAATATTATTAACTTCGACAGCAGAAGTAAAAAGTGCTATAACAACACACAAAAAAGGATTTTACTCCAGCATTATGAAATCCTTGAAATTCGAGAAGTTGTAAAGTTAATTGTGCCAGTAACACATGCAAAGCATATCCCCCCCCCTTTCTGTTTAAGGTATCCGACTACGTTCGGAACCGTGATTTTAAAAAGCGCATAAATGAGTAACTTTCATGATATTTAGTGTCACTTATATTATAATACATGTATACAATAGTTTTAAGGACATTTTGACAAAAAACATTTATTTAAATACAATATTTCGGCACAAAATTGACTTAGAATAACCTTTATTCAAAATGTTCTCCTTTTGTGAAAAATGCTTCTATTATAATAATATTTTGCCTGTATATAGCTCAGACCTCTGTACAGAGGCTCAACTATGATTTTTGAAAAATTCACATTATTTTCAGAGTTACCACCCATTGAAATAATTATCGGCGTTTTTTTCTTAAAATTCCTCCCCTCTTTTGTCGTAAAACATGGATAAACCCACTTCTAATTTATATATTTCAAATATTCTAGTTGAGCCTCTGTACAGAGGTCTGAGCTATATGCAGGCAAAATATTATTATAATAAAAGCATTTTTTACAAAAGGAGAATATTTTGAAAATGGGTTATTCAATGCTCATTTTTTGTCAAAATAGTGTACTTAAATAGTTTTTTATTGTAATACTATTCTTAAAACAATTTTATATACATTTTCTTATCTAAGTGACACTAAATATCATAAATATTATCCATTTATAGTTTTTTGCAAAATCACGGTTCCGAACGTAGTCGGATACCTAATGTTAGCAATATAAACTATAATAAATTATATCATCTGCATTTCCTTATTATTTATACATTAATCATCATTAGTAGGTATAAAATGTAATTTTTGAAGAGATTTAAGTTATTTAGGATCAAGAAATATATAAAACATCTTTCAAATTGTATATTTTTTACTTAAACTGTCAATCATTGCTTATTTCACAAAAAACTAGTTATTTAATAGAATGACGAGATAAGGTATGAAATTTTTCTCTATAATATACTCAAACTGATTTTTCTAGTTATTGCATGAAATATCTCTTTATTCCATGAAATAACTGAATTATACGCTTTAACGGCAACATATATGTATATAAAAAGCTTTTGTTTCTTCCTTGGCTATCATTTATTACACCAAGTGTGGGCGATACATATTTTTTTACGGAAATTATTCTGATGATTAATAGTTTTAGGAATATCATAATGGGCTAAATGCCAGAAAGTCAAATGATAAATGCAATCACGTGTTTTCTATTGAATTTACGTTAAAAAATACTAAAATATTGTTACGTAGATCCGGGGATCAAGGATTTTATGCCAATCAGTCAAAAAAGAACAAGACAGTTCTTAAAAAGGGGCAAAAAATTTTTAAAAAAGGGAAACCCCTTCCCCCCTTTCCCCAAGCAATATTTGCGGGGAATAAATCCCCAGATGGTTTCCATTTAACAACACCCCAGACACAATTCCGGTGTCTAAAATATATGTACTAAAAAAAAAATTTTAAAAAAATATTTTTTCCCCAAAAAAATCCGTTTGTTAAAACCAGCCAAATTTTTCCCACTTTTTTTTTGCCCCCAAATTCAAAAAAAATTTACTATTTTTAAAAGTAATTTTCCTTTTTCAAAAACCAAAATTAAACCAAAAATTTAGGAAAAAGGCCTTAGCTTTCTTTTCCCCCTCCCTTTAATTTCCCCCAAAAAGGGGGCCCCGTTTATTGGAATATTCTTTTAAAAGTAAATTTCCAAATTTTAGAGAAAAATAAAGAAATTCCCAAAATAAAAATTTTTTACCGAAAAATTTCTTTAAAAATTTTCAAAAATTTTTCCCATTTAAAAAAAAAAATTTTTTTAACAAAGGGGGCGTTTTTTTTAAAAAGGAAAAAAAATTTTTTTAACCTTTTTTTTTAAATTTTTAAATTAAAATTTAAATTTAAAAATAAAGAAAAAAAGGTTCTTTTCCATCCAAAATTTTAAAAAATTTAAAATTTAACTATTTATTAAATTTCCAAAAATTTATTTTTGGGTTTTATTCTTTCAATTTTGAAAATAAATATTTTCCCCCAAATTGTATAAATTAATTTAAAAGTAAAAATTTTAAAAAAATTTTTTTAAAATTTCCTTTTTTTCCCAATTTTAAAATTTAATTGAAAAATTAAAATTTTTAAAAGAATTTTAAAAAAGGAAAAACCAAAAAGAAAGAAAAAAAAAATTTTGGGGGTTTTTAAACCAAATGTTCCCTTAAAAATACTTCCTTTTATAAAAATAAAATATTTTTTAAAAAATTTCTTTTTTCGGTTTTATTCTTTAAAAGAAAATAAAACATTCGTTTCCTCATCAAATAAAAGTTGGGTTTGAAAGGGTAAATTTTTTAAAAAAACTAAAATTTTCCTTTTTTTTTTTTCCCAAAAAAATTTTAAAGGGTTAAAAAAAGTTAAAAATTTTGACCTGTTTTTTAAAAAAGGAAAAAAAACCCACTAAAATTTTAATTTATTAAAAAATTTTATAATTTTACCCAAATTTTTCATTTAAAAAAGTGTTTTTTAATAAAAAAAAACAGAGTTTTATTTTTTTGAAATTAAAGACAAAAAACTTTATTAATTGAAATGTTCTTTTTTGCTGGTTTGGTTTAAAAGGTTTTTAAAAAGAAAATTTAGGGGGTTACGACGGTGGTTAATTTTTTCCAAAATTGGTTTACAGAGGGGGGTTTGAACCCCTTTTAAAATCAACCCATTTCCTTTTTTTTTCAAAAAGGGGGAAATTTTTTGGGTTTAAAAGGAAATTCCTTTTTAAATTAATTTTTGACTTTTGTTTTTTGGGAAAAAAGAAACAAAAATAAAACCCCTAAAAATTTTTTTTAAACCAAAAAACTTTTTTAAAAGGCGGTTGTTTTAAAAAAAATTATTTAAATTTAACTTGCTTAAAAAATTAATAATAATAAAAAAAAAAACCGTGTGTGACCTCGCTTTTCCGAAATTTGGAAATTTGAGGAAAAAAATGAAAATATTTTTAAAGGGGGTTCCCCTTTTTGGGAAAGGGCATGCTTCCCATTGATTCCCCAAAACCGGTTTTAAGCAATTTTAAAAAATTTTTTTTGTTAATTTTTGGGAAAAAGTGGGTTATATTTATTCAAAAGCCTTTTAAACTTTGGGCCAAATTTTTTTCCAAAAAGAAGGGGGAAAAAAAAAATTACTGTTTTACTAATAATCATATTTTTCTTCAAAATTTTTTTAAAATTTTTTAAAAATTTTAAAATTAAATCCCCTTTTTGGCCAAAATTTTTGCAATAAAAGGAAAGGGAAATTTCAACAAAATAGTTGTAACAAAGCCCAAATTTTAAAAAAATGGGTTTTTTTTAATTTTCAATTTTAAATTTTTTTTAAATTTTACAATTTTTTTAATTTGTTTTAAATAAAAATTTTTGTTTTTCCACCATTCTAAAGGGCAAGACCCAAAAACCGGGGGAAATCAAAATTCCTTTGCTTTTCCCTTGTTAAACCAAAAGGTAGATTTATTTTGGAAATAAAATTTACAAACCCCTATTTTTTAAATTGGTGAATTGGGGGAAAATTTTTTTGTATGTGCCACCCAAAATTTGGCCCCCATATTTAAAATATTATTTTTGATTAATTTTTGGCTAGGGGGCCCCCACCCTTTTGTCTGGGTCGGTCTCAAACCCCACTAGGCCCCCAGGCCCGTAATAAATGGGATTTTTTGGATATGGCTAGCCCTTTTAACCCCTTCCACACCCCGGGAAATTCGGACTTAAAGGGTCCTCACAAACGTTCAACTTTTTCACTGAATGAAAAAAAAAAACAAACATACCTTTTACGTCTGCATTTATTTTTTTTTTTATTCATTTTTAAAAAATATTTTTGTTCTTCAAATACTGAATTGAATGACAATTTAATTTTTTTTCTAAAATTAAAACCCCACTATTTTAAAACAAAAAAAAAAAGGACTCACCCCCTCATCACGATATCTTCGAAACTTTTCATTAGATCTACAAACTTGAAGTTTGACCAGCATTTTTTTTTTGTTGAATGGGGAATCCGTTGGGGAGCATTTTTAGGGAAATAGACTTCTAAGAGGTTTGCTGGGGGATACAAAATTTGATATACATTTTAAAAAATTCTTTTTTGAACTATTAGACCTAAAAATTTTTAAAAAATTCTGAACATTTTTTTTTTTTTTTTTGGGTGGTGATTAGTTTAAGAACGAATACCCCCAAAAAACCTTTTCCCAAACCCGGGGGGTTACGGGGAGATTAATGGGGCGTATCCCAGAAGCATATTCCTTTTTTTTGAATTTTGGATCTGGGGGCTTGAAATTCGGAAAAGCAGGATTATTTTGAATAGAGATTATAAAAATTGGTTTTTTATGGGGATGGACGTTGGGGGTGAGGATATATGGAAGTAAAATATAAATACACTTCCGATTTAAAGATTCAAGTACATTTTTTTTTAAATAAAAAAATGACCGAAAAAATTTTTTTTAAAGGGAATTTTACGAAACCCTTGGTGTTTAAAACTTAGATATCAATAAATATACATATAGTTTCAAATCAAATAAAATGTGAAAGGGTTGCACTACTACATGTAATAAAAACCTTATTATTAGTATTTCACGGTGTAGTAATACTTTAATCCCAAAATTTGAAACTTTAATGATTCATAAAAAAAACTTTCTGAAAATAAAGATAAAAAAAATCTTTTTCTTTCTTCTATTATAAAAAGGGGAAATATGAAAAAACCTGCGACTTTTTTTATACTTTGTAATTTATTTAAAAGAAATGTTTTAACATTTTACTCAATGTTTTTATAAAAAAAACATTTCTCAGCCATCACACGCTGAGCTATTTTTTTTTAAAAAATTTTTTAAAAACCCAAACCAAATGAATAAAAGCTTTTTTCCATACCCCCTCAAAAACTTTTTTCATGTACATCTTATCCCTCCCATATAAAAAAACTTTCTTTTGCAAGGTTATATCTGAAAAAAAAAGTTCCGCGACAAGCTTCAAAAAAACAATATTTCCTTTCAATTCACCGCTTTTTCTTCCTTCTCAGAAAAGGTTGGAGAAAAAAAAAAGAAAAAGGGCCCAAAAAATTCGCGGGGGAACTCCGAAAATCAAATAAATCTCACGCTTCCCTCTCCGCATGCATTCCAGGGAGACCCTTTTGTTCCCCCTGGCCCAATCCCGCATCGTTTTTTTAAAATTACCCGAGTTTCCCCCAAATTTCCCATAAAAAAAAAATCATCTTTGAAAAGAAACTGGAATCCCCATCCCAAGGTCTTTTTAAAATCAAATACGTATTATTCGAAAAAGTTTTTTACTTTTACGATGTGTAAAATGAAAAAAAAATATTGTTTGGGTTTTTTTAAATTTGAAAGGAATATAATTTCGGGGAGAAATTGTTTTTATCTTTTTCCTGATACTTACGGGGAAGTGCACCAATTTTTTTTACCTAAAAAGAAAATATTAATTCCCTTTTGTATAAATTCTCCAAACCCCTTTCCCCTCTTACAGGGGACTATGATTGGTTTAAAGCTAAAAGTTTGATTTTTTTCTGATGCAATCTTACTTTGAACAACTAAAAAAAAAATTTTTAAAGTCTCAATTCCTACTTAGATCCAAAAAAAAGATTTTATTTTAGCTATTTTTTGTTAAAAAATTACAATTTATAAATATGACAGAACCCACAAAAATTAAAATTGGTAAATTTAATTTTCTTTTAATTATCTTTAAAAAGTATCGTATTTTCACCCAAAACCCAATCGTGTAAATATAAATTTCCCAGTTCAACTGAATGTTTTTAAAACTTGAAAAAAAAATCCATTAAAATTTTGACCCAAGTCGCTGAAAATGGGGAAAACCCAAAATTTGGGTTTTATGGTTTAATTTTTTTTAAAAAAATTAGTTTCAGTCAATTAATTATAAAATTGTTTTCATATTTTACCCAAAAAAATAATTTTATGGAAAATTTCAATTCAAACGAGTTTAAAATGGGAAAAAAAAATTTTTTTTAAGTTTTTTACACAAGTTTTCCAAAAAAGATGCCAACCCTGGCTGTATTTTTTAATTCTTTGAATAATTAGTTTTTAAACAATTAATTTTTTTTAATTTTAATTAAAATTACTGTTATTGTCATCCCAAAAAATCATGTATATAAAAATTTTACCTCAAGGGCGCTTTTTAAAAAAAAGTTTTATTAACATTTTTTAAAAATTTGACAAAATAAATAAATTAATAAATAAATAAATAAATACAGAATTGTGAGCTAATATTAGGAATTGAAAATCAAGCTGTTAACTTTCTCAAGATACGATTAGGATTAAATCCTGTCAGGAGGTCAAGAACTAATTATTTACACCCCGCGAGTCCTGAAGGTCGGGGTCATTATACTAAATTAAAAATTTTTATTCGGATGAAATAAAAAAGGGGAAATTTTTAACACACACACGCACCAAAAAATTTCCATTTTTTTCAAAAAAACTCTTATTAATATATTTAAAATTATATGATTCTTAACATTCTAAAATAACTAGTTCTAACATTTTATGTTTTTTTGCAGTTATAAATTTTATATTTTTTAGAAATAAAATTAATTGAAGAGAAAAAAAAACTAACATAAAATGATTCAATTTTTATTTAAGCAAATAATCAAACATGTTGGACATACTTAAAGCTGAACACGTGCTCAAAGGGAAATTTTTTGGATAAAAATGAGACATTTTTAGTTCTAATAAGACAGCTATATGATTAAATTTCAACAATAACAAATATTGTAAAAGGGTCTATTCATGTCCTTCTATTAAAAACCTAAAAGGAAATACTTTTCGAAACATCGTTTGTGATAGGATAATCTTTTTCCTGAAAAGGGAAACACAATCTGTTTCAATAGGGGATAAATATTTAAAGCTAAATTTAGTTGAGGGTTACTAGAAAAGGGAAGAAAAGTAATTGACTGTTATTGTTATATTAAATTACAGTTTATATCTGAAGGGCGAAGGTGTAAAAAAATAAAGGGATTTAAGAACCTCGTTCTGGAGTTCAAAAGAAATTTAACTTTTAAATTTTTAAAAATTTTTAATAAGTATTTTTGGTATTCTTCTTTTTGGCTCGTTTTGGCTGAAGAATAAATGTAAATGAAACACAAAAAGGGGGTTTTACGTAGTATCGGGGTTATTCGGCTTCAGTCAGCATCAATCCCCTCCCCGAATAAAGGGGACGCCCACTTCGTTTTTAATAGAAAATTTTTTTTGGGACGGGATTTTTTTAAAATAAAAACCCCTGAACACATTTTCCCATGAAATTTTTTTTCTTTTTTTATTTCCATGTAGCCTACTTCCACTCAACTTCAGTGAATCAACAAAAAAGGGGAAAACGGGGCGAGAAAACGATTTAAAAAAAAAATTATTTTTTTACAGGAGGTTCGAAGATGGGCTGAATTTTTATTATGGGGTATTTCAAAAGTATCAAAGCCCCGCTTTGGAAATTTTGAAAAAAAATTGATAGATAAAAAGGGTGTTTTTTTGTAACATGGATTTTTTTTTCAGTGGGGGGACTACGATAAAAGGGTTTTTGTGTTCCGTTTTCCCCTTTTCGAAAAATGGTTTGTCCCAAATCCTTCTCAGTGACTTTCCCCAATGGCGTTGTATTTTTGGAGGGGGGATGCAATTAGAACTGGCGATTCAAAGAAAATGAAGGGTTTAGCCCGAATGGATATCCAAAATTTGTATTCGCTTGGGGAAAAAAGGGACTACAAGGGCTTAACAAAATGTTTAAGCACGTGAACAGCAGTGATACAATATTGCGAATGCAAGCTTTTTCTTTAAAGCCGTTTTTAGAAGGCAGGGGAAAATGTCAAAAAACAACAAACATTTCTGGGCTTTGGACTTCACGCACCACTGAGAACATCGGAAAAGGGTTTTTTCTTCCAAGGGGAAAAAACTCTAAATAGAAAAAATAAATTGGTATTTCCGGAAAACTATATGTCAACGGATACTGACTAAAGGTTTAACATGCATTTTTGCAAAATCGCTCCCCAAAAAATGTTAAATGAAAAAGAAAAAGGGATTTCGGATGGAAATGGTGGGGGAAAACTGTTACAAAAAACCCTACTCTCCCGGGGCGAACTTTTTTTGTGGAACGAGACTGTGGGAACTTTTTGGGAAAAATCGGGAATTGAAAATCACCACAATTTCCACGCTAGCCGAAATTCTGTTAAAAAAGAAGCCCGTGATAGAGGGGTTCTCCCATATTGAGGTAGTGCTTTTAATTTATCCTTTAAAAAACTCAACCCTGAACAAAGAATATGTAGACATCTTTGAAGGGCGCTCCCTCGGATGCCCTTCTCCTTTATTATCAGCGTGAGCTAGAGTGTAGGAATAAATGGGAAAAACTAGAAGCTGCTATGATCTTAATATGACTTTTTAAAAATTTACTTAAAACCCCTAACAAGGAAAGATTGTGAAAAACCCACGGTGGCTAAAACACCTTTTATATAATACCGGGAAAAAACGTAACCCGGACCATATCAATAATTCTCGCCTAAAACTCAATTAAAAAGTCCCCCCCCCAATGTCGAATGAAGTAAGGGGTCAATCTGATTCTAGTTGCGGTTTCGTTTTACCGGAGTGCAATGGTATGCCCCTTGACCTAAGGGCCTTTTTTTTACGAAAAATTCCCCTGTTTGGCTGTCCCTTCCCGAATTTGGGTCACGGACTATCTTTCATTCCTAAATTACCACCCTTTACTCCCAACCTGATATTTAAAAACTTCCTAATTTGCATCTTTTTCTTCCCTTCCTTTTTTTGGTTTGGTTGGGAAAAAAAGTTGTCATTAATACTTTTGAAAACCCAAAAATAAAGTTAAGGAAAAAACGCGTGATCCAAAACACCATCTTGCGTCGTTTTTCGTGATTCGATCTGGAAGAAGAGTCAAAATTTGGGCTGAAAAAATCATGGACACTTTTTTCGGGACAACGCTTTGCCCCACCGATCCCCCCCTCACTAACTTTTTTCTCGAAATCGAAACCCCTGTTTTTTTCCTTTTATCCCCCTAACTCCCCTTTTTTTCTGAACTAGCACGTCGCTTACAGGGTCGTCGATTTCAAACTGCGAAAGGGAATTAAAAGTCCACCGAAGGCTGGGTTAAATAAAAACAAAAAAGGATTCCCGAAATGTTTTTATTTACCCAAAATCGATGACAAAAAAAAAATGCTGCTGTTAAAGGGGCTTTTTTTAAAAGGGTGATTTTTGTTTCAACATTTTTTAAATTGGTAATATTTTTAAGTTTAAACTCAGTCCGGAAACTTTTTTTCCCACTTTTATAATTTGGAAAATTGAATTTTTACTTCTATCGTGTGGTCATAAGAACACACCTTTTTATTCTAGACATTTTTGAATAAGTTAAAAAGGGTCTGTCCTTTAGTAAAATTAAAAATTTGATAGCAATGGTAAGGTTATGAGAGAGAAAAAATAAAAAATTGTTTTTTTTGCTGATGGCCCTTCCTTCTATACATCCTCACACAAAACGTAAATGGGGGGTTTACAAAAAACAACCAAAAAATATATTTTCAGTAATAAGTTCTTCAAAATGATGCATAATTATTAGTTTAGGGGCTTGAGTGATTTGATTTTTAATTTTTTTTTTTTTTACTAAAGGGGGATAATGTACCAAAAAAAAATAGGTGACATTTTTTGCCTTAAACCTAAAAATACAACTAAAAACATCCCTCGGGGAAATTTTCCCAAATCAACCGCCTTTCCCAAAAAATTTTTAAAAAAAGCCAATTGGCGCGTTTTTGCGTGTTGTGCTTTGGGTAACAACCCTACCATACCCTGCAAAATTAGATATTTAAAAAGGAAATAATTTCACTTACCTTTAGAAAAAATTTCTTTTAAAAATTTTATTAATGACGATACGAAATTATACCCGTTGCATTTCATATTTCCAAAAAACACCTTCCAAAAAAAATTTTTTTTTTTGCATCACCCAACAAAACCTTTCACAAACATATTACTCAAAATTTAAAAACCAAAAAACCCTTTTTCCCTTTCACTCCCCAAACAAAATGATGGATATCCTCTTTCCAAAAAATTCCCACTGAATTCCCGCAAATACCATTCAAAAAAAAATTCCCCTTTTCCCACCTGTTCTTTCCCCCTCAAAATTTCCCAAATTTTTTCACATTTCGGACATATATACGTGATCCCAAACAAATCCCTTTTTTTTCCCTTGCCAAAATTTTTTTAAAAAGCTTTTTTTTTCCAAAAACACAAAGGGAACATGGCCAAAAAACCTTTTTACAATATTTAAACATGTTTTTTCCCGCCTTCTTTTTGGAAATTTTATCCCAATAAACACTGGACAATCCCGTTAAAATTTTTGCGTAAAAGAAAAAAAATAAAAATTATCCCGTGAAAATGATTCCACAAAAAAAAAACGAATCGAAAAAAAACATCCCGGGGCTAACAGATTTCCGGGCAAAACGAAGCTAAAGGGGAGTTAAAAAATGATCTGTAATTATCCCCTTTAAAATAAATAATATTGTTAATTTTTTAAGTAATGAAAGCTTTCTGCCCCTGCGCGGGGAAATAACGTTAAAATTTAAACTTTTAAAAAAAAAAACGAATTAAAATGCGCTAACTTGCCGCGATATCCCTGAAAACTGTTAAAATTAAAAAAAGTACGCGATTAAAATTTTGCCAAAAAAAGACTTTTCCTTCACTGGAAACAAATTCAGAAGGGCTTACCAAATTTGGCGGGGGAAAACCTTGGCGCGAAACCCGGCCCAAAAAGAAAATAACCCTTATTTTTTATTCCCAAAACTAAAAAGGGAAAGGAAGTATCCTTTTTTTTCTCAATTAAAATTGTTTTTATTACAGTTTTTTCATTTCAAATAAAAGAAATTAAAGACTTTTTTTACATAACTATAAAGTCCCCCAAAAGAAAGTGACCTTACAGTCGGTTTTTAAAAATGATTGGGAAAGCTATTAATATAAATTACTATACAAAAAGGGAAAAAAAGTAAAGAAGTAACATAAGGGCACACAAAGTCACTTTTTTGGTTGGGAAAAAAGGGCCCCGGGGGTTTTCCGACATGTTGGGCACACTGGGGTGAAAAACCCCAGGGGGTTTTTGGTTTTTGTAGCCAATTTTTTTAACAGTATCTTGGACCTCCCTTATCAAATTTCCTTCCCAAAACCTTTTTTTCCAAAATGGACCGAAAATGTGGTTGTCACAAAGTGAGAGGGTCCGGGTTGTTCGAGAACCTCCCAGTGGAATTGCCGCAACAATGTTTGGCCGCCACAGCCACATGAAAACGAGCATTACCATGCAAGATAAGCCCACCAAACAGCATGTAATGTCAGCGGTTCTTGATATTCTTTCTCAGTTTATTCAATGTGGCACAGTACGTGACAGTGTTGACAATTGCACAGTTTGGGGGCATCCATATTACGAGCGATGACTTTTCACATGCTCCCTCGCTATCATATACGTGAAGGAGGATTAGAATGGTACCTTCCGATCCGAAACGAGTATCTTAACCACCATGCCAAAACGATCGTCATAGCCTGGAGGCTATTACTGGTTTACATAGATATCACCACCACACTACTCTCCTGCCAGTGATTTGGGGTATAGGCTAACGAACAATACTATATTTTTGGCGAGCGCGTGAGCAGTTGCGTCATTTTGAGTGCAACGGCTTTGAGAGTTGCGTCATTTGTGAGTGAAGACTTGTCGGTTGCGTCATCGTATGTTCGGCATTTTAGGTTGAGTCATGTGTCTGACGACTGGGTTGCATTTGTGGTGGATAGATGGCTCCCCGACTGCTGCGGTCTTTTTGCAAGGTCAGGGTCACCAATAAGGAGAATTAGAACTGGGTACCTTCCGATCTGAAAGCGAGTATCTTAGCCAGCATGCCAAAACGACCGTCATAGCATGGAGGCTATTACTAGTTTATATAGATATCACCACAACGCCCGCATCTGGCGGAATCTGACGGCATCGCATGCATTCCCATGACTCTACGCCCTCTATAGGGGCATGAGCAGTCATTTTTCTCTTCAAATTAAGGAGTTATTATAACAATGACACTTTCATTAGAGTGACTCTTACACATTTCGAACTATTCAATCATGCCTATGTTTTGCTAGATTAATTCAACTATAAATTTGTCGTAATTATTTGATTATAATTCTCCAACCAGTTCGGTAGATAGATGTGGTTACAAGCGCTCTACAAATCTTAAATATTTACACAATTCTCCAACCTCTCTAGGGGAAGTTTTTTTAAATATTCATATAATTAACAGTAGCAATTTGACCTTTCAAACAATGTCTGTTAAAACTGTCACTTTTTTAAAAAAACAAACATATGCAGGCAAAATATTGGTATAATAAAGCATTTTTACAAAAGGAGAATATTTTTGAAAATGGGTTATTCAATGCTCATTTTTTGTCAAAATATGAATTGTACTTAAATAGTTTTTTATTGTATACTATTCTTAAAACAATTTTATATACATTTTTCTTATCTAAGTGACATAAATATCATAAATATTATCCATTTATAGTTTTTGCAAAATCACGGTTCCGAACGTAGTCGGATGATACCTAATGTTAGCAATATAAGCTATAATAAATTATATCATCTGCATTTCCTTATTATTTATACGTATCATCATTAGTAGGTATAAAATGTAATTTTTGAAGAGATTTAAGTTATTTAGGATCAAGAAATATATAAAACATCTTTCAAATTGTATATTTTTTACTTAAACTGTCAATCATTACTTATTTCACAGAATAAGTAGTTATTTAATAGAATGACGAGATAAGGTATGAAATTTTTTCTCTATAATATGCTTAAACTGAGGATTTTCTAGTTATTGCATGAAATATCTCTTTATTACATGAAATAGCTGAATTATACGCTTTAACGGCAACATATATGTACATAAAAGCTTTTGTTTCTTCCTTGGCTATGTTTATTACACCAAGTGTGGGCGATACATATTTTTTTACGGAAATTATTCTGATGATTAATAGTTTTAGGAATATCATAATGGGCTAAATGCCAGAAAGTCAAATGATAAATGCAATCACGTGTTTTCTATTGAATTTACGTTAAAAAAATACTAAGATATTGTTACGTAGATCCGGGGATCAAGGATTTTACGCCAATCAGTCACAAAGAACAAGACAGTTCTTCAAGAGCGATGAAAATTTATTGTGGAAAATCCAATCCCTTACAGCTTTCACCAGCAATATTTGCAGAATAAATCTCAGATGGTCTTCACACCTTCAACAACACTCAGACACAATTACCGGTGTCTAAAATATATGTACTACATAAAATATTATTCACAAGCAATCGTTCGTTCAACAGCCGAAGTAATCACTATTTGTTTTACCAATCAGAAAAATACTAAGTAATTGCTAGTCAAAACCAGACTGACCGATTTTCGACGAGCTCCTTCTCTAGTTATAGCCCTCGCGGATAATTCGAGAAAGACCCGTTTATGGCATAGTTCTTGAAATTAGTGAATTTCCCTACTAATTTCTAGAAGAATCCAGAGGGTTCCGAACTCGCCAACATGACCGCCAAAAATGACGTTAGCTTGTCTTTGTCGCCAAATGCCCATTGAATCACCATTATAACGTAAGGGACGGCGTTTACTTGTGAATATTACAATTTTAAAGTAAATTAAATCCAATTTAGAGTAAGATAAAGTCATTACCATCAAATACGAAATTATTTACACTATTTGATACAAATTCGTAACAATATTTTCGTATTTATTCTTTCATCTTACCAAGAATAAATATTTTTACTTATGTGTGCAGTAAATTATTTAAAAAGTAGATAATGTAAAAATATTTTTTAACTTCTTATTTTTTTCATTTTTAGAGTTTGTTGAAGTGTAAATTAAGATTGTAAGAATATCAAGAGTATGAAGAAAAAAAGGAATTGCATTTCGTTATAAACCAAAATGTTACAAAACCTTAGAAATAACTTCACTTACTATGTGATATTAACTTTCACAAAATCTCATTATTTCGGTTTTGATAAAATCTTTGAAGCTGAAAATGACATCGATTCTCATCACCACCACTGTATAAAGCTTGAAGGTTTGCATTAGTAATAGCTTTTTGAAAAAAAATATCTCCTAAATTTCCGTTTTGCTCAATTCCAATCTTTAGAAGATTAGAGACTGAAAAAATTCAAAATTTTAAAAAGCACACTGATTTAAAAAAGGGAAAAAAACCTTTAAGAAGTAAGTTATAAAATATATAATTTTTAGCTATTTTACAGTCAAATAGTGTCTTTTTTCCTTAAAAGATACAGTACCTTTTATATAGAAGTGTAGCAAGTACTTTACTAATATGAAATGTCTTTTTCTGCTGGATGTTTCAGTTGCTTTAAAAGAAAATCAGAGAGGCAGTTACGATGGCCCTAACTATCCAAATGAGTTGGTGTATAGCAGGGGTGGCGAACCTTTTAAGATCAACGTGCCATTTGCCATTTTTTTTTTCTAAGAACTCTTTAATGAGGTATAGAAGTGCCGTCAAATAATTTTGACTCGTGATTATTGGGTAAATAAATGAAACTAAGCCTGTAACCACTCAAAACTCTTAATTTACTTCGAAAAAATGCCTTTTATACGGTATAGTTGTAAATATTTCAGTTATACGTGTAATTCAAATAATAATAATAATAAAATAACAGTAGTGTGACCTCTGCTGTTGCAGATTGGATGACAAATAACTTATATTAGGATTGCAAGATGTTACTTTTAGTGGAATGCATGCTGCATTAGAGTCATCTGCCAAACGGTTTCTAAGCAATTAATTATTTTTGGTGTGGTTCACTTTTTTGACAAAGTGGATTTATGATTATTTCAAAATGCCGTTTTACAGACGATGTTCTGCATACCACTGTTCCAGAACATGAAACACACACCACTTACTAGTTTTTACTAATAATGCCATATTTCTCTCGGTTCACTAAGTTTGAAATTCTTTGTTACACTTATTATCTTGCACTTTTTGTTCTTTTGCGGAACTAGACAAGCTAATAACAACTAAAAATAGTAAATGTAACACAAATAAACTTTAAAATGCAGTTGTGTCAATAAAATTATGATATGCACAGTCAACTTAGCGTCATAAGCAACTGTAGTCCACGACGTAACTAAGGCAAGACAATAAACCGCCCTGTGATCGATCACTCGCGTTTGCTCGTAATACTTCATAGTGAACTTTGTTATTTTGAAATAAAATGCAAACTATTTTTATTGGTGGTGTGCCCAAAATATTGTGTCGCGTGCCATCAATGGCATGCGTGCCACTGGTTCGCCATCCATGGTGTATAAGTACGATATTTAAGAAAAATTTCTTTTTGTTGAAGTTTAAAAATTAACATGTAACGGCTCTATCCACGTCCTTCCATTAACAAAATCCTCTTGGAAAATCTTTGGTCTTTTAAAACTATTTTATTCACAAAGAAGAGAGGAAGAAAGTGAGGAGATAGGATTGATTTCTCTACTGATCAGGTATTATTCAAATTCATAGTGTAATTCAGAAATTTGATAATTGAAAGAATTAAAGTGACGATTGGTCACTAGAGTTTAAATAGTGCTTATATAACTAGGAAAGTAGATTCGATCCTGAAATATGTGTGTCGATATTTAAAGTCTTCTCATACTTCGAGTACCTCGTTATTTATTTACCTATTGCTTAGATTGGGTGCATCTCTTATTTGAGATTACTTGAATTTGTGTTGTTAATTGTGTGATCAATAAATAGATGTTGTTGTTGTTGCTCATGCCACCTGTCTGACATAGTCAGATCGAGGCCCACGAAATTCATCGTGGGAATGGGCTAGATGTACGCTTGTCGTTGGCCTTAGCCTTGAACACCATACAGGTGACAGTATGATTTAGCTCGGACGATAGAACATTACGATAGATGGCGCCACCATCTATCTCCACCTCCACAATTTAGGCATGGAACTGAAGTTGAGGGAAATTTTCTCCAGTTCCCTGTACTCGTGATTCAGCCCACAAGACTTTCGGACCCACTGATTTAACGAGCACGTACTCTGTGTGCACTTGAAGGGTATTTGGCGGTACGGGCATCAAACCCAGGCCTTCCGATCTGGAGTCCGGTGCTCTAACCACTAGGCTACCCACGGCCGTAATAAATAGATTGTTTTGGATATGGCTAGTCTGTCTTCCAATCCTTCCACATCCCTAGGATCGGACTTAAGGTCCTCACAAACGTTCAACTTTTTTCACTGAATGTAAAAAAAAGTACAACATACCTTGTTACGTCTGCATTTATCTTTTTTTTATTCATTTTTTAAAAATATTACTGTTCTTCAAATACTGAATTGAATGACAATTTAATATTTTTCTGAAGTATGACCCCCACTATATGTATATACAGGAAAAAAAGTGACTCACTCCCTCATCACGATATCTTCGAAACTGTTCATTAGATCTACAAACTTGAAGTTTGACCAGCATTTTTCTTTTGTTGAATAGAGATCCGTTAGGAGCAGTTTTACGGAAATAGACTTCTAAGAGGTTTGCTGGGGGATACAGAGGTGATATACATTTTAAAAAAATTCGTTTTTGAACTATTAGACCTACAAATTTTAAAAATTCTGTAACATGTTTTTTTTTTTTGAGTAGTGATTAGCTAAGAACGAATACCACCAAAATACATTTCCAACCGGGGTTACGGGAGATTAATGGGGCGTATACATGAAGCATATTCCTGTTTTTGAATTATTGGATCTAGAGACTTGAAATTCGGTAAGCAGGATTATTTTGTTAAGTAGAGATTATCAAAATTGGATTTTATGGGGATGGACGTTAGGGGTGAGGATATATGGAGAGTAAAATATAAATACACTTCCGATTTAAAGATTCAAGTACAGTTTTTTTTTTAAATCAAGAAGCAATGACCGTAAAAATGTTTTTGAAGAATTTTACGTAACTTGGTGATTGAACTTAGATATCAATAAATATACATATAGTTTACATGCAATCAAATAAATGTGTAAGAAGTTGCACTACTACACATGTAATAAAAATTTCGCTGTATTACTTAGTATTTCACGGTGTAGTAATACTTTAATACCATTTTGAAACTTTAATGATTCATACAAAAAACTTTCTGAAATAAAGATGAGAAAAAATCTTTTTTCTTTCTTCTATTATGAAGAACATATGAAAACAACCTGCGACATTTTTATACATGTAATTTATTTAAAGAAATGCATTTTAACATTTTTACTCAATGTTTTTTTTTATAAGTAAACATTTCTCAGCCATCACACGCTGAGCTATCTTTTTTTTAAAAAAAATATTACAAAACTCAAACCAAATGAATAAAAGCTACATTTTTCCATACCTCTCAAAAACATTTTCATGTACATCTTATCCCTCCCATATAAATATCTTTCATTGCAAGGTTATATCTGCAAAAAAAAAGTTCCGCGACAAGCTTCAGAAAAACAATATTCCTTTCAATTCACCGCATTTCTTCCTTCTCACGAAAGGATTGGAGAAAAAGAAAAAGAAGAAGGCAGCAAGAATTCGCGAGGGAGCTCCGAAAATCAAATAAGTCTCACGCTTCCCTCTCCGCATGCATTCCATGTGAGATCACGTGTTGTTCTCTAGTCCAATACGCATCGATCTTTATTATCCGAGCTTTCCCATTTCGCAAAAAGAAAATCATCTCTTGATAAGACTGCGACATCCCCAGCGTCGCTGTCTAGGGTCGTGTTTAAAAATCAAATACGTATTATTCGAAAAAGATTTTTACTTTTACGATGTGTGAATGCAAAAAAATATTGTGTTGGGTTATTTATTTGTAGGAATATAATTTGCGGAGAAATTGTTTTTATCGTTTTCTGATACTTACTGAAGTGCACCAATTGTTTTTACCTCAAAGTAATATTGAACTTCGTTGTATGATTCTGCAAATCCGCTTCCTCTTACAGAGACTATGATTGGTGGAAAGCTAAAGTTTGATATTTTCTGATGCAATCTTACTTTGAACAACTAATAAAAAAAACTTTTTTTAAGTCTCAATTCCTACTTAGATCAACAAAGAAAGATTTTATTTTAGCTACTTTTTGTTAAATAGTTACAATTAATATAAATATGACAGAATCACAACATTAAGTGGTAATTAATTTTCATTAATTATCATTAAAGTATCGTATTGTCATCAAAACAATCGTGTAAATATAATTTCAGTTCAACTGAATGCTTTAAAACATTGAGAAAAAAATCCATTAAAATTTTGACCCAAGTCGCTGAAAATGAAACCAACGTGGCTGTATCGGTAATTTTTTATAAATAATTAGTTTCAGTCAATTAATTATAATTAAATTATCATATTTGCTACCAAAACAATAATGTATGGAAAATTTCAATTCAAACGAGAACTTTAAAATGGGAAAAAAAATTATTTTTAAGTTTTGACACAAGTTTCCAAAAAATGATGCCAACGTGGCTGTATTTGTAATTCTTTGAATAATTAGTTTTAATCAATTAATTTTATTAATTATAATTAGAATTACTGCTTATTGTCATCCAAATAATCATGTATATAAATTTCACCTCAATTGAGCGCTTTAAAATGTTTTATTAACGATTGAAAATTCGACAGATAAATAAATTAATAAATAAATAAATAAATACAGAGTGTGAGCTAATATTAGGAATTGAAAAATGCAAGCTGTTAACTTTCTCAAGATACGATTAGGATTAAATCCTGTCAGGAGGTCAAGAACTAATTATTTACACGCGCGAGTCCTGAAGGTCAGGATCATTATACTAATTAAAATATTATTATTCGGATGAAATAAAAGGGAATTATTAACACACACACGCACCAAAGATTTCCATTTGTTCGAAAAGAACTCTTATGTAATATATTTAAGTTATATGATTCTTAACATTCTAAAATAACTAGTTCTAACATTTTATGATAATTGCAGTTATATTCTATATGTTCTTAGAAATAGGAGTTAATTGAAGAGAAAAATAAACTAACATAGATGATTCAATTTGATTTAAGCAAATAATCAAACATGTTGGACATACTTAAAGCTGAACACGTGCTCAGGAATTTTTAGGATAAAAATGAGACATTTTTTTAGTTCTAATAAGACAGCTATATGATTAGAATTTCAGCAATAACGAAATATTGTAAAGGATCTATTCATGTCCTTCTATTAAGCCTAAAGAGGAAATACTTTTCGAACATCGTTTGTGATAGGATAATCTTTTCTCTGAAAGGTAAACACAATCTGTTTCAATGAGTGATACTATTTAAAGCTAAGTGAGTTGAGTTCACTAGAGAAAAGGAGAAGACAGTAATTGACTGTTATTGTTAGATTAAATTACAGTTTATATCTGAGTCGAAGGTGTATCAGAAATAAAGGGATTATAAGAACACTCGTTCTGGAGTTCAAAAGAAATTTAACTGAAATTTAAGCTTATTAATAAGTATTTTTGAAGTGATAACTTCTTTAGGCTCGTTTTGGCTGAAGAATAAATGTAAATGAAATCACACTCGGGTGTGTTACGTAGTATCGGGATTATTCGGCTTCAGTCAGCATCAATCACTCGCGAATAGGTGACGCCCACTTCGTTTGAATAGAATTTTTTAGGCACGGGATTTTTTAAAGTAAAAAGGCCCATGAACACATTTTCCCATGAAATTTTATTTTTCTTTATTTAAATATTACTGCCATGTAGCCTACTTCCACTCAACTTCAGTGAATCAACAAGGGAAGACGAGGGCGAGAGAAAACGATTTAAAAAAAGATTATTTTTATACAGGAGGTTCGAAGATGAACTAGGAGTATTATTATGAGAGTATTTCAAAAGTATCAAAGCTGCTTTGAATCTTGTGAAACAAATTGATAGATAAAAAGGGTGTTTCGTGTCTGTAACATGGATTTTTTTTTGCAGTAGAGCGACTACGATAAGGTTTCTGTGTTACTGCGTTCTCCCCCTTTTCGAAAAGTGGTTTGTCCCAAATCACGTGCTCAGTGACTCGCAATGGCGTTGTATTTTGTAGGTGGATGCAATTAGAACTGGCGATTCAAAGAAATGAGGTTCAGCACAGAATGGATATCAAAATTAGTATTCGCTTGGAAATGAGTACTACAAAGACTTAACGAAATGTTTAAGCACGTGAACAGCAGTGATACAATATTGCGAATGCAAGCATTACTAACGCCGTTTTCAGAAGGCAGGGAAAGTGTCAAAGACAACAAACATTTCTGGACTTCCGCAGACTTCACGCACCACTGAGAACATCGGAAAGGTTTCTTCTTCAGAACAAACTCTAAATAGCAGAATAAGTTGGTATTTCCGAAGCTATATGTCAACGGATACTGACTAAGGATTTAACATGCATAAATTATTGACACATCGCTCCCAGAATCATGTTAAATGAAAACGAAAAGGCATTTCGGATGGAAATGGTGGGGAAGACTGTTACAAAATCCCTACTCTACTTGACAGAACTTTGTTGTGTGGAGACGAGACTGTGGCAACTGTGAAACATCGGCAATGTGAAAATCACCACAATTTCCACGCTAGCCGAAATTCTGTTAAAAAGAAGCCCGTGATAGAGGTGTTCTCGATATTGAGGGTATTGTGCTTCTTAGATTTATCCTTGAAGAACTCACCGTGAACAAAGAATATGTAGACATCTTGTAAGGTCGCTCCCCTCGGATGCCCTTCTCCTTGATTATCAGCGTGAGCTAGAGATGTAGGAATAAATGGAAAGACTAGAAGCTGCTATGATCTTAATATGACTTTATTAAGAAATTTACTTAAACCTCTAACAGATTAGATAATGTGAGAAAACCTACGGTGGCTAAACACACACAATATATATAATACCGGAAATAACGTAACCCGGACCACTATCAATAATTAACTCGCCTAAGCTCAATTAATGTCCCTCCTACCTTAATGTCGAATGAAGTAGGGATCAATCTGATTCTAGTTGCAGTTGCGTTCACCGGAGTGCAATGGTATGCCCCTTGACCTAAGAACTTTGTTACTGAAAATTCTCTGTTGGCTGTCACTTCTGAATTGGATCACGGACTATCATAACATTCCCTAAATTACCACCCTCTTACTCTAACTTCTGATATTTAAAAGCTTCCTAATTTGCATCTTTTCTTCACGCTTCACTTCTTGGTTTGGTTGGAAAAGAGTTGTCATTAATACTGGCCCCAAATAACCCAAAAGTACATGTTAAGGAAAAGACGCGTGATCCCGTCACCATCTTGCGTCGTTTGCGTGATTCGATCTGGAAGAAGAGATCAAAATTGTGGACTGAGCAGTCATGGACACTTTTGCAGGACAACGCTTCTGCACACCGATCCCTCCTCATCACTAACTTTCTCTCGAAATCGAAACCAACTGTTTTGTCTCATCCTCCTAACTCCCCGTGTTTTCTGAACTAGCACGTCGCTTACAGGGTCGTCGATTTCAAACTGCAGATGAAGTTAAAAGTCCACCGAAGGCTGGATTAAATGACAAAACTAAAAATGGATTCCAGAAATGTTTCGATGACAGCACACATGCGATGACAAAAATATGCTGCTGCTTTAGGGTCTTATTTAAAAGGATGATGTGTTTCAACATTTTAATTGGTAATATTTTTTAAGTTATAGACTCAGTCCGGAAACTTTTGAATCCTACTTTGTATAATTGGAAAATTAGAAGTTTTTACTTCTATCGTGTGGTCATAAGAACACACACTTTTTTTCATTCTAGACATTTAGAATAAGTTAAAAATGGCTCTGTCCTTATTAGCTAATTAAAAGTTGATAGCAATGGTAAGGTTATGAGAGAGAGAGAAAAATAAAAGTTGTTTTCTTGCTGATGGCCCTTCCTTCTATACATCCTCACACATACGTAAATGGAGGTTCACAGCAACCATAGAATATATTGCAGTAATAAGTTCTTCAAAATGATGCATAATTATTAGTTTAGAACTTGAGTGATTTGATTTTGTAATAATTTTTTTCACTAGGGAGATAATGTACTGCAAAGAAAATAGGTGACATTTGTGCCTTAAGCTAAACTACTGTATACTAAAAACATCCTCGGTGAAATTGTCCGAATCAACCGCCTTTCCGCCAAATTTTGAAAAATAGCCAATTGGCGCGTTTTTGCGTGTTGTGCTTTGGAGTAACAACCCTACCATACCCTGCAAAATTAGATATTTAAAAATGGAAATAATTTCACTTACCTTTAGAAAATGTTACTTTTCCGACATTTTATGATGACGATACTGAAATTATACCAGTGTGCGATTGCATATTTCTGAGAACACCTTCAAAAAACATTTTATTTTTGCATCACTAACAAAACGGTGCACATCGATATTACTCAATTCAAACCAAAACCCTTTCCTTACACTCCTAAACACATGATGGATATCCTCTTTCAAATTCTACTGAATTCTGCAGTACCATTCAAAAACCATCATTCACTTTCTTACCTGTTCTTTCTCTCAATTCCATACTTTTTTCACATTTCGGACATATATACGATGATCCAATCAAATCTTCTTTCATGCCATTTCTAAAGTAGCTTTCTTTCCAAGCACAGGCAACATGGCCAAAAACCTTTCACAATATTAATCATGTTTTCCTGCCTTCTTTCAGATTCATATCTAATATCACTGGACAATCTGTGAAAATTTATGCGTAGAGAAAGAGTAATATTATCTGTGAAAATGATTCCACAACGAAAAAACGAATCGAAAGAAAACATCTGGTCTAACGGAATTTCCGGAGCAAGCGAAGCTAAGGCAGTTAAAAAAAATGATCTGTAATTATCTGTAATATAGTAACTATCGTTAATTTTTTAAGTAATGAAAGCTTTCATAGCATGCGCGAAAGTAACGTTAATTAAAGCATTAGAGTAAAAAAAAACGAATTATGCATGTGCTAAATTGCCGCGATATCGTGAAAATTATTAAAATTGAAAAAATGTACTGCGCATGTGCAAAATTTCTCCAAAAACGACTTTTCCTTCACTGGAAACAAATTCAGAAGGCTTACCAAATTTGGCGAGAAAACACTTGGCGCGAGGCGGCCGATTCGACAAATCAACCATCCTCATTTTTTATTCCAAGCTAAAAGGTAAAGATAGTATCTGTTTAATCTCAATTAAAATTGTATATTACAGTTTTTGCATTTCAAATAAGAGACCTAATGACTTTGTTACATAACTATAAGAGTCACCCAAATGAAAGTGACCTTACAGTCGGTTTGAAAAATGATTGAATGCTATTAATATAAATTACTATACAAAGGAAAGAAGTAATACAGAAGTAACATATAGGGCACACAGAGTCACTTTGTAGGTTGGAACAAGTGTCCCGGTGGTCCACGACATGTTGGACACACTGGGTGAAGAAGCTCAGGTGTTGGTTGTGTAGCCAATTTTCAACAGTATCTTGGACCTCATTATCAAGTCCATTCAAACCTTTCTTGAGTGGACCGAAGATGTGGTTGTCACAAAGTGAGAGGTCCGGGTTGTTCGAGAACCTCCCAGTGGAATTGCCGCAACAATGTTTGGCCGCCACAGCCACATGAAAACGAGCATTACCATGCAAGATAAGCCCACCAAACAGCATGTAATGTCAGCGGTTCTTGATATTCTTTCTCAGTTTATTCAATGTGGCACAGTACGTGACAGTGTTGACAATTGCACGGTTGAAGGCATCCATATTACGAGCGATGACTTTTCACATGCTCCCTCGCTATCATATACGTGAAGGAGGATTAGAATGGTACCTTCCGATCCGAAACGAGTATCTTAACCACCATGCAAAACGATCGTCATAGCCTGGAGGCTATTACTGGTTTATAGATATCACCACCACACTACTCTCCTGCCAGTGATTTGGGGTATAGGCTAACGAACAATACTATATTTTTGCAGCGAGCGCGTGAGCAGTTGCGTCATTTGAGTGCAGCGGCTTTGAGGATTGCGTCATTTGTGAGTGAAGACTTGTCGATTTGCGTCATCATTATGTTCGGCATTTTAGGTTGAGTCGTAATGATCACGACGACTGGGTTGCATTTGTGGTGGATAGATGGCTCCCCGACTGCTGCGGTCTTTTGCAAGGTCAGGGGTCACCAATAAGGAGAATTAGAACTGGGTACCTTCCGATCTGAAAGCGGTATCTTAGCCAGCATGCAAAACGACCGTCATAGCATAGGAGGCTATTACTGAACTATATAGATATCACCACAACGCCCGCATCTGGCGGAATCTGACGGCATCGCATGCATTCCCCGCTGACTCGCCTCTATAGGGGCATGAGCAGTCATTTTCTCAGAGTTATTATAACAATGCCACTTTCATTAGAGTGACTCTTACACATTTCGAACTATTCAATCATGCCTATGTTTTGCTAGATTCATTCAGCGCTATAAATTTGTCGTAATTATTTGATTGCATAGTTCAACCAGTTCGGTAGATAGATGTGGTTACAAGCGCTCTACAAATCTTAAATATTTACACAATTCTCCAACCTCTCTAGGGGAAGTTTTTTTAAATATTCATATAATTAACAGTAGCAATTTGACCTTTCCAAACAATGTACTCGTTAAAAACTGTCACTTTTGAAAGAACAAACACAAATCGTGCTTGATTATGATAAAAGCTTTTGCCTTATTATGTCTTCAATATCCTTTTTATAAATTTTACTCTTCCAGACCTCCAATAACAGTGTTTAGCTAATTACCATGATGAAACAGGAGTATGAAAAATTCTTTTTAATACAAGTAGCAAGTAAAGGAGCTTGATTATATAAGAGATCTAATTACGCTTACCGATGGATAAAAAAAATCGTCTGAGGGTAATTTTACTCCACCAGCCTCCCCGCTAAATTTGTTCGCCCAATACTAACCTAATTATAGCATTAACCTTATAAAGTTTGGTTCCTTAGCTTGGTATTGAAGGGATAAAAACTAAAAATAGTTGATTAATCTCCCCCAGTCTTGCCTAAAATGACATTCCTTTCATTTGAAATAAGAGCTGAATCGTCTGAGCGTAACCCTATTGCTCAGTAATTGGTCCAATAAAAGTAGTTTCTTGTTTGGATTGGATATTCAGTTTGGAAAAATGGTTTGATTCGTGGTGCAAAAATAAATTAGGATTTTTAAATAAGAAGTAGTTTTTTGGGGGATGATTTTTTTTTTATTGGATAGAAATGAAAGTAAGATATCTTTAGGAAATAAATACTCAATTAAGCGCAGTAGAAAAATCACAATAATTCACTTTCTCATTTATCAACTTTAGCTACATTTTCCTCTTTTTAACATACAAAAATCCCTTTTTAAATATTTCTTGTTTGTGTTTTCTACTTATAACCCTTTTATTTTTACTTTTTCAAAAAAAAAAATGTGAAATATATACTTATCGTTAACAATTTTTATAGTTTCTTCTTGAATTTATTCTTTTCAAAGAACATTTGATATTATCTGGAAGATACATTTTATCTTTTGGGTCTTATTTAACAGAAATTTACAAAGGAGAATTTGATTTAAAATTCGTTTTAAAGTCTTTCCTTTTAATTAAAAAAATCAACTTTATTAGGAGAATGGTTATTTTTTTTCTCACATTCTGCCGTAGCTGTAGAGTTATTTAAAAGCAATATGGTTTTAAAATTCCGATTTATTTATCATTTTGAATTTGTGGACGTACATTTCATTCCAAGGAATTTCCATTTTCCATCTCAAATATGGGCATACAACGTTATTCTAATTAAAATTCGATTAAGTCCATCAAAAATAGGAAAGCGATTTGGAGTACAAGCTACTAGACCTAGTGCTTTTCAAAGTTTCGATATTTGCGAACCAATATTCAAGCATAATTTTCATCGCCCCCTCATACAATAACAATGTATTGAATTCAACAACACTATACTTTGACGTTAACGTTACAATACGAGTTTAAACTCTTAAGTGCCAGTGGCGTATACAAACGACGCGCTCAACCAAAGCGTTAATTGCCTCTGACGTATGTAAACGTCTTTCCGAAGTACGATCTTTTATATGTGCACTGCTATCCATAAAATTATTCTGAAGGCTTTGGAATGTAGTAAAACGATCTTGGCAGTGTTTGTGAAGGATTAACTTATTTCAGAGGATTTGCTTATTTATTCCTTTTCCGTCTCCCCGCAATACATCATAATCGCGCGCCAACGTGGAAAAGGGGTGTTGATATTAGGGAAGTGAATCGCATAACTTTTAATCGGTAGTTTAGGGATTCATTATAAACCGTACAAATTATCAAGATAAGGATTGAATTTTCATGTAATTTATATTGACAAGCCCATGGGGGCACTAGTATTTATTAAACTTGTTCTTAACTTAGTATTGTTAAATTAATTATAAAATACATTTTATGGAGAGCTGAAACATTTATAAGTGCATTATATCAGTGTAACTGCGTATTCTAATTTTTATTATGTCAGAATGCATTTTGTTTCTTCTAAATAAATTAATATTTTTTGAAAATAATCTTTTGTTTTCGACTTTTCAATAGGCTCGACCCCCGTAGAGTTATCACCCCCTTAAGGGAGTGCACCCCACAGCTTGAGAAATGCTGTGTTAGACCCTTAAATTTAAGAGATCCATTGTTATACATCACGCAGCGTTTAGTTAGAATTTTATGATATTCTAAAACACACACTTCGTTGCTTAAATTTAATTTGCATCAAACGAAATGCTTCGACTCTGTTCGCTTTTCTTCCGAAAGAGTATCATTGCTGGAAAGGTTGTTTAAGAATTCTCTTTCTGTAATGCTGAGTGAATAGAAGTGACCTCGGTAAAAGATTTATATAGTTACCAAATGCCGCCAACTCGCCAAACTTAACGATAAAAATTGATATCCCAAGAAGAATTTAGAAAATTGGAGTATTATTATTTAACGAGGAAATTTCATACTCTTCTTGAAGGTTCTTTTTAGCCTATATAGGGACGATCACGAGAAGCAACATAGACTTAAAAATTTGGCATTGATTGGGTGTTTCATTGGTTACGAATATATATTTTAATACTACACTGTGTGCTGTGAGTTTCATTAGCTGTAATGGGACTACGGATTTGTATTGCCGTGTTATTGAAAGTGTAGTGGATTTTATGTGTGCTAATTGTTTACAGTAAAAAAAAGTAAATCCTTACTAATATTATAAAAGTGAAAGTTTGTATGGATGTTTGTTACTCTTTCAGTCAAAAGCAACTGAATATATTTTAATGAAACTTTACAATAATATAGCTTATACATCAGAATAACACATAGACTATAATTTATAAAGATATTGTGTGAAGTGTCCAAAATATAGCGGTAATTGTCAAGAAAGTAGGAAAAATTTCGGTCATCTGCAAAACAGCCCGTGACAGCATATATCTATTATTTATGTTTGAAGAAAAACTTTGCATTTTGTTTTGTCTACGCCAGGCACCAGGAACTGCAGCTTGAACAGGAGGAATTAATGAGGCTGATTACGAATTACAACATATAATAAATACAACAAAAAGTAATATTAACGTATTACACTTCCAGATATAAACTATTTATACTGTTTTAAGTGTTCATTACACAAGATGTATAACAATATGCTACTTTTCCTAAACAGAGATCAGCTTAGGAAGGTGTTTTCAAAAATAGACCCACAAGAGAGTTACGGGGAGTTATAGATAAAAAAAAATCCTTTTTATCAGCTCTTAGATCAACAGACTTAAAATTTAACAAACAGGATTTTTTTTGTTGTTCATCTAACATATGCAAACAGCTTTTTTTGTTTAATTTTCAATTCACATAAAATTAAGTCATTCAAACTTCTTTATCTTTCAATCTGTATTGTTTAATTTTTCAATTCACCCGTACGAAAGACGGGTATAACAGCTAGTATGCTGTATTTGCTAGAGAATACCAGAATAAATCACAGTTTTTCACTCCTAAAGAACTTGCTTCAGATTTGCAAGGACCTCTCTATATGTGAAAATCTATATATCAACCACTTAATAGTAATGTTTAAATTCATAAATAAAAAAATTATATTGATATATGAAATATACAGAAACTTATTTAATATAACTTAACAGTAGCAATTGAATAATAAATAATCTTGCTCTCAAACATGTTAATTTACATATTTAGTGAAAAATTAATAAAATTCTTAACTTTACTTATAAACATTTCTTCTTTAAGTAATAATTAAGTTTCATTGCATTTTAGTCTACACGAACATCTAAAATGTAACACACACACACGCACGTACACACACGCACACAAATAAAAAGAATATTAAATATGGTTAAAAAGGTTAATGAATGCGTTTTATTTGCCAGAAAATAATAATAATAATGCATAATTATAACGTTTCTTCATTTTATTTTTTAATAAAGTAAAAATCTCATATTGATAAAAAAATAGTTATTAGAATAGTAAATTTAAAATACTTGCATTAAGTTAATATTTGACACACAAATAACAATTGTTCATAAAAAAAACTAAGCTTTCTTCTGAAAAAAAAATCACTCATTACTTTGAGCGTCTAACATATATTAGAAAGAACCAAACGATAAAATCAGATGCTACCTTGAGTATTAGCAATAAAATTAGATACAGAAATATAAGTTCGTTTTTGTTAAAGAAATAATACAGAAAAAAAAAGAATAAAGCAAAAATTCAAAACAAAATAAAAACTACTATAAATATAGCAATCAAATCAATCAACGCAAAAAAAAAATTACGTAAATAGTAAAACTTGTAATACTTTATGCAGGCAAAATATTGGTATAATAAAGCATTTTTACAAAAGGAGAATATTTTTGAAAATGGGTTATTCAATGCTCATTTTTTGTCAAAATATGAATTGTACTTAAATAGTTTTTTATTGTATACTATTCTTAAAACAATTTTATATACATTTTTCTTATCTAAGTGACATAAATATCATAAATATTATCCATTTATAGTTTTTGCAAAATCACGGTTCCGAACGTAGTCGGATGATACCTAATGTTAGCAATATAAGCTATAATAAATTATATCATCTGCATTTCCTTATTATTTATACGTATCATCATTAGTAGGTATAAAATGTAATTTTTGAAGAGATTTAAGTTATTTAGGATCAAGAAATATATAAAACATCTTTCAAATTGTATATTTTTTACTTAAACTGTCAATCATTACTTATTTCACAGAATAAGTAGTTATTTAATAGAATGACGAGATAAGGTATGAAATTTTTCTCTATAATATACTTAAACTGATTTTTCTAGTTATTGCATGAAATATCTCTTTATTACATGAAATAGCTGAATTATACGCTTTAACGGCAACATATATGTACATAAAAGCTTTTGTTTCTTCCTTGGCTATGTTTATTACACCAAGTGTGGGCGATACATATTTTTTTACGGAAATTATTCTGATGATTAATAGTTTTAGGAATATCATAATGGGCTAAATGCCAGAAAGTCAAATGATAAATGCAATCACGTGTTTTCTATTGAATTTACGTTAAAAAAAATACTAAGATATTGTTACGTAGATCCGGGGATCAAGGATTTTACGCCAATCAGTCACAAAGAACAAGACAGTTCTTCAAGAGCATTAATTTGAAGTCAATCCTTACAGCTTTCACCAGCAATATTTGCAGAATAAATCTCAGATGGTCTTCACACCTTCAACAACACTCAGACACAATTACCGGTGTCTAAAATATATGTACTACATAAAATATTATTCACAAGCAATCGTTCGTTCAACAGCCGAAGTAATCACTATTTGTTTTACCAATCAGAAAAATACTAAGTAATTGCTAGTCAAAACCAGACTGACCGATTTTCGGCGAGCTTCTTCTCTAGTTATAGCCCTCTCGGATAATTCGAGAAAGACCCGTTTATGGCATAGTTCTTGAAATTAGTGAATTTCCCTACTAATTTCTAGAAGAATCCAGAGGGTTCCGAACTCGCCAAAAATGACCGCCAAAAATGACGTTAGCTTGTCTTTGTCGCCAAATGCCCATTGAATCACCATTATAACGTAAGGGACGGCGTTTACTTGTGAATATTACAATTTTAAAGTAAATTAAATCCAATTTAGAGTAAGATAAAGTCATTACCATCCAAATACAAAAATTATTTACACTATTTGATACAAAATTCGTAACAATATTTTCGTATTTATTCTTTCATCTTGCCAAGAATAAAATATTTTTTACTTATGTGTGCAGTAAATTATTTAAAAAAAGTAGATAATGTAAAAAAATATTTTTAACTTCTTATTTTTTTCATTTTTAGAGTTTGTTGAAGTGTAAATTAAGATTGTAAGAATATCAAGAGTATGAAGAAAAAAAGGAATTGCATTTCGTTATAAACCAAAATGTTACAAAACCTTAGAAATAACTTCACTTACTATGTGATATTAACTTTCACAAAATCTCATTATTTCGGTTTTGATAAAATCTTTGAAGCTGAAAATGACATCGATTCTCATCACCACCACTGTATAAAGCTTGAAGGTTTGCATTAGTAATAGCTTTTTGAAAAAAAATATCTCCTAAATTTCCGTTTTGCTCAATTCCAATCTTTAGAAGATTTGAGACTGAAAAAATTCAAAATTTTAAAAAGCACACTGATTTAAAAAAAGGAAAAAAACCTTTAAGAAGTAAGTTATAAAATATATAATTTTTAGCTATTTTACAGTCAAATAGTGTCTTTTTTCCCTTAAAGATACAGTACCTTTTATAGAAGTGTAGCAAGTACTTTACTAATATGAAATGTCTTTTTTCTGCTGGATGTTTCAGTTGCTTTAAAAGAAAATCAGAGAGGCAGTTACGATGGCCTAACTATCAAATGAGTTGGTGTATAGCAGGGGTGGCGAACCTTTTAAGATCAACGTGCCATTTGCCATTTTTTTTTTCTAAAGAACTCTTTAATGAGGTATAGAAGTGCCGTCAAATAATTTTGACTCGTGATTATTGGGTAAATAATGAAACTAAATAATAACCACTCAAAACTCTTAATTTACTTCGAAAAAATGCCTTTTATACGGTATAGTTGTAAATATTTCAGTTATACGTGTAATTCAAATAATAATAATAATAAAATAACAGTAGTGTGACCTCTGCTGTTGCAGATTGGATGACAAATAACTTATATTAGGATTGCAAGATGTTACTTTTAGTGGAATGCATGCTGCATTAGAGTCATCTGCCAAACGGTTTCTAAGCAATTAATTATTTTTGGTGTGGTTCACTTTTTTGACAAAGTGGATTTATGATTATTTCAAAATGCCGTTTTACAGACGATGTTCTGCATACCACTGTTCCAGAACATGAAACACACACCACTTACTAGTTTTTACTAATAATGCCATATTTCTCTCGGTTCACTAAGTTTGAAATTCTTTGTTACACTTATTATCTTGCACTTTTTGTTCTTTTGCGGAACTAGACAAGCTAATAACAACTAAAAATAGTAAATGTAACACAAATAAACTTTAAAATGCAGTTGTGTCAATAAAATTATGATATGCACAGTCAACTTAGCGTCATAAGCAACTGTAGTCCACGACGTAACTAAGGCAAGACAATAAACCGCCCTGTGATCGATCACTCGCGTTTGCTCGTAATACTTCATAGTGAACTTTGTTATTTTGAAATAAAATGCAAACTATTTTTATTGGTGGTGTGCCCAAAATATTGTGTCGCGTGCCATCAATGGCATGCGTGCCACTGGTTCGCCATCCATGGTGTATAAGTACGATATTTAAGAAAAATTTCTTTTTGTTGAAGTTTAAAATTAACATGTAACGGCTCTATCCACGTCCTTCCATTAACAAAGTCCTATTGGGAAATCTTTGGTCTTTTAAAACTATTTTATTCACAAAGAAGAGAGGAAGAAAGTGAGGAGATAGGATTGATTTCTCTACTGATCAGGTATTATTCAAATTCATAGTGTATTTCTGACATTTAATAATTGAAAGAATTAAAGTGACGATTGGTCACTAGAGTTTAAATGGTGCTTATATAACTAGGAAAGTAGATTCGATCCTGAAATATGTGTGTCGACATTTAAAGTCTTCTCATACTTCGTGTACCTCGTTATTTATTTACCTATTGCTTAGATTGGGTGCATCTCTTATTTGAGATTACTTGAATTTGTGTTGTTAATTGTGTGATCAATAAATAGATGTTGTTGTTGTTGCTCATGCCACCTGTCTGACATAGTCAGATCGAGGCCCACGAAATTCATCGTGGGAATGGGCTAGATGTACGCTTGTCGTTGGCCTTAGCCTTGAACACCATACAGGTGACAGTATGATTTAGCTCGGACGATAGAACATTACGATAGATGGCGCCACCATCATCTCCACCTCCACAATTTAGGCATGGAACTGAAGTTGAGGGGAAATTTCTCCGTTCCTGTACTCGTGATTCAGCCCACAAGACTTTCCGGACCCACTGATTTAACGAGCACGTACTCTATTATTGCACTTGAAGGGTATTTGGCGGTACGGGCATCAAACCCAGGCCTTCCGATCTGGAGTCCGGTGCTCTAACCACTAGGCTACCCACGGCCGTAATAAATAGATTGTTTTTGGATATGGCTAGTCTGTCTTCCAATCTTCCACATCCTAGGATCGGACTTAAGGTCCTCACAAACGTTCAACTTTTTTCACTGAATGTAAAAAAAAGTACAACATACCTTGTTACGTCTGCATTTATCTTTTTTTTATTCATTTTTTAAAAATATTACTGTTCTTCAAATACTGAATTGAATGACAATTTAATATTTTTCTGAAGTATGACCCCCACTATATGTATATACAGGAAAAAAAGTGACTCACTCCCTCATCACGATATCTTCGAAACTGTTCATTAGATCTACAAACTTGAAGTTTGACCAGCATTTTTCTTTTGTTGAATAGAGATCCGTTAGGAGCAGTTTTACGGAAATAGACTTCTAAGAGGTTTGCTGGGGGATACAGAGGTGATATACATTTTAAAAAAATTCGTTTTTGAACTATTAGACCTACAAATTTTAAAATTCTGTAACATGTTTTTTTTTTTTGAGTAGTGATTAGCTAAGAACGAATACCACCAAAATACATTTCCAACCGGGGTTACGGGAGATTAATGGGGCGTATACATGAAGCATATTCCTGTTTTTGAATTATTGGATCTAGAGACTTGAAATTCGGTAAGCAGGATTATTTTGTTAAGTAGAGATTATCAAAATTGGATTTTATGGGGATGGACGTTAGGGGTGAGGATATATGGAGAGTAAAATATAAATACACTTCCGATTTAAAGATTCAAGTACAGTTTTTTTTTTAAATCAAGAAGCAATGACCGTAAAAATGTTTTTGAAGAATTTTACGTAACTTGGTGATTGAACTTAGATATCAATAAATATACATATAGTTTACATGCAATCAAATAAATGTGTAAGAAGTTGCACTACTACACATGTAATAAAAATTTCGCTGTATTACTTAGTATTTCACGGTGTAGTAATACTTTAATACCATTTTGAAACTTTAATGATTCATACAAAAAACTTTCTGAAATAAAGATGAGAAAAAATCTTTTTTCTTTCTTCTATTATGAAGAACATATGAAAACAACCTGCGACATTTTTATACATGTAATTTATTTAAAGAAATGCATTTTAACATTTTTACTCAATGTTTTTTTTTATAAGTAAACATTTCTCAGCCATCACACGCTGAGCTATCTTTTTTTTAAAAAAAATATTACAAAACTCAAACCAAATGAATAAAAGCTACATTTTTCCATACCTCTCAAAAACATTTTCATGTACATCTTATCCCTCCCATATAAATATCTTTCATTGCAAGGTTATATCTGCAAAAAAAAAGTTCCGCGACAAGCTTCAGAAAAACAATATTCCTTTCAATTCACCGCATTTCTTCCTTCTCACGAAAGGATTGGAGAAAAAAGAAAAAGAAGAAGGCAGCAAGAATTCGCGAGGGAGCTCCGAAAATCAAATAAGTCTCACGCTTCCCTCTCCGCATGCATTCCATGAGATCACGTGTTGTTCTCTAGTCCAATACGCATCGATCTTTATTATCCGAGCTTTCCCATTTCGCAAAAAGAAAATCATCTCTTGATAAGACTGCGACATCCCCAGCGTCGCTGTCTAGGGTCGTGTTTAAAAATCAAATACGTATTATTCGAAAAAGATTTTTACTTTTACGATGTGTGAATGCAAAAAAATATTGTGTTGGGTTATTTATTTGTAGGAATATAATTTGCGGAGAAATTGTTTTTTATCGTTTTCTGATACTTACTGAAGTGCACCAATTGTTTTTACCTCAAAGTAATATTGAACTTCGTTGTATGATTCTGCAAATCCGCTTCCTCTTACAGAGACTATGATTGGTGGAAAGCTAAAGTTTGATATTTTCTGATGCAATCTTACTTTGAACAACTAATAAAAAAAACTTTTTTTAAGTCTCAATTCCTACTTAGATCAACAAAGAAAAGATTTTATTTTAGCTACTTTTTGTTAAATAGTTACAATTAATATAAATATGACAGAATCTACAACATTAAGTGGTAATTAATTTTCATTAATTATCATTAAAGTATCGTATTGTCATCAAAACAATCGTGTAAATATAATTTCAGTTCAACTGAATGCTTTAAAACATTGAGAAAAAAATCCATTAAAATTTTGACCCAAGTCGCTGAAAATGAAACCAACGTGGCTGTATCGGTAATTTTTTATAAATAATTAGTTTCAGTCAATTAATTATAATTAAATTATCATATTTGCTACCAAAACAATAATGTATGGAAAATTTCAATTCAAACGAGTGCTTTAAAATGGGAGAAAAAATTATTTTTAAGTTTTGACACAAGTTTCCAAAAATGATGCCAACGTGGCTGTATTTGTAATTCTTTGAATAATTAGTTTTAATCAATTAATTTTTATTAATTATAATTAAATTACTGTATTGTCATCCAAATAATCATGTATATAAAATTTCACCTCAATTGAGCGCTTTAAAATGTTTTTATTAACGATTGAAAATTCGACGAAGATAAATAAATTAATAAATAAATAAATAAATACAGAGTGTGAGCTAATATTAGGAATTGAAAAATGCAAGCTGTTAACTTTCTCAAGATACGATTAGGATTAAATCCTGTCAGGAGGTCAAGAACTAATTATTTACACGCGCGAGTCCTGAAGGTCAGGATCATTATACTAATTAAAATATTATTCAGGATGAAATAAAAGGGAATTATTAACACACACGCACCAAAGATTTCCATTTTGTTCGAAAGAACTCTTATGTAATATATTTAAGTTATATGATTCTTAACATTCTAAAATAACTAGTTCTAACATTTTATGATAATTGCAGTTATATTCTATATGTTCTTAGAAATAGGAAATTAATTGAAGAGAAAAATAAACTAACATAGATGATTCAATTTGATTTAAGCAAATAATCAAACATGTTGGACATACTTAAAGCTGAACACGTGCTCAGGAATTTTTAGGATAAAAATGAGACATTTTTTTAGTTCTAATAAGACAGCTATATGATTAAATTTCAACAATAACGAAATATTGTAAAGGATCTATTCATGTCCTTCTATTAAGCCTAAAGAGGAAATACTTTTCGAACATCGTTTGTGATAGGATAATCTTTTCTCTGAAAGGTAAACACAATCTGTTTCAATGAGTGATACTATTTAAAGCTAAAGTGAGTTGAGTTCACTAGAAAAGGAGAAGACAGTAATTGACTGTTATTGTTAGATTAAATTACAGTTTATATCTGAGTCGAAGGTGTATCAGAAATAAAGGGATTATAAGAACCTCGTTCTGGAGTTCAAAGAAATTTAACTGAGAATTTAAACTTATTAATAAGTATTTTTGAAGTGATAACTTCTTTAGGCTCGTTTTGGCTGAAGAATAAATGTAAATGAAGCGTCACACTCGGGTGTGTTACGTAGTATCGGGATTATTCGGCTTCAGTCAGCATCAATCACTCGCGAATAGGTGACGCCCACTTCGTTTTGAATAGAAATTTTTTTAGGCACGGGATTTTTAAAGTAAAAAATTCATGAACACATTTTCCCATGAAATTTTATTTTCTTTATTTAAATATTGCCATGTAGCCTACTTCCACTCAACTTCAGTGAATCAACAAAGGGAAGACGGGGCGAGAAAACGATTTAAAAAAAGATTATTTTTATACAGGAGGTTCGAAGATGAACTAGGATGTATTATTATGAGAGTATTTCAAAAGTATCAAAGCTGCTTTGAATCTTGTGAAACAAATTGATAGATAAAAAGGGTGTTTCGTGTCTGTAACATGGATTTTTTTTGCAGTAGAGCGACTACGATAAGGTTTCTGTGTTGCACGTTCTCCCCTTTTCGAAAAGTGGTTTGTCCCAAATCACGTGCTCAGTGACTCGCAATGGCGTTGTATTTTTGTAGGTGGATGCAATTAGAACTGGCGATTCAAAGAAGTAATGAGGTTCAGCACAGAATGGATATCAAAATTAGTATTCGCTTGGAAATGAGTACTACAAGAACTTAACAGAATGTTTAAGCACGTGAACAGCAGTGATACAATATTGCGAATGCAAGCATTACTAACGCCGTTTTCAGAAGGCAGGAAAGTGTCAAAGACAACAAACATTTCTGGACTTCCGCAGACTTCACGCACCACTGAGAACATCGGAAAGGTTTCTTCTTCAGAACAAACTCTAAATAGCAGAATAGTTGGTATTTCGAGCTATATGTCAACGGATACTGACTAAGGATTTAACATGCATAAATTATTGACACATCGCTCCCAGAATCATGTTAAATGAAAACGAAAAGGCATTTCGGATGGAAATGGTGGGAGACTGTTACAAAATCCCTACTCTACTTGACAGAACTGTTATTGGAGACGAGAGACTGTGGCAACTGTGAAACATCGGCAATGTGAAAATCACCACAATTTCCACGCTAGCCGAAATTCTGTTAAAAAGAAGCCCGTGATAGAGGTGTTCTCCGATATTGAGGGTATTGTGCTTCTTGAATTTATCCTTGAAGAACTCACCGTGAACAAAGAATATGTAGACATCTTGTAAGGTCGCTCCCCTCGGATGCCCTTCTCCTTGATTATCAGCGTGAGCTAGAGATGTAGGAATAAATGAAGAACTAGAAGCTGCTATGATCTTAATATGACTTTATTAAGAAATTTACTTAAACCTCTAACAGATTAGATAATGTGAGAAAACCTACGGTGGCTAAACACACAATATATATAATACCGAAATAACGTAACCCGGACCACTATCAATAATTAACTCGCCTAAGCTCAATTAAATAGTCCCTCCTACCTTAATGTCGAATGAAGTAGGGATCAATCTGATTCTAGTTGCAGTTGCGTTTCACCGGAGTGCAATGGTATGCCCCTTGACCTAAGCTCTTTGTTACGAAATTCCTCTGTTGGCTGTCACTTCACAATTGAATCACGGACTATCATAACATTCCCTAAATTACCACCCTCTTACTCTAACTTCTGATATTTAAAAGCTTCCTAATTTGCATCTTTTCTTCACGCTTCACTTCTTGGTTTGGTTGGAAAAGAGTTGTCATTAATACTGGCCCCAAATAACCCAAAGTACATGTTAAGGAAAAGACGCGTGATCCCGTCACCATCTTGCGTCGTTTGCGTGATTCGATCTGGAAGAAGAGATCAAAATTGTGGGCTGAAACGATCATGGACACTTTTTGCAGGACAACGCTTCTGCACACCGATCCCCTCCTCATCATAACTTTTCTCTCGAAATCGAAACAGCTGTTTTGTCTCATCCTCCCTAACTCCCCGTGTTTTCTGAACTAGCACGTCGCTTACAGGGTCGTCGATTTCAAACTGCAGATGTGAAGTTAAAAGTCCACCGAAGGCTGGATTAAATAAAAACAAAATGGATTCAGAAATGTTTCGATGACAGCACACATGCGATGACAAAAATATGCTGCTGTAGGGTCTTTATTTAAAGGATGATGTGTTGTTTCAACATTTTTAATTGGTAATATTTTTAAGTTGGAACTCAGTCCGGAAACTTTTTGGTCTACTTTGTATAATTATGGAAAATTAGAAGTTTTTACTTCTATCGTGTGGTCATAAGAACACACACTTTTTTTCATTCTAGACATTTAGAATAAGTTAAAAATGGCTCTGTCCTTATTAGCTAATTAAAGTTGATAGCAATGGTAAGGTTATGAGAGAGAGAGAAAAATAAAAGTTGTTTTCTTGCTGATGGCCCTTCCTTCTATACATCCTCACACATACGTAAATGGAGGTTCACAGCAACCATAGAATATATTGCAGTAATAAGTTCTTCAAAATGATGCATAATTATTAGTTTAGAACTTGAGTGATTTGATTTTGTAATAATTTTTTTCACTAGGGAGATAATGTACTGCAAAGAAAATAGGTGACATTTGTGCCTTAAGCTAAACTACTGTATACTAAAAACATCCTCGGTGAAATTGTCCGAATCAACCGCCTTTCCGCCAAATTTTGAAAAATAGCCAATTGGCGCGTTTTTGCGTGTTGTGCTTTGGAGTAACAACCCTACCATACCCTGCAAAATTAGATATTTAAAAATGGAAATAATTTCACTTACCTTTAGAAAATGTTACTTTTCCGACATTTTATGATGACGATACTGAAATTATACCAGTGTGCGATTGCATATTTCTGAGAACACCTTCAAAAAACATTTTATTTTTGCATCACTAACAAAACGGTGCACATATCGATATTACTCAATTCAAACCAAAACCCTTTCCTTACACTCCTAAACACATGATGGATATCCTCTTTCAAATTCTACTGAATTCTGCAGTACCATTCAAAAACCATCATTCACTTTCTTACCTGTTCTTTCTCTCAATTCCATACTTTTTTCACATTTCGGACATATATACGATGATCCAATCAAATCTTCTTTCATGCACCATTCTAAAACAGCTTTCTTTCCAAGCACAGGCAACATGGCAAAAAACCTTTCACAATATTAATCATGTTTTCCTGCCTTCTTTCAGATTCATATCTAATATCACTGGACAATCTGTGAAAATTTATGCGTAGAGAAAGAGTAATATTATCTGTGAAAATGATTCCACAACGAAAAAACGAATCGAAAGAAAACATCTGGTCTAACGGAATTTCCGGAGCAAGCGAAGCTAAGGCAGTTAAAAAAAATGATCTGTAATTATCTGTAATATAGTAACTATCGTTAATTTTTTAAGTAATGAAAGCTTTCATAGCATGCGCGAAAGTAACGTTAATTAAAGCATTAGAGTAAAAAAAAACGAATTACACATGCGCTAACTTGCCGCGATATCGTGAAAACTGTTAAAATTAAAGAAATGTACTGCGCATGTGCAAAATTTCGCCAAAAAACGACTTTTCCTTCACTGGAAACAAATTCAGAAGGCTTACCAAATTTGGCGAGAAAACACTTGGCGCGAGGCGGCCGATTCGACAAATCAACCACATCCTCATTTTTTTTATTCCAAAGCTAAAGGTAAAGATAGTATCTGTTTAATCTCAATTAAAATTGTATATTACAGTTTTGCATTTCAAATAAGAGACCTAATGACTTTGTTACATAACTATAAGAGTCACCCAAATGAAAGTGACCTTACAGTCGGTTTGAAAAATGATTGAATGCTATTAATATAAATTACTATACAAAGGAAAGAAGTAATACAGAAGTAACATATAGGGCACACAGAGTCACTTTGTAGGTTGGAACAAGTGTCCCGGTGGTCCACGACATGTTGGACACACTGGGTGAAGAAGCTCAGGTGTTGGTTGTGTAGCCAATTTTCAACAGTATCTTGGACCTCATTATCAAGTCCATTCAAACCTTTCTTGAGTGGACCGAAGATGTGGTTGTCACAAAGTGAGAGGGTCCGGGTTGTTCGAGAACCTCCCAGTGGAATTGCCGCACCAATGTTTGGCCGCCACAGCCACATGAAAACGAGCATTACCATGCAAGATAAGCCCACCAAACAGCATGTAATGTCAGCGGTTCTTGATATTCTTTCTCAGTTTATTCAATGTGGCACAGTACGTGACAGTGTTGACAATTGCACAGTTTGGGGGCATCCATATTACGAGCGATGACTTTTCACATGCTCCCTCGCTATCATATACGTGAAGGAGGATTAGAATGGTACCTTCCGATCCGAAACGAGTATCTTAACCACCATGCAAAACGATCGTCATAGCCTGGAGGCTATTACTGGTTTATAGATATCACCACCACACTACTCTCCTGCCAGTGATTTGGGGTATAGGCTAACGAACAATACTATATTTTTGCAGCGAGCGCGTGAGCAGTTGCGTCATTTGAGTGCAGCGGCTTTGAGGATTGCGTCATTTGTGAGTGAAGACTTGTCGATTTGCGTCATCATTATGTTCGGCATTTTAGGTTGAGTCGTAATGATCACGACGACTGGGTTGCATTTGTGGTGGATAGATGGCTCCCCGACTGCTGCGGTCTTTTGCAAGGTCAGGGGTCACCAATAAGGAGAATTAGAACTGGGTACCTTCCGATCTGAAAGCGGTATCTTAGCCAGCATGCAAAACGACCGTCATAGCATAGGAGGCTATTACTGAACTATATAGATATCACCACAACGCCCGCATCTGGCGGAATCTGACGGCATCGCATGCATTCCCCGCTGACTCGCCTCTATAGGGGCATGAGCAGTCATTTTCTCAGAGTTATTATAACAATGCCACTTTCATTAGAGTGACTCTTACACATTTCGAACTATTCAATCATGCCTATGTTTTGCTAGATTCATTCAGCGCTATAAATTTGTCGTAATTATTTGATTGCATAGTTCAACCAGTTCGGTAGATAGATGTGGTTACAAGCGCTCTACAAATCTTAAATATTTACACAGACTCCAACCTCTCTAGGGGAAGTTTTTTTAAATATTCATATAATTAACAGTAGCAATTTGACCTTTCCAAACAATGTACTCGTTAAAAACTGTCACTTTTGAAAGAACAAACACAAATCGTGCTTGATTATGATAAAAGCTTTTGCCTTATTATGTCTTCAATATCCTTTTTATAAATTTTACTCTTCCAGACCTCCAATAACAGTGTTTAGCTAATTACCATGATGAAACAGGAGTATGAAAAATTCTTTTTAATACAAGTAGCAAGTAAAGGAGCTTGATTATATAAGAGATCTAATTACGCTTACCGATGGATAAAAAAAATCGTCTGAGGGTAATTTTACTCCACCGGCCTCCCCGCTAAATTTGTTCGCCCAATACTAACCTAATTATAGCATTAACCTTATAAAGTTTGGTTCCTTAGCTTGGTATTGAAGGGGTAAAAACTAAAAATAGTTGATTAATCTCCCCCAGTCTTGCCTAAAATGACATTCCTTTCATTTGAAATAAGAGCTGAATCGTCTGAGCGTAACCCTATTGCTCAGTAATTGGTCCAATAAAAGTAGTTTCTTGTTTGGATTGGATATTCAGTTTGGAAAAATGGTTTGATTCGTGGTGCAAAAATAAATTAGGATTTTTAAATAAGAAGTAGTTTTTTGGGGGATGATTTTTTTTTTATTGGATAGAAATGAAAGGAAGATATCTTTAGGAAATAAATACTCAATTAAGCTCAGTAGAAAAATCACAATAATTCACTTTCTCATTTATCAACTTTAGCTACATTTTCCTCTTTTTAACATACAAAAATCACTTTTTAAATATTTCTTGTTTGTGTTTTCTACTTATAACCCTTTTATTTTTACTGTTTCAAAAAAAAATTAAAAAAAAAAATGTGAAATATATACTTATTGTAAAATTTTTTTATAGTTTCTTCTTGAATTTATTCTTTCGAAAGAACTTTTGGTATTAACTGGAAGATACATTTTATCTTTTGGGTTTTATTTAACAGAAGTTTACAAAGGAAAATTTTTGATTTAAAATTCGTTTCATAGTCTTTCCTTTAATTGAAAAAAAATCAACTTTATTAGGAGAATGGCTGTTTTTTTTCTCACATTCTGCCGTAGCTGTAGAGTTATTTAAAAGCAATATGGTTTTAAAATTCCGATTTATTTATCATTTTGAATTTGTGGACGTACATTTCATTCCATAGAATTTCCACTTTTCATCTCAAATATGGGCTTATAACGTTATTCTGATTAAGATTCGAAAAAGTCCAACAAAAATAGGAAAGCAATTTGGAGTACAAGCTACTAAGCCAGCGTTTTTCAAAGTTTCAATAATTGCGACCCAATATTCAAGCATAATTTTCATCGCCCCCCTCATACAATAACAATGCATTAAATTCAACAATACTATACTTCGACGTTAACGTTACAATACGAGTTTAAACTCTTAAGTACCAGTGGCGTATATAAACGACATGCTCAACCAAAACATTAATTGCCCCAGACGTATGTATACGTCTTTCCAGTACGATCTTTTATATGTGCACTGCTATCCACTTAAATTATTCTGAAGGCTTTGGAATGTAGTAAAACGATCTTGGCAGTGTTTGTGAAGGATTAACTTATTTCAAGAGGATTTTGCTTATTTATTCCTTTTCCGTCTCCCCGCAATACATCATAATCGCGCGCCAACGTGGAAAAGGGGTGTTGATATTAGGGAAGTGAATCGCGTAACTTTTAATCGGTAGTTAAGGGATTCATTATAAACCGTACAAATTATCAAGATAAGGAGTTAATTTTTACATGTAGTTCTATACTGATAAGCCCATGGGGCCACTAGTATTTATTAAACTTGTTCTTAACTTAGTATTGTTAAATTAATTATAAAATACAAGTGGAGTGCTGAAACATTTATAAGTGCATTATATCAGTGTAACTGAGTATTCTAATCTTTATTAGGTCAGAATGCATTTTGTTTCTTCTAAATAAATTAATATTTTTTGAAAATAATCTTTTGTTTTCGACTTTTCAATAGGCTCGGCCCCCATAGAGTTATCACCCCCTTATGGGAGCGTGCCCCACAGCTTGAAAAATGCTGTGTTAGACCCTTAAATTTAAGAGATACATCGTTATACATCACGCAGCGTGTGTAGTCAGAATTTTATGATATTCCAATACACACACTTCGTTGCTTAAATTTAATTTACATCAAACGAAAGGCTTCAAGTCTGTTCGATTTTCTTCCGAAAGAGTACCGTTGCCGGAAAGATTGCTTGAGAATTCTCTTTCTATAATGATGAGTAAATGGAAGTGACCTCGGTAAAAGATTTATATAGTTACCAAATGCCGCCAACTCGCCAAACTTAACAATAAAAATTGATATCCCTAGAAGAATATAAAAAATTAGAGTATTATTATTTAACGAGAAAATTTCATACTCTTCTAGAAGGCTCTCACCCTATATAGGGTCGATCACGGAAAGCAAAAATTTGACATTGATTGTGTGTTTCATTGGTTACGAATATATATTGTAATACTACTGTGTGTTTCATTGGCTATAATGAGACTACGGATTTGTATTGTCGTGTTATTGATTCTGTAGTGGATTTTACGTGTGCTAATTGTTTACAGAAAAAAGTAAATCCTTACTAATATTATAAAAGAGAAAGTTTGTATGGATATTTGTTACTCTTTCACGCAAGAAAAACTAAATGTATTTTTAATGAAACTTTACAATAATATAGCTTATACATCAGAATAACACATAGACTATAATTTATAAAGATATTGTGTGAAGTGTCCAAAATATAGCGGTAATTGTCAAGAAAGTAGGAAAAAATTCGGTCATCTGCAAAACAGCTCGTGACAGCATATATCTATTATTTATGTTTGAAGCAAAACTTTGCATTTTGTTTTGTCTACGCCAGGCACCAGGAACTGCGAAAGCTTGAACAGGAGGAGTGTGAGGCTGATTACAATTTTAACATATAATAAATACAACAAAAAGTAATATTAACGTATTACACTTCCAGATATAAACTATTTATACTGTTTTAAGTGTTCATTACACAAGATGTATAACAATATGCTACTTTTCCTAAACAGAGATCAGCTTAGGAAGGTGTTTTCAAAAATAGACCCACAAGAGAGTTACGGGGAGTTATAGATAAAAAAAAATCCTTTTTATCAGCTCTTAGATCAACAGACTTAAAATTTAACAAACAGGATTTTTTTTGTTGTTCATCTAACATATGCAAACAGCTTTTTTTGTTTAATTTTCAATTCACATAAAATTAAGTCATTCAAACTTCTTTATCTTTCAATCTGTATTGTTTAATTTTTCAATTCACCCGTACGAAAGACGGGTATAACAGCTAGTATGCTGTATTTGCTAGAGAATACCAGAATAAATCACAGTTTTTCACTCCTAAAGAACTTGCTTCAGATTTGCAAGGACCTCTCTATATGTGAAAATCTATATATCAACCACTTAATAGTAATGTTTAAATTCATAAATAAAAAAATTATATTGATATATGAAATATACAGAAACTTATTTAATATAACTTAACAGTAGCAATTGAATAATAAATAATCTTGCTCTCAAACATGTTAATTTACATATTTAGTGAAAAATTAATAAAATTCTTAACTTTACTTATAAACATTTCTTTAAGTAATAATTAAGTTTCATTGCATTTTAGTCTACACGAACATCTAAAATGTAACACACACATACGCACGTACACACACGCACACAAATAAAAAGAATACTGAATATGGTTAAAGGTTAGTGAATATGTTTTCATTTGCCAGAAAATAATAATAATAATATATAATTATAATGTTTCTTCATTTTATTTTTTAATAAAGTAAAAATCTCACATAGATAAAAAAAAATAGTTATTAGAATAGTAAATTTAAAATACTTACATTCAGTTAATATTTGACACAAATAACAATTTTTCATAAAAAAGACAAATTTTCTTCAGAAAAAAAAATCACTCATTACTTTGAGCGTCTAACATACATTAGAAAGAATCAAACGATAAAATCAGATGCTACCTTGAGTATTAGCAATAAAATTAGATACAGAAATATAAGTTCGTTTTTGTTAAAGAAATAATACAGAAAAAAAAAGAATAAAGCAAAAATTCAAAACAAAATAAAACTACTATAAATATAGCAATCAAATCAATCAACGCAAAAAGTGCGTAAATAGTAAAACTTGAGATCCAATTCTTTTTAGATTCTGCTCATTTACATTTATAAACCATAATCAGTCGTACATCACACTTAAAACTACTAAGTTATTCATATGGTCGTCCCGGGAACCGGTCTAATCTAATACCTTAAGATTCAAAAAAAAAGTTTCCATCTAAAACGGGGGATATTTATCAATTCATTTTAGCCCCATTAAGACTGTCATATTAGAGGATTCTCTGTCAAGGTCATTGGTAAAAAATAAACATTTTTCCCAAATTAACGATTTTTGAATTTATATTTTTCAGTATATGAAAAATAAATCTTGAATTAATCCTTCAAAGTGCTCAATTTTTATCCATGTATCAAAAACTCTTTCATTGTGAAAAAAGCGCAACAGTTATATAATTTAAAATTTCTAAAAAAAAGGGGATGTGCAGGAAACCCATACCAGTACGTTCAAAAGCCAGCAAAAGTAATATTTTAAGTTAATAGAAACGTAAAAAAAATCTCTCATCGTAGGATTACCAAAGCAAACAAAATATTTTTTTATTTAGTTATTGGATCAAAGATAGCTAATGGGGTTCCCCAAAAGTAGAATTTTTTTATTTTTATGACCTTTTTCCCAAGATGATATATATAAATCATATCAATGTAAATCTGTATTTTTATTATATTAGAAAGAATTTTTTTTTTCATTCAGAAAATTTAAATTTTTTTAACTTTTTTTTTTGATATTGCGCCCCCAGAGGGCCCCCCCGGGAGAAACACTGATCTATAGGGATGAATAATTTTCAATCATAATTTTAACAATAACAATATTTTGAATATAATAATAATGTACTTTGACGCTAAAGCTACATGCGACTGTGATTATAAACCTAAAAATTAAAGGCCGACTACTTTTGGGAACCAAGATTTTGGGTATAAATGGAAAATATTTATGATATTTTTTAAAATTAGAAAATATATATAAAATTATTTTATGAATATTTACAATAAAAATTATTTAAGTGAGATTTTTGAAAAGGCATAGAAGACCCCAAATTTTAAAAAATTTCCCTTTAGGGAAAATGCTTCGATTATAATAAAAATTTCGCCTGCATACAGCTCAGAACCTGTACAGAGACTCAAGAGAATTTTTTTAAAAAATATAATTTAGAAGTGGGTTTTTTCCATGAACGGCAGCGGGGGGGAAAATTTTAAAAAAAAAGCCGATAATTATTTCAATGATTTGAACTCTGAAAATAATGTGAATTTTTAAAAAATCATAGTTGAGCCCCCCGTACGAAAGGGCTGGAAAACTTTCCAAAAAATTATTATGATGGAAGGATTTTTCAAAAAAGGGAAAAATTTTGAAAAAGATTTTTCAAGTTAATTTTTTCGAAATATTTTTTTAAATAAATTTTTTCAAAATTCCTTTAAAAAGATTTTATACGTATTCTAATCAAAGTATATAAATATCATAAAAAATCCATTTATACCTTAAAAATCAAGGGTTCCCAACGTAGTCGGTCCCTTTGATAATATTTCATTTTGGGGATGACAAGTCAATGGGGGAGAATCACTAGAAATTATTAGATTCATTCTGAACTTAGTATTGATAAATTAACGCTGTTCAGTACTGATTTATTTATAAGTATATTTTATCAGTTTAAATGTATATTTCATATTTTTGTTACGTCAGAATGCTTTTTAACACGCTTTTATAAGCTTCATCTGTATGTAACGGAAACTTTAAATTCGATTTTTAAGCACTTTAATTCAAAATTTTGCACGCTTGTCCAGGATTGATGACAGTACAATAATTTAACAATTCTGTTCCATTGTCCTGATCAGGGTCATCAGGATTAACGATTTCCCATTTTCACATTTGGCGACTAAAAGATTAAATTACAATCCAAAAGCGAAAATGCTCATAGTTCATACGAATACAACAAACAAAAGAGTTAAGTGAAAAAGGGGAGGATACGTCAGCAATTTCTTTGTTCAATTAACTATATAAAAGATTTTTTTTAAGGTATATTATTTTTGCTTCCTTTTAGAAATTAATAAATTTTTAAAATAATCTTTTAATTTCAACTTTTCTTTATGATTGCGCTCCCCAAGTAGGGTTATCACCCCTCTCTTCCCTTAAAGGGGGGTGCACGCCACAGCTTGAGAAATTCTGATTTAAACTCAAAGAGAAGGAAATGGTTTTAGTATACTTTAAAGAAAGACTTAATAAAATGTTCTAAAAAGGCTTCGAAATGTTTTTAAAATACCAACATCTAGCAATGTGTTTACTTTATAAAATCTGGATTTATAGCCTGGATCGATAAACCCTAATCGATAATCCCTAAAATCAAGAAACATTGGACGTAAATCTAAAGTTGAGAGTGTGTTAACATGGATTTAAGCAGGGTAAGCTTTTTATTTCTTCTACGGTTTCTACCTATGACAAAGAGGGTATAAACAACATTTTGATGTTATTGCTTCAGTTATTTTTACGCAGAAGTGCTTTTTTAGAATTTAAAATGAAAAATAGAGTTCTTCTTTAACCCTATAAATATGGCTGAAATACTTTAGGTTTTTCCGGGTAAAAGTAACTGATGTCGTGTTTGCTAACCTTTTGAAAATTCCTTAAGTGATTTTTTATTCTAAATTGTTTTGTTAGTTCTTTATATATAAGTAAAAGGAGTTTAATATTTAAACAATTTTTTTTAGCTTTTAAATTATTTACTGAACATGAAGCTTTTTTGAAAGAATTAAATGCAAGCCAAATTTTTATTTATTTCTTTATAGTTTTTAGATTAACTTGACTCTGCAAAAATTGACTTCCTGATGTTAATAATGCCAAAAAATAAAGAAGAATCTAAATTCTAAATTTGATTGATGTCGTATTATCTAGCATTTTCAAAAAATATATGTACGTTCTATTGCACAAAAGCGATACACCAAGAAGGAAAGAGATGAGACTCTGCGTGATGCGGTTGTATATGTATTGAAAACGAAACGCTAATAATATGAAGCAATTAATTATCTTATACAGGAAATACAGCTTCAAAGAAAAAAAAAGTTCAGTAATGAGTTGGTCTACTTTTGGCCCTGACATTGGATAGAAATAGACTCGTAGATTTAACAGACGTCCTCCTGCGCACATACTTGCAGAGTAAAACTTGTTTTTGTCGGGTAAATAGAAAACCCAATAAAAATAAACCGCACAAAAAAATATTCGAAATTTTCATAAATTCTTACATATAACAAACAACTTCGTCGAAATACTGCAGATTTTTTTAATGCGGTTGAGAGGGACCGAATAAAAAAAGCCGCACTTAGAAAATACGCCAACTATTTATGAAATTTATGAGAAAGTACTTCTATAACGAAAAAAATAACTAAATTACTCATGGAGACATTTTTAAATATTTAGTTTCTCATTGTGTACATAGAGAACTTTTCAAAATGCACATACATAATTCACTGCTACTCATCGTAATCCAAATCGCTCATCTTCCTGTGGTGAATAAATTCAAAATCGCTTTCGTTACTTGAAGAAACAATTTCAATTGATTTATTTTTTGGCACCATAAAGTAAGTGGTAAGTTTTTGTGACGAAGGTTGGTTGGTCTGTAGCTTATAAATGTCCCGATAACCAGATTTGCATCATCGAAGTTTTTTTTTTTTTTTGAAAATTCATACTCCTTTCGGAATTGGTATCTATTTTAAGAAAACGCTTTTCTAATTTGTTAGAAAAATGTATCCCTGCATATATTTTATCCGCTTTCAAAGAATCTAGTTCTTCTTGACTGTCTTCATAATCTATCAAATTATTGATAATGTATCTGTCATTGAAAGTTTCGTCTTCAATCAGGCGCGGGATGTTGGCGAGTTGAGAAAAAGCAGCTGAACGTGCATTGTCATGAGACTCTTTATAATAAATGAACAAAAATCTTGAAGTGTATATATGTGCATTGCAGTGGCGTAACGTATACTCCCGAAACACCTCCCTCGCAGAGGGAGGTAAAATTAAAAAAACCTGTTTCCCCGAATTCATACCGAATTTATAAAATATTAAAAGTAAGGTCTGACTTCTAAGGGGGCCTTAATATTCTCTGTTCGCTTATGGTACATTGATAGAAATCATTACAGTGGCGCCAAAGCCGTTGAAACTTACATACCGCATAAAAAACATCGCATAAAAATAGACGGGAAAAAAACAGGTTCTACGTATTCATTTTTCCATTTAAAACTAGTTGGAAAATGCGTTTTTCCGGGGCCCGGTCAAGTATTGCTCATCACAGCCCAAATGCACTTTTCTGTAAAAACTCATACGGTCGACAGGAAGAGAAGCAATTTAAAATTTAAAAAATGTGACAATTAAATAATGGGATTACTTATGCCGTAGTTAAGGTTTGGGTGAAATATAAACATTACCTTGATTTTCTGATGGAGATGGTAATTTTTCTTCCATCACTCTGTTTAGAACAGTTTTAATCAGAGGGGGGCTGACATTTTCAGGGTACGGGCTACTTCTAATGTTTTTAAGGCAGTCCTTCTCAAACTTTCAATACTCGTGACCCAATATCCCGTCATCATTTTCATCGCGCCCCCTTCATACAATAACATTGTATTGAAAAAATTCAATAATACTATACTTTTATCCCAAAAAAGCTACAGTACGATTTTTAATATTTTTGTCCCCACCGCCCCATATAAACGTCTCCTCACCCAAAAGAAATTAATCTTCTTGACATATATAAAACGTTTTTCCCAATTACGATTTTTTTCTGTGCACTGCTATCCATAAAATTATTCCAAAGGGCCTTTGGGGAATGCAATAAAGGGACCTTGACAGTCTTTGCAAAGTTTACTTATTTAAAAGGAATTTTTATTTTATTTATTCCTTTTCCCCCCCCAACCCTAAAAACACCCAAAATACGGGGTCTACTTGGAAAACCGTGGTATTGGAGACCAAACCGCTTTTAATTTTTTAATCGGCAGTTAAGGAATTATTTATACACCGTTCAAATCCCCATGAAAAGTATTAATAAAACCCCATGGGGTCACTGGAAATTATCAAACTTGTTCTTAACTTAGTATTCCCCAAAACTAATAAAAAAAATACATTTAAAAGGTAAAATATCTTGATAAGTGTATTATATCAGTTAAATGTTTATTTTATATTTTATTATGTCAGAAAGTATTTTTGTTTGCTTACTTTAAACAAATTAGTAATGTTTTGAATAATCTTTAGTTTTCAACATTTCAATATGTTCGCGCCCCCTTGAGGGGTTGCCCGCCCCTCAAGGGGGGCCCCCTTTTTTAAAAACGCTTTTTTTTGGGTTGTTGCAGTCCCCCTCCCCCCAGTGTGTCGTAGGGGTGGCTAATCTGTATAAAAATTAAATGTTTTATTTTCTTGTTTTTGACATATAGTACCCCTCTTTTAAAATATGATAGATTACTATTTTTACCACAAAAAGACAAGGAACACAAAATTATGAACAACTATGAGCGACTGCTGGACCCATTCAGCGATGACGCGTTCAATGCAGCGAGCAGAGAACATACATGAACCGATGAATATGAAACCGATGTATGTATTTTACATTTTTCGCTCTGAGCTGGGCGCCATCTCGGGCCCGGGCATCAGTAGGAAAGGGGAAGCCCCCCGCTATCGCTGGAAGAACTTATCATAAACATTTATTTTCCCCCCATCAGTCGGTGTGTGGGAAAAATTCCCTTATGTGGCTGGCATCGCAGTGATCACTTTTTCCCCTACAGCGACAGTGAACGTGTGACGCGTCATCGTGCGGTTCCAATGAAGGTACATGTGTCATCTACACATTTATCGAATCATTTGCTTCAGTAAATGCATTGATTGGGAAAAGATGATTCTCCAATCTACCTGGTGTCTTTGTTCCATAAATGTTTCTTTAGCATCCCCGTCTTAGATCTTAGTAAAAACGGTCAGCCTAAAATATCTCTGTGGTCCACCGGTCGATCGCGATCGACTTTATGTCCATCCCTGGTATTAATCCTTCCTAGAATAGGGCGTCATCGTGCCGAAAGGTCTGAATGATCTCAGGAGTGCCCTATTACTTTGAAATTTTCAGTGAAATTTAAAACCCTTCACCTGAATCCTTTGAATCATTGAGCGAGATATTTGGCTTGAATCATATGCTGTGTAGTGTAGTTTTTGAACAACACTAACAATTTTTTGAAGTTTGAAAAGGAGTTGCAGAAGATGAATGTTTTGAGACATCAATTATTGTTTGAAACGTTCAGAAAAATAAAGAAATTGTGTAGGAAGACCAACGTCTGAGTATCCGGACGATGGCAGAGATGATGAGCGTTAGTGAGTGATTATTAAAGTCGCACTGTTCAGCTACATGAGAGCGTTTGGCGACGGACCTCATTATTTTGAACCATGGTCAAGTGGCGAGGACGAAAGGGGCCCCCCCATCTCTCTAACTCCACACCATACCAAGGGGGGGACGTTTGAATTCCCCAAGATTTAAGCATCGCTCCCATATACGGCGGGTCTTTAGTAGTACTGGCCTCGAACCCCCATTTCCCCCATAATCCGATACCTTAACCACCCGGGCTACCCCAAGCCCCGTTGGGAAAAACATTAATAGAAAGATAATGAGAAACCTTTTGTTGAGAATTTGAACGCATACTGCGTTTTCTTAAAGAAGTTCATAAAGATTAAGGCTATTACTATACTCACCTATCATCTTTGTTGTTTCAAGGTTCTTAAGAGTGATTCTTAAATGCTTCCAAATTAGAAAAATTTAGTGACAAAAATAATAAATGTAAAAAATAATAATTAAAAAAGGGAAAATAGGAGTTTTTTAAAATTTTTTATCAATTTCCATTTAAATTTTTTTTTTTTTATCCGGGGCTTAAAGCGTTTTCTCCCCATCTTTAAATTTTCATCATGCGGCCCGCTTGGGAAAAAATAACATATGTATGCGGCACGGTAGAAAAAAAGGTTGAGTACCCTTGGTATAACATGTAAGTACCAAATTTTAACAATTTTTGAGTATCTATTTTTATATGTTATTGTTTATCATGTATAACATTTGTAGCAAAAACAATTTTGATAATAAAATTTCTGACGAAGTTAAGGGGGCTCTAGTACTTTAAATAAGAAAGAAATAAAAGAGTTAGTTAGAAGTTTCGGTCAATTAATGAATTGAAAAGGTGAAAAAAAGATATGTTTGAATCATACCTTCAAGCCAATGTATTGTAAAAAATTAAGTACAAATCTCACAGCTTTTCTGAAAGTGAATATTAATTTAACGAAAAAAAGATCGTAAAAGGGAAAGAGAGTCCCATAAATTAGCCAAGTAGTTTTATTTCAGATAACTTTAGTACGCCAACGTTATCAAATATCAGGCACGATATTTAATCTTTTATGCCCCAGTAAATATACTCCACCGTTTTGGAAAATTCTGATGTCCGTTGGCAATTCTGCAAACTATTCATAATTAGCATATTAGCTAATTGGTTTCCTCTGTTATTTCTTACATTTTAAATCGAATTTAATTTATCTTGAAGTATACGCTTACGAAGAGTTTAATTAACTTTCTCTGGTACAGAATGTAGATGTATATCTAACTTAGAGAGGTATTATGTCTAGTTTTCCTCAATAGTTAGTATAAATAGCCCCAAGGGAAGCTACGCGAGTGCATACTCTACCCCTAATTGATAGTCTCTGAAGTCCTTCATGATAACCTCCACCTAAAGATTATACTTGCTATTTGCTTAAGGATAGTAGACAGAGAAACAATAAACGAAACAAAGAGTAAGATAGCTTCCCTAAGTTAGCGAAACAAAGAGAGTTGTTACATAATGCATTGAGCAGTAATTCATTGATTGTAGCTTATTCTTTAAGACAGAGTTATACCTCTTTTTCCTTTTAAATCTTCAATATGGTATTGTGAAGGTAAATACTATTATATTACTAGTTTTCTTGAAAGAAAAACATGATGATTATATATTTAAACATCAAGTCAGTCTTGATGGTTAATTATATGTTTAAGTTTGATTATATTAGGCACGCTTGTGTTAAGTCAGATGGTAAAGAAAAAAAATATAAGTTTGCTTTGAGGCTATTTTTATGAGTAAAATATAGATTATAAATAGAAAGAGTTAAATGAGAGATTTTTATGATTTACTGTTGCGTGATTGGCGTCTTTCAAATACAGGTAAGGTCCCCACCATTAGATTTCTTCGGGGTAAATCGTAATCTATTCTATAACATTCAAATAGCTACAGTGTATTTTTCAACTGATACTATATGGTCACTATCTTCCTATAAATACATATATCTTGTTCAAATTTTAATCGTTAATAAAATACCTTCTATTCAAGCATTCAAGTTCAATTACATTTTTTGAAACTTGTAATGGATGGCATTTGATATTAATACAGATTTTTCAAGTATTAATTCATTAATTAAATTTTGAACAATGAATAAATCGTAACAAAGAAAAGAAATAGTCCAATAGCATATATAGAAAGGAAAATCGTTCGTTGTGTCCCTGTAGCGCAATGGATAGCACGTTCGACTTCTGATCCAAAGTTTGTTGGTTCGAATCTCTCCTAGGATGGCATAATTTCTGAGAACGTGATTTCTTTTTCACCATACAATTTTATTAGAATAATTAGAACAAAAACAACAACAACAAAAAAAAAAACAGCCCAACTCCATATACAGGGTGGTCCGAAATTCACGGTACAAACTTTAAGGGTAGATACAGGACAATGTTGCAATTATTTATTGTATAGGAATGTATGGGCGCAAGCAAGGGAAATAAAAGAAAAGAGAAATGGAGTTATTGGTTGATTTCGTTTCCAGTAGGGGGCATCACACACAGATGTCTAGCTGCCGTTCAACATGGTGCATCTCAGTACGGAAAAGCGCCATTCGCAATTATTCCGACTTCTACAATGGGAGGTTTTAAGTATGCCGAAAATTCAGATATGCATTACATGTACGGCCGTGCAAATGGTAACGGCAGAGCTGCGCTTCGAATGTATCACGTGTGGTTTCCTGATCGACAAATGCTGGATCACAGAATTTTTCAGGGGGTACATCGTCTACTTCGTGAAACACATTAAATCCACTGTGACGGGACTTTATCGGTACTTCTTCTAATAATCCTCTTGGGATATGTTTTGGGTCAGAACGGCAATTCTTTCCAACCAACCCCAGAAGACAGCGTGGTTATGCAGATTAGGAATTATATATATATAGGAACGTTAGTATTCGCGTGGGGCGCTAAGTAAGGCTAAAAGTGAAGTGAGGGGAAGTACTAGGAGAAGGGGTCTAAGTGTAATCTATGAGTCGGGCTAATAGTGTCAGTCAAGTTGATTTATAAGTGGGTCCACTAGTATAGAAGAGTATTCCCTTAGCCGGAGCAAGTTGGTTCGAAGAATATATTGATGATTTAAGGACCTTAGCTGTTCGCCAAGGAAATAGCGGTAAGACAGTTTTATTAAGCTTAAAGACTAGAGTGAATTCTATAAAGTTAGGAAATAATTTATAAAAAATAGATTCATTTGGGTTTAAATTTCTCCCTTTTTCCCAAAATTTCGGTTTACGTCGCATTCCTCCTGATCCCAAGCCTTCTAGACTAGTGTTGCCTTATTGTATATAAATTAAGATCATAATAAACTAATTTTATTATGGCAGAGTTTAGTGGTCCATCTTTCATTCCCCAAACATAAGTTGCGTAGATGATGAAGAGATGATACCCCCAGCGTGCGGGGTATCACACCACCTCACCAGACATGATACTGATTGACAAAATGCCGTACGCAGTCCAAGCTTGGAAGAAAACATCTTAAACGTTGGGGCTGTTAAACAAGAGTCAAGTGCAAGAGCAACAGCTCTAGTACTTGAGCTCATCATTTAAGTGTGAGTCATCAGACCATTTTGTAGAGTGTTAAACGAAAATCACTTACACCTCTTCCATTTTCACTGAGTACACGCTTTGAATCCGGCAGGCTATCTCCTCCGACTACCAGTGGGTGTTAGAGCAATGTGAGATACAGCCGGACTTCATAGCTCATGTGCTGAGCAGTTATTAAGTTATTGTAAACATTACTTTTATCAACGACGCTTTCAATAAACACTTTGCATTTCCTTTCGTCTCTTCTTTTTTGTGTATGTGCCTCACTACATCACTTGTGCCCAAATATTTATATATACAATAAATGATTCTTACAGTTTCCTGTGAGTTTGGGGGTGAATTTTGTGCCACCCTGCATAGAAAGGAAAATTGCAAGGAAAAAATCGCTTTTTATTATATCACTTAATAGTGTGATTCTGTCATATGGAAATACATATTAGGCTGGAGAAAAAGAAATCCATTATTTTTGCATGGAATTCAAGACTTTTTTTAACATATTTTGAAATGTCCGATTTGGGACAAATATGCACCATTTTGTAGTATAATTTGTCGCCATTTTAAAGGTAGCTTCATAAGGACTCTCTCATAGAAGTCTTGGTCCTTATTGGCGAAAAACTCTAACAACCGATTTTCACAATCTTCTCTTGATCCCAATTTCTTATCACTCAGGAAGTTCTGAAATGCCGGAAAAAGGTGGTAATCACTTGGTGCCAGGTCCCGACTATATGGTGGATGCATTCAAACTTCCCAACCTAGCTTCCAGAGTTTCTGGTGAGTCATGTGTGTGGCCTGCCGTTGTCCTGATGGAACCCAACACCTTTTCTGTTGGCCAATTCTGGGTGTTTCTGGTCAATAACTAGCTTCAAACGGTCCAGCTGTTGACAGTAGAGATCTGAATTTAAAGTTTGGCCAAACGGAAGCAGCTCATAATAAATTATTCCTTTCCACAATCCAACCACATACACAGTAGAATCTTCTTGGCCATTAGACCTGGTTTGGTCACCGTTTGAGCTGCTTCACAACGCTTTGACCACGATCGTCTTCTCACAATATTATCGTCTGTGACCCATTTCCCAACCGCAGTCACCATTCGTTTAAGAAATGGGTCGATTTTTTTCTATTTGGGCAAGGCTTCGCAGATGGAAATTCGATCCATTATGTTTTTTTGGTGTTAATTGGTGTGGCACACAAACATTGAACTTCTTTTTGAATCCAACTTTGCACAAATAATTTAAAACTGTTTTATGGTAAATCTTTAGCTTCTGGGTGATGCTACGACTACTAACATGCTTGTCAACCGATTATTTCTGTGATTTTAGCGACATTTTCGACGAGGGGTCTGCCTGTGCGAGGTACATCTTCAACATCAAAAATGCCTGAACGGAATCTACGAATCCAAAATTGCACGTAATTATCTGTCACAATTTTCGGTACCATAAACACTATTCACAATTTCAGTACCTGGCTTAAATTTTCGCCTTTATCAAAGAAAAACAGTAAACTGTGCCGAATTTTCTCTTTGTTGACTTCCATTTTTAACCCCCTGTAACTCACAACTGAATGGATCAAACAAAAAAAGCAAAAGAATTTTTTTAGGGTGAAATGTCACCTTTAAAATCGAGCATAAATTTGAAATTGTTTGATCGATACTTCACGAGATATCGACACTTCAGCCATCTACCGAAAAAATAATGGATTTCTTTTTCCCTAACCTAATATTTATATTAATTGTAACTATTTAATAAAAAGTAACTAAAATAAAATTTTTCTTTGTTGTACTAAGTAGGAATTTTTGTTATATTACTTGTTTCCCCTAAAAGAAGCAAACGAAACGTACACTTACAAACCACAATAGCACATATTCAAAAAAATTATCCCTCAGATATATTTAACATAGCAATTTAAATCCATAATCATAATAGGCTCAGTTCATGTTGATCACATGATAGGGACAATCACGTGTTCTCTATTGAATTCAAAACAGATATCAAACTGATTGTGCTTATTTGCTCAAAATTTCATAACTCGTTAATTTTGTTCAAATTTATGAAAAAATTGCTTCAAAAGATTTTAAAATTGAAAAATAAACTCTTAATTTTACGCAATACTTTTAAATAAAATGCATTTTGTCTACTTTAATGCGTTATAGGGTTTGCAGCCCCGGGATCTGGTGTTTCTTTATAAATTCCGAAATCCCAGGCATTAAAATAACTAATCCCGGGATTCAATTTTTGTCTAAATTTTTTTTTGAAATTTATTTCTCATCAAAATTTTCTAAGATTTTAATTCTCAGAAAGATATATATAATATTTATATATTATGAAGTAAGTGAAATAGAATTTATTTGTGTGCAATTATTGTTTTGGTATTGATAAATACATTGAAAAAAAATCTAACGGAGCAGTTTTAAACCTAGAGTACTAAACTACTAGATGCATTTTAATTTTTTGCATTTAATATTCAGTTTATAATGTACTAAATTCACAGACAAACGACTCCAGGTCGGAATCACTAAATGCACTGGCAAGCATTTATTTGCGTGTGCAACGCGCCGTAAATTAATAGTGGACCTACTTGAAAAAACTTGACGCTTCAAATCCTGCTGCGTTGCCAACAGCTCATGCAACTGGATCTTCTATTTCAAATGAAGTAACACTCTTGAAATTGTGATTCCCTTTCTGATTTAATAACTGAATCAATTTGTACACGAAATCTATTAAACGTAGCATAAGAACTGTATAAATTTATCAAAGAGGAATATGTGTGATGCACCAATGCAGCCAAATAGATTTGAGACAATGTGATCAAAAATTCCAAGAGATCTGTTTCTTTTTGAAAATGAGAGGGAGATATGGCTGACTACCTGGAAGAGCATAGTTCTATTTAATGACGACAAAGCCTACTAGAGTAGATTATGAACGAGCATTTTCTTTGCAGGACAGAAACACAAGAAATTTTTAATTTTTTAATTTCATTATGTACTATTTTTTATTAGAAATTCTTATGACGAATTTAGTTTTGTTTCGATCCGTTTTAATAAATAATATTATCAAACGAATTATTTAATTATACTTTTAATTATATTATGCTATACTTCCACTATGCTAATGTGTTTCATAAATAGTCCAATCCTAATCCAGGGACCAATCGCTGGATCCCGGATAATGGATAACGTAATCCCAAAATCCCGGGAATGAAAATATAACACGTTATCGCAAACCCTAGTATGTTGTTGTTGTTTATAATAATGTAATTTTAAGATAAAGTTTCTGAAAAGATCAAAAGTTGGCAACACCGAAGAGCTTCAACTGATCAACTGGAAATGCGTGATTGCTTTTATCGTGAGACTATGACGTCACATCAATTTAGCCCATTTCGCATAAGGAAATGAAACGCTCAGTCACTGTCAAATGTTTGACTCCAGTGTTGCTTCCCTACATCGTCCTTACAGTGGCAGGAAAGAATCTTCTAGGATCTGTTAGAACCCACCTATAGATAGAGTATCAATAAAAAAATAAAGATAATGAAGCATGATGGCAGACTGTAGAGAAAGAGGAGTCAGATTAACTTTCGACATTAAACAATAACTTTAATTATACATGTAAATATGATAAGAAGTAATTAAAATTCATATAAATTACTATCTAAGTGGTGAATTTAGAATTGTGTGTGACACCCATAGTGCAATACAAAGTACATTAAGTTTAAAAACGAAAAAGTTTTAAAAGAACTTTCTAAGTTTTTTTCCTGAAACCCTCATGTTTTAAAATCTACTTGATTTTTGTAAAAGCATCTATTTTTGTCTTCAAATTTAACAATTTGACATCATTTGGTAAGAGTAACCCGTGTCACTTATATTTATTAACATTATTGAAGTTTCTCTCTTAACTTACAAACAGTGTTTCTGACCATAACACTCTTTAGATAGAAAGAAAAACTAAGTTTGAAAATTCTGTAATAATATATTGCTTGTAGCATTATTCCTAGGATTTAAAATGGTTAATATTAATGTAAAATATTTAATCTTGCTAATATTTTTCAATAAAAATAATTAATAAATACATAAACAAGTAATATAAAAAAATTAAGTAAATTCCTACTTAGGTCAACAAAGATAAATTTTATTTTAGTTACTTTTTATTAAATAGTTACAATATGTATATACATATGACAGAATCACACTACTAAGTTGCAAAATAGACAGTGATTTTACTTGCAATTTTCCATTTTCCTTTCTATATAGGGTGTTAGACTTCATTTTTTTTGGTTTGTTACTATTTCTTCATTAATCGTTGTTGCTGTTTCTACCGTCTGATCGACAGTAACATCGGATCTAGGTCACCGAAATTCATTGTGGCAAAGGGCTAGATTTTTGCGCCTGACTTTAGTAGCAGTTTCGAGCACCATGCAGGTGACAGTGCGAATTTGGTCGTTTCCACCCCACTTTTGAGGGAGACCACCCTGGGGATGGCCAGGGGTTTCTCATCTCTCTTTCCCTTCCACCAACCTCACAAGAGGACTTGCGGCTCGACGCTAAGACACTGTACATTTATAAACATCCATGCCATCTCCGGGATTCAAATCCAGTCCCTACGGCACCACAATCAGCGTCACTAACCACTATACCAGATGGGTGGCATTAATTAATTAAATTTAATTATTCTAACAAAATAGTATAGTAAAATAGATATCACATTCTCAGAAATTAGGCCATCCCAGGTGGGATTCGAACCAACGACATTTGTATTAGAATTGCAACGCACTATTCATTGTGCTACAGGGACACAACGAACGATTTTCTTTTATATATATGCTGTTGGACTATTTTTTGTTTGTTATTACTTATTCTTTTTTTAAATTTAATTAATGAATTAATATTTAAAAAAAACTATATTAACATCAAGTGTCTTCCTACAAGTTTAAAAAATGTATTTGAACTTGAATGGATGTATAGAATGTATTGTACTAACGATTGAAAATTTGAACAAGATATATATAGGGAGAGAGTGAACTAATAGTAGGAATTAAAAAATGCTTCATTAATTTACCGAAAATTGAAACTTTAAATAACCTGCCAGTTCCTTGGAGGAGAGACATTAAGAAATTTAATACCAATTAATGTGTTCGCACAGCTTAGAAAAATGAAGCAGGAAAAATATTGTATTCTCATGCATACTCTGCAATATATTAACGATCTAGATAACTGGAAATGAATTTTCCTCTTATTCAATTAAAAAAAAATTAACCATGCAATTTTCAAATTTCGAAGATAAAACTTGCACACACATATCATTTACCTTTTTAATTATTCTCTTTCAAGACTTTTTTTCAAAACCGTTCCATTTCATTTCGCTGGAGTCTTCCGTCTTAATTTTACGTCAGAAGTTTTTAATTAATAATACTTCTGCAAAGAGTCTTATATGAAGTAATTTTTGTTGTGCCTGCGCAACAAAGAGGAAGTTAATATCCACTCAAGACCGAGGAGGAAGTCAAATTCAACCGACATTAATTAAAATAGAAAATTGAAGAGCGTACTTACCGATTCATTAAAACGAGGGAGGGTTTAATTAATTTCTGCTTCGTATTATAACCTTGCTGAATGCGAAAATGCGAAATATCTCACAAAATTGTTCTTCTTGTTAAAAAGGGAGAAATGTTTAGCATAATTAAAGGCAGTTCGCTATTAACTCGTCCTGCTCTTATATGAAAAGAATGTTTTTCTATTTTCTATGAACACATACAAAGGGGTATATTCTAAATTTAGAAAGTAAGGAAGGTAGAAAGGAATATGAAAAAGGGATATTTCGAAATTTTTGTTTAAGTTTCAGTGTAGTTAAATAACAAACGAAGGGGAAAAAAATATGTCGCAGGTGTAATTAATTTTGAAAATTCTTTTTGGAATTATATAAAACAAGATATATGTACATATGCAGGGTTACTCATGGATATTTATAATTCCGGCTGGTTTTCGAATAGTTTTTGTTGTAATAGTTTGTTTGCTGTAAATAGTGTCATATGCATCGTATTTTGTTTGTGTTCGATAAAGCTATTGTTGAATTTTATTTATAAATAATACCAAGGAATAATAAGAATTGTAATTAATATGTCTCATGAGAAATAGATTTTCGAATAGCGTGAATGATCTAAAGAAACAGTGATGTGGATTCGAAAAAAATATACATGATTTGAGAATCTTATATTATTACTACTTAGTATTCGTATCACTCTTTGGAGATACTATTGTTAGTTAAATTATATAATATTATATTTAAAGAAAGCCTCTATGCGTGAATAATATATTTAAAGGTTAAAATCGTACTTTTCAAATACATTACACACAATAAATATTTATTCCATTTGATTTAAGAACAATATTTATTCATTCAATCTATAGTTCTTAATTACATTTTTGACCACTTTTTTAATTCAAAGTAAGTCATGATAAAATTTCATTGTTACATAAAAATAAACAGATAATTAAAAGAAGAATAAAACGTTTTTGAAGTTTTTATATAAGTATATATAATATTGAAGCTTATATATTTTTAGGTGGCATCTCCAATCATTATTGGCTTGTGGTTAAAATCCATTGTTTAAAAACATTTCTGGATTTTTTGTATATCAATAATTCTAAAATAATTGTTATATTATTAATCGTAAATAAAATAGATTTCATATTTTGAAAAGTGATTTAATTCTCTTAAATATAACCTGTTCTAGTATTGGCCTCTTATTTCGTCATTCATTTATAATAGTTGTGAACTAAATCCATGATGATTACATGACACATATCACGTGTTCTTCATTGAATTCAAAACTTCCATTAGTATTGTACTTGTTTCAATTCAAAAACCAGATATAATTACAAATTTAACAATTGAGTAAAGATGCTCATGTATTAAAATATTTCATAAGTTTTCCAAAGTTAAAGAAAAGATTATTATATTTTACGTGTACTTTTAACATGTGCCTCTGTGTGATATGGTCGATCTTTGTCGACCAAATCCTTGTGGGTCAGCGTAAGTTAGAGGTGTGGTATTCTCGAAATGAAGAGACATTTTAGAATTCTTAATATGACTTTATTAAGAATTTAACTTAGATTACTTATATATTGAACAAACTTATATTAAGTGAGAATAAACCAAAACACGTAGCCGTAATTAAAACAGATCGCGCAATTGGATCACTTATCTAAATAATTATATTATCCGCCTACTCTCAGTCCTAATAATATTTCGAATTCGGAAAATAATCTTCCTACCTTGAATTCCAAGCAACGGTTCAAGCACCTTCAGAAAGGCTGTTGGGCTCGTGTGCAACAGTATGCACCTTTTAGTAAGGCTAGATATCCGTGATTCTTGGGTAGGCCGCCAAATTACACTTCTACCTTTTCCAAAATGAACTTTCTCTAAATTCCCATCCCGCTTACTAAAACTTCTGTCCTTTTAAAGGCTATCTTATTTGCATCTATACTTTCGCGTTTCACTTGGATTTGGGTTGGAAAAGATTTGCCATTAATCTTGGCCGTAAAGGAACCCAGAGGTTATGTTAGAGAAAGGACGCGTGAGCCGTCACACCTGTTCTTATTCTTGACAAATTTGTATTTTTTAAAAGAAGGTTTCTGTAAAAATCAAAAGTTGGCAACAGCGAAGCGTATAAAATAATTGCCTTCCTTTTATCACGTGACTGTGATGTCGCATGCATTTAGCCCATTCGCGTCAGAATATCTTATAAATTTACTTCAATTCGCAAGACTAGTTAATTCAGGCCTTAAAAACTAAAATAGAATACACAGAAGAGAATGATCAGAAAAATGGATAGACTAACTAGAATTAATGAAAACACAGATATTTATGGTAAATATAAATATTTTTTTTCTTCCTGGCGGGTAAAACTGAAGTGATTTATGCAAATGTTAGAACATTCACGTCTCGATAATTAATAATACAACGCAGAAAAATTGACCGTGAAGCTGTTTAGTTGTGTTTATTGGAGTGATAATACTCTTTTTCATCAATAAAACAATAAAGTTGGTCTCTAGATAATTACTTGTAAGGAATCTATTAACTCAATTATGGGAACGAGCTTAAAAAAGTTTTGTTGATACTAATCATAACGCACCTATGAATAACGAAGTAATTAGCTTTGTTATAATTACCATAAACAAACGAATATTAATGAAATTGAATATTTTATTAATTGTGTTGATTGCACTCTACAGGAAGGAACTGCCATTTTTTCTAACGAAACAGGTTACCACATAATTCATTCATCAAATAATTTTTATTAAAACCATTCATTCGAAAATGTTTTCCTTAAGTTTGATTGATTCATACCTAACTGGTATAACACATGCAACATGCCTAAGCATTAGTGAAGCTCTGTGTATTAAAGTAGTACCTAGATAATTACGTATAAGCCAGTCGACCGTTTTTGCCAAGTCAAAAACCGTCACCAAATGGCATGATATACAGCCAATAATGTAAAAAAATTTTTAGTTATCTGAGTGAATGAGTGAATATTTACGTTACATTGTTCAATTTGGTGATGGACCTCGTAATTTTGAATCATGGCCAAGTGAAGAGGATGACACAGTGAGTTGGCACCCTCCTCTCCTAACTACTACACCACACCAAAGGGAGGACTTTTGAGCTCTCGACAGATTTAACGTGCATTGCTCCCCTACACAGCGAGTCTTCAGCGGTATTCATGACACGTTGGCTCCGAATTCGTTACCTTGATCACTAGGCTACCGCGGCCCTTTTTAGTTATCTGACTACCGCTTCACATTTACGTCAATAAATTATATCATACGCGATTGATTATTACTATGTAACTTATAATTTTCGTTCATTTCATAATTTAAATTATTATTTTTATTTTTAAAAATTAATTAATAATTTTTAATTATACATTTTAATTCATTTTGTAGTGTAAATTGAAATGTGTGTGATATATTTACTAAGAAAAATCTGGAACAAAAATTTAAGTAAAATTTTTGTTATGCCTGTATGATAAATTTCCTTATGATTGATTCATCATGATATTATTAAATACATAAGAGTATTAATCAATTCATTTGGTTTATATTATTATGGGGAAAAAATTGAGGTTTTAAAAATGATGACTTTGGATTTTCTGATCTTCACACACAATACAAACTACAATATAAGAACTTCCTTTTGACACAAATGCATTCAAAAAGGAATCAACAAAATAAAAAAAAGCACCAGCTCTCTCAGTTCAAAACTAAACCTCTATTTCCACGGCTTGTCTAATTACATAAAAATGCACTACTGGCCACCCAAAATGCAATGCCACGAAGGAAAAACCGAAAACGCTCGAAATTAGTCATATACCATAAGGGATTACAATATCGGGATACCGAATATCGGGATACCGAACATCGGTACTTTGAGCCATTTGTACAATTTTGAAATACCGGTATTCACAATTTTTCTCCCGGTTTTTCGGTATTTGCTAGATTTTTTTAAAAATTGTATCCACTATATGTTCAGGGATCGCTAACATAGCAAAACAGTTAAATTTCTGTTTTATGTTATAGTTTTAATTATTGCACCTTGATTAAAATATATTACACACAAATGAAATAATTTAATATTCATTTCAGAAGGTGAAGATATTAAACGCCTATATTCCCCTCATTGCGTTGTTCTCATTTTAATTTTTCCCAGCTGGTTTTACAGTTCTCAAGCAACTTATTAAATCCATCATCTGATTTTTTCATTCCCAGATACAACAGGAGAAAAGACTACGAATCTGAACTTAAAAATATAGACATAAATTACTTCCCTGATAAATAGAATTAAATACACTACTCCTAACTAAGTTTTCCTTGAAAGAGGAATAACATATCCAAGCTTCTCTGCCTGTCTTCATCCGTCAACACCTGTTACTACAATATCTCTCTGATGGACAAAATTAATTAGACTGTGAATACAAAGTTGTATCGTACAATCAAGTAAAGTTATAAAATATATGTGAATTATCCAAGGCCAAAACTATCCTATTACAGCTCAGAGCGATACTGCCTTCACGTAGGTTTCGTAGTCTGATATTCGTATCTGAGAAACCAAGGCTATACTTGTGAAGAAAATGCATAATAATTCGATAATTTTTTTTTAATTGGTGAGTTTGTTATTCACATTTTATTTGCATATCATACTTTAAGTTTCAAATTATTTTTCAGATTTATTATATACATACTCATGAATAATAACCCATAATAATGAAAAAGAATAACTTTGAAGAACACACACACACAAAAAAAAAACAGTTGATAATACTTCGGTTTGGTTTCATTACTTATATGATGAAAGGAATATGTTGGCGCAATGTAAGAAAATGTTATGTTATTACTAATGCCACCTGATCGGCAAAGGCCAGATATAGGTCCACAAAATTCATCATGGCTAAGGGTTAAGTGACGCCTGTTCGTTAGCCGTAGCTTTGAACACCATGCAGGTGACAGTATGATTTGGCTCGGTTCCATCCCAATTTAGAGGGAGAACACCCTGGGGGTGGTCAGAGGCCTCCCACCTCTCTTCACCTTCCACCAACCTCACGAGAGGACTTGCAGCTCGACGGCTATTTAGAGTACCCCCATGCCGCGAAGATACTATACATTTACAAACATCCATGTCGTCTCCGAGATTCGAGCTCAGACCCTACGGCACAGCAGTCAGCGTCGCTAATCACTATACCGCATGGGCGACAGTAAAAAAAATTTTCTAGAGTTATTAAAGTGAATGGAGGAAGCATACAATTGGACTCCATACACATTTAAAAACGAAACATGAAATAAATTTGTTAAAGTAGAAATAACTTAATTGTGATAAAGGTACAAATTTAAGCACAGTTTCTAAGCCCAAGACGTCAGCGATTTTAGTTTATTTCGAGAAAAAATTTTTTGGATGGAATTATGAGTAAAATGACAGCACATTAGATGGTTTGCCATTTTGAGTGTTTTGTACTTCTACTGAATTAAGAAAATCACTATCCGTCACAGGTTTTGAAAAATCTATCAACATCGATTAATACTATAAGATAATGCTTCTCAAACTGTGGGGCACGCCCCCATAAGGGGGCGTGATAAGCCCATAAGAGGGGCGCGAGTACATTGAAAAGTCGAAAACAAAAGATTATTTTTTAAACAAATTATTAATTATAGGAATGAAGAAAAACAAAATACATTCGGACATACTAAAAAATAAAATACACATTTATACTGATGTAGTACACTTATAAATGTATCAGTACTGGACAATGTATTTTATAATTAATTTAAAAATAGTAAGTTAAGAAGTTTAATAATTACCAGTGACCTTAAGGTTATGTCGTAAAATTTTATACAAACTTTAATATTTATCTTGATTATTTGTACGGTTTATAATTGAAGTCGTATTGCAGCGTTACCTCAAAGTATATTATTATTGAATTCAATACATTGTTATTGTATTGAGGGGGCGCGATGAAAATTATAATTGAAAATTGGGTCGCAAGTATAGGAAGTTTGAGAAGCACTGCTATAAGAAGAACTGTTATAAACTACTCTAACTGTGTTCGAAATTCTTTGAAACACGAGCCAATACAGCTAAAAGTAAATCGTGAGAAGTTTTGTTTTATATTTGATGAATGGATAAGTGTAAGAAATAGAAGATATTTAAATGTAAATATTCATTCAGAAAAAAAGTTTTGGAATATAGGATTTACACATGTCTTGGGAAACATTCCAGCCGAAAAATGCGTGGAAGTGCTTAAATCTAAATTAGCGAAACATGGATTACCCCTAAAAAGAAGATTTTTACCCCATAACGCCCTGATGGAGCAACATTTTGAAAAAAAATTTAAAGAAAGTTGATTGGTCCCAAATCAGCTTTGTGCTATGCTCACGGAATTCAATTGGTTTTGTATAAAAAAAGGAAAAAAAGAATTCAAATAATGTGGATACAGAAAATTCGGATTCCAACTTTGAAGAGAGTGACTGATACTGAAAATGAACATAATGGTAATGTAATTGTTGAAGATATTGCTAATGAGAATGAAATATTAACTCCTCAAGAATTGCTTCCAATAACTGATAAAGTTCAAAAAATTATTAAGATATTTATACGTTCCCCTACAAAAAATGCCATGTTACAAAAATATTCTAATTTTGTATAACAGAACATATATTAAAAAGATTCTAAAACACCCCTAATGATGGAATGATCTTTAAAAAAATTTTTCCCAATCAAAATGGCAATGATCATTAAAACCCTTTTAAATTAATTTTGACAATGAAATGGGTTTAAATTATCAGAACTGTATCGGCTCAATTCAATTAAACTGGCTGTTAAGACATTATGTCGGAGCGATTCTTATTAACAGCTAATGCTACGATAAATTTCATGTTGCAGTCACTGAAAGAGCGGCAGACATGAACATCTGAATAACTATTTAATACCTTGAAAAATCGCTCAGAAGAAAGGCATACCAAAATAGAGAATGTTTTACAGTATTTACATAATTTATAATGTATTTTAAAAATGAAAAAAAAAGAAAAAAGGTAACCAAATCAAATGTGATAAGTTTTTTAGTAAACTTTTTTTAAAAATTTTAAAAAAACCTATCCACATTGAGTAGAATTCGGTGCAGTTATCGAAGATGATGATGACACTATAATAACGATAGTCAAAGGAAATTGTCCCTTGAACAAAAATTAGAATTAGCAATAGCTAAAAGAAATTCAACAAACCAAAATACAGTTCAGAAATCAGCTATATCCAAAACCATCCGACGAAATCCCTTTTTTGAAAATGGGGATTTAGAGGTAAATACTTGGGAAAAGTATCTCGCGCATTATACTGACAGTACCACCTACTAGCGTAGATGCCGAAACATCGTTTTCTACAGCTGGTAATTTTTTGCACAAAATTACGTCCCAGGCTTAATTACAGTACAATTGATGCACTATGATTTTAAGATCACATTTCAAAAATTTACAATAGTACCATAGACTGAAAAGTGACATATTTGCACTTTTTTGTTATTTAAATAAATAAGATGTTCCTTTACTTTTTTGTGATTATTTATATATGCTAATATTTATAAGTTACAAATTATTTTTTGTGATATTCACACTCTCTAATAAAACTGTTAAGTAAAACAAAGAAACACCCAGGGTTTTCTTTCTTTTTCTAAAATTTATAATACCGGTATTAAAACTGGTATCCCGGAATTAAATTAAAAGAAATACCAAATACGGTATGAATTTTTCGGTCAATATTGCATTAATCCAATTCAGCATCTGTAGCTTGTGTCATTCTTAGGCAAATAATTACATAAATTTAAAACCTTCTCCACTGAAACTTTTCATATTTTAAACTCTAATGTTTCACTCCAATTGTATCCAATACCTACTAAAACTTGCAATTTCCGTCTTAGTTCTAAACTTCTATTCCTTTTTGGGCAGCCAATGTAGTCAGCAAAAAATTGATACAAGGAAAAAATTAATGGTGTATACAAAATAAAATTGAAAATCTCTTAGGCCTAAAATTTTCAAATGTGTTCAAACAGTATGCTATTAGAAAAACAAAACTAATTTGAGCGTTATATAAATGGAAATCAAAGTAAAAATGAAATAATTAAAAGCAACGAACATAATTTCAAAAACAGCCCTAAAATTCTGAAAACGCAACTTGAAAAAATAAAACCGGGAAACAAAAATATGTATGTTACATATTGAAATGAAAATTAACACTATACAAGCGATAACTACGTCACCTTCTGTATAAAGTAAAACCCAGTGGTGATGCCAATATGTTGAATATTTCTTTTCAATTAACAGATTAAGATTCAAAAACAGCACTAAATTCTGAAAACGCAACTTGAAAAAATAAAACCGGGACACAAAAATATGTATGCTACATATTGAAATGATAATTAACACTATACAAACGATAACTACGCCACTTTCTGCATAAAATAAAACCTAGTGGTGATGCCAATGTGTTTGATGTTTCGTTTCATTTAATTGATTAAGATTCAAGAACGGACTAAAATTCTGAAAACACAACTTGAAAAAATAAAACCGAGAAAGAAAAATATGTATGCTACATAATGAAATGATATATATATAACACTATACAAACGATAACTACGCCACCTTCTGTATAAAGCAAAACCCAGTGGTGATGCCAATATATTTGATATTTCGTTTCAATTAACAGATTAAGGAACGTCGCGCTAGAAGTACAAATATTCTCAGCAAAACCCGACTCAGTTCTTGGTATCTTTTAATTCCATTTTATGTCGCAAGACTGCCAACATTCTTTTCCAAATAGTATCACTAGCTCTTTTGACCACGGGCCATTCTCCAAGCAAACGATCCGACGAAAATCGCGTCTCTACAAACACTCTCCAAAAACAAGCCTTCCTCGAGAAACCCCCAACAATAGCAGACTCCACTCCAACCGAGATTACGGTTTTCCCTGGAGTCCAACTGCGTTCGAAAAGCAGAAGCCCCTACTCCTATAAAAGATAAATAAACCCCACGCTAAGTCCTATCTTCTGGAACTTGGACCTCAGAGACTAATACTGACCGTCACTTATTTCTGGACTCTCAGGAATCACGTCCACTAGGAAAAAAGAAATAAAAGAGTGGAGGGGGGTGTAAATACTTCACCACCAATTCTAGAATTGATCCCCAACTTATCAATCCCTTGGGCATTGGAATGTCCGTCTTAGGTGCCTTCGTTTTGTTATGTTTTTTGAAAGAAAGAAAAGCTATATTACTTCTGAATGGACAAAGAATTTTGAGGAGGGGGATTTTCAATCTATATGGACCTGCCATCTAAAAGCTATATTCATGTTATCCGAGTGCTTGAAGTATTGATTCTCCCTTTCCCCCAAAGTTTTTAAAAACTCCCCTTTTTTTTTTTTTTAGGGGTAAGTTTTGATCCGAGACTTGATTATTTCTTTGAATTAGTTTTTATACAAACTTCAGTGAGATAACATGTCAACATGATTTCATGGCAAAGATAGCAATTTATGAAAGTGTTATCTGTGTTTTTGTATAATATTATAGCAACCCTATTGGCGGCATTGTAGAAAAAACGGAAGAACATGACGGGAGTTTGGAGTCCATAGTGGACAGATACTAAGTGAGAAATAATAAATTATTTTAAATAAATAATAATAATAAAAAAAAAATTTGTTTAATTTTTATTATTTATTTTTTTTATTTTAAAATTGTTAAAAGATCCCAGGGTTCGGGGATTTTTCAAAACAATCCAAAAAAAAATAAACAGTTCTTTAAAAAATGCAAATTTTTATCAAAAATCAATCCTTTAAATACAGGGTTCAGCAGCAATATTACAGAGTAAATCCCCAAGGTCTTCACACCTTCAACAGCAATCAAATACAATCACCAGTGTTTAAAAAAACGGTAAAAATTAAATACGTGGGCCCTTTTTTATATGTTTTTTTTAAGTTTTTTGATTCTGCTTATACTAATTTAATTTCTTTTTCGAGCTGAAAGTTGTCTAATGTATGCTATTTATAATATTATTTTGTCAAATGTTCATGGTAACTTAAATATCATACTTCTTTCTTTTGGTTTCATCTGTTTCAGGTTGTACCAGAACTCGAAGAGCAGAAACTTGTTACTGCTATTATATTTCTGTAAAAAATGTTTATTTATTCTTCTATCAATTTATTTTTCTATATATTTTCCACATGTTAATTTTCTATTTTGGATTGAAATTTATTTTTCTGTTAAATCATATATTACCATGCGTGTGTGTAAGGCCACATTTCAGTTAATTTCAAATTATTAAAAAATTTGAGTGCTCATTAAAAATTATTTTAAATTTTTTGGAAAACCCTTTTTTCTTATCGGGCAACCCCCCTTAAATAATTATCTTGATATAATAGCGTTTTGGTTTTTTAAATTCCCCCATACTAGTTTACTCTCTCTATGTATTTATTTATTTATATATTTATCTTGTTCAAATTTTCAATCATTAATAAGATACCTTTTATTCATCCAATCAAGTTCAAATAAATTTTTTAAACTTGTAGAGTGGATGACACTTGATATTAATACAGTTTTTTCAAATATTAATTAATTAATTAAATATCGGTTTTCGAGACGCCATCTTAGATTCTTCTCAATTGTTGTAACAACGTAAATGTTAAAACAAAGACAAAAGTTAGCCAAAAACCCCTGTTTTTCAAACCCGGGTGTATTGTGAAAATGCAGGCAAATCATGCTCCTTTTTCAACCTTCTATTTGTCACCTCCTATATATATATATCCTATTCCAATTTTCAATCGTTAATAAAATACTTTCAATTCATCCTTTCAAAGTAGGAATTGACTTATTTTTTTCCTTTTTTGTACGAGGCTATTCAATAAGTAATAAGACTAAAATATTAATAAAAAAACAGAATACCTTTAATCGACATCATTTACATGGTCTTTTTCAAAATAACTTCCGGCGGTAATGCATGCATCTCTCCCAATGTTTTGTCCACTTCTTAAAAACATGTATATGTCCGTTTTGTGAGAGCTTTATCAAATCGCCTCCGCAGCCTTTACACACGCTTTGTTGCTTGCAAAACGTTTGCCTCGTAATGGTTTCTTAAGTTGAGTAAACAGCAAGAAATCTCATAGATTTTTATCCTGTATGGAGGGTGTGGTAAAATCTCTACGCTGTTCTGCTGCGAAACATCCAGTACGCAACGAGCAATATGTAGTCGGGCATTGTCATGATGCAATAGGAAGCCATTTCAGAGCAATGGAAGTTTCCTTTTAACGTGCTGTATTATTGTTCGCAGGGCATTCGTGTAGTACGAGTCATTTACTGTAGTATCGGGTTCTACAGCGTGTTGTTACAAAATTCCTTCATAATCAAAAAAAAAAATTATAGTCATAACTTTGTGACATCTCTCGCGTTCTTCTTCTAACATAACTCCTACGTTCTTTGACGGCCACGATTAATGGCAAAACTCCAACCCAAATCCAAGAAATAAAACGAAGCATAGATGCAAATAAGATAACCTTTTAAAAGGATAGAAAGTTTAAATGAACAAAATGGGAATTTAGAAAAGCTCAGTTCGGGAAATGGAAAAAATGTAGATCGACGGTTTAAATCAAGACGTCACCTCCCCTAAATCTATACAAGGTGCATACTATTGCACACGGCCCATCGTCTACCTGAAAGTAATTGAATCGGAGTATTCAACCAAGGTAGGGGGGAATATATTCTGAACGCTAGTATATTATTGAAACGAGATTGGCGGATCAAATTTGTTATATTGATAAAAGATCTAATAGCGCGATCTGAGTTAGTTAAAACGGCGTACTTCGGTTTATTCTCATTAATATAAGTTTTTCGATTCAGTAATTTAAAAATTCTTAAAAAAATCATATTAAAATTTTAGAATGTCTCATCCTTCCGATTCCCACCTCAACTTACGCGGAAACCCCAAGACATAGCTATCGACAGATGGCTATGTCGCAACTTTATAAGCTAATTTCACAGTTTTTGCTTTCTTAAGAGCAGGTGAAGATGGATGTTTCTGTTCATTCCTTTGCATGCTTTTTTTGTTGAGTAGAGATCCACTAAAAATGTGTTTTAAGGGGAAATCCACTTCGAGAAAGGGGGTTATGGGAGCATAAAAGATAATTCTACCTTAATTTTAGAAATTCAAATCCTGTCCTTTTTAAAATCAAAAGATAAGTGTTATAAGAATGTTTTTCAATACAATCGAACTCTTAATGCTGTGGCGGATCTATACACGATTTTCTATTTTATCCTTCTGGGAAATCTTTGGGCTAGCAATTCGCGTTATTCACAACCAACCCTCCGGAAGAAGAGAATTGTGATACGTAAATTAACATACAATAAATAAGCAAAATTTTCTAGCTTGAAAGGGAAGATATACTCGAGCCAGGTGAGATTGCTACTGAAGGTATAGTATTAGAATTATAGTAGCTTGATTCTTATTAGAAGCAAACCTTAAAGTGACGATTGTTCACTAAGACAGAATTAAGATTAACATTAAATCGGATAATAGGTTGGAACCTTAATTAAGATAAGGCTCAAGTTTGTTAGTCACCTAATCGCTCACGTTTTACAGTCATAGTTCCACGCTCACGGTTTCTTTGAGACATTCTCTTAAAATTATTGGTTGAAATTGTGTCGGTTCTTAGAGTGGAAATAAATAGATTAGTTGAATTATGTCAAGTGTTTCTTCCCTTCCCCACATCTAGGTGCCCGCGAGAGAGGTCCGAACCTCTTTACAATGCTAGGACTTAGATATCAATAATTTATATGTAAAGTGTATATATTCATACAACACAGCGAAATACCTAGAGAAGCGGACGGGTAACAACTAGCATATATTACATGTGTGATTAAAATTCTAATTTACTCAAGTCCTTTTTTTTTTATCAACGCTTCAAAGCTTTTAGAATTTTTGTAAAAAGGCTATTTGTTCTGCGATTTTCAAGATGATTCCTGAATTCAAATTCTGATTAGACTAAAGAAACGTTGCGTGGGAATAATGAAAACTTCTGCAAGTTAAAGAGAATATTATATTGTATATATAAGTCTTTTCAGATGTACTGTAAAAGTTGGGAAACTCTTCTGAATTTGCAGGGTATAAATTTAAATAAAAGCAAATATTTATTTGATTTCGATGCTGATTAATTTGATTTTATTACGTTTTTGTTAAATAAAGTAAGACAGAAAAATAAAGATCACTAAAAATCTTTTTTTTTCTTTTGTTATTTATTTATTTATTTATATATTTTTTTTTGTTAAAAAAGTATTGCACTGTGAGTTGAACTTCTTCAACATGAATTAACATTTCTGAATGGCTTAGCAAGCCACGCAATTATTGAAAATTTATAAAAAGATTTTTAAAAAATCAAAACTTCACATCATAAAAATATTGTTCATTTTAAAGATTAATATTGAATTAAGATGTCATACATTCGATTCTATATTCTCTCATTGAAAAAATAGTTAGATCTGTAATAAAAAAGCTTGAAGATTTTTTTTCTTATATTCATAATAAAAACTGGTTATACTATCCACACACTTCGCACGCAGGATATTTCAATATGTTATATGACAGTATATATCATTTTTAATTTATTGATATATAAATCCAAGAATCAAGCTTTTAATTGTATTGAAAAATGTTCTTATAACACTGGCATCTTGATTTTAAAAAAAGATAGAACTTGAATTTATACGACGAAAGTACATTTATTTTTTACCTCCCTGTATTCCCCTTCTTTGGAATTGATTTCCAAAAAATCCCTATTTAACATATCTACTTGACAAAATATATAAACATGCTCACCAAATTTTAAGTCTGTAATTCTAACAGTTCAATAAACAATAATTTTTATTTATAAGACTCCTCCTCCAACCTCCTTGAGGGTAAATTTCTGCAAAACTCGCGCGTTCTTAAAGGATTTCTAATCAACAACAACAACAACAATAATAATAACATGCCTGGAAAATTTCAAGTCTGTTGGCCTAATACAGTGATTCCGAAAGTGGTCTATATAAAACCCCAGGGGTCTACGACAGCAGGGAAAAAATTGCGGGTCCATGAAGTGTAAATTGGAGTCTAAGATTTTGACTCTCATATAACCCTTTCATAGCTTTAATTTTAACTTATAATGTGGAATAAATATTCCACATACACAGGGGTGTTACTTATTTACTGACGTAATATTTTATTATAATATAAACACATCTATCTATCTCGAATTATGGAATATCGTGAGAAAGTTTATAATTGCTTTTCCTCGGGAAAAGGAATTTCAGGGTGGTTGCCAATCTTAATAACGGGGAAAAAAAGACTGGACACTACTAATCGAGGAGTGTTAGGATTCATCCTTACAAAATTGCTGCCATATGATGAAAATTTGTTAAAAAGCAGCAGATTCATCCCTCGCATTAAAATCATTTGTTTGTTGCTCAGTTATTTTATGTATAACAGGTACTGAACTTTAATTTAAGTAATAAATATTTAAAATTAAGATGTGTTTGTTTTCTTAAGTTTTTCACACTACAGTTAAAAATTTAAATCTTTTAAAATAAGTAGCTCTGTACCAGCTATCGAAAACACATTGAATTGACGAATTTGCATACATTCAATATTAAGTATGCAATTGTCTACCCCAAACCGGAAAACATGGTAAGGGGTCTATGAGACAAAAAAGTTTGGGAAACTCTGGTCTAATAGATCCGGAGCTTTCGTGATGAAGGAATGTGTGATTCACTTATTTTCACTTAAACACTTATCAGTACACTTATTTTCTTTTCTTTAAAAGAATGGTTAAAGAAAAGTTTTAAATCATAAATGTATAATATATATATGTATATACCGCAAATTCCGGCATATAACGCGCACCGTCGTATAACATGCACCTATACTTTCAAGATGCAATATTTAATTTTTAGGTATATATTCGCCGTATAACCCGCACCCCCATTTTTTACGAAGAAACCTGAAATTTACGAGTAGAATGTTCTGATGTTTTGAAATCATTTACTCAAAGGCATTTATTATTCCAAGCTTTAGAAAAAAGTAGTATACTTCTAGAACTACAACCCTATAAGTTCATAAGGAATGTCATTTCTTCTAAATAAACAGTATTTCGATCCATGTAGAAGCCTAATTTTTTCTATGCTCATCCTCCGCTTTTATATTTAAAGCTGTCATTTTCATACCCGGCGTATTACGCGCACCCGTAATTTCATGTCTTATTTTTTGTGTTAAAAGTGTGCATTACACCCCGGATTTTAAGATACGTATAATTAGACAGTGCTTTGATTATATATGATTTTAAACATTATCTTACAAAACGATTTTAAACTCACATATTAATCAATGTAATATATTTGCCAAGTTTATGTTTTTGACTCTATCTGTAAGTTGGTCAGTGCTTGTTTGAAGGAAAATAAATAATCTTTTCTCTCATGATTTACACTTTACAAGACACCTGGAAACCTAACATTGTTTAAACTCTAACTTTGTTCGAATCAGAATAATAAAAGCTCCTCAACAATGTTTTCTAAAATTTTCTTTTAACAGAAGAATAACATTGTTACAGTATTATGTATTGTTAAAACTTAGGCATTGTTTTCCGTGCAACAATATTTAGCGATCAGAATGTAATTTACATTGGATAATTGCGCATCGAAAATAATTGCTCTTATTTTTGCTCCACTGTGTACCCTATTTCGATCTCCCGTTTGCATAATCAGCCGCTATTTTCCCCATTTCTCTATTCTACTTATTTATTTTTGCGGCCTTTATAAAATCCTGATCCCAACTCTTTTAAAAATGGATCCCAAAATATTGGAAAAGACCATACTGCTCGTGTGGCTCTATTTCACCATCAGAATTTTATTTGTGACGTATTGGGATGTCTTATTTCTACCACCTATTTTAATAATCCTGGACAGTCTCTTCGAAGATTCAAAATCTGATAACCAGACACAGACTGGAGACCACTTCCAAGTCAGAAAGAAAAAATCAGAAAACAATAAAGAAGTCAAAAAGGAACAAGATCAAAATTTAACAGTAAAGGAAATTGATTCAGAAAAAATTACGTCGCCAGCTTTAGAAAAAGTTCAGGAACTTATATCCGACTTACAAAATTCATTGAAATCAGACAGTAAAAATGGCGCAGCTCTTCCAAATTTCAGCACGTTAGCAACAAAATTAGAAAATCCAGTCAAGAAAAGCATTTCTACTACCAAAATTTCAGCTAGTTTGGAAGTAGATATTATGAAGAATAGTAAAACGTCGCCAGCATTAGTAAAAATTCAAGAACTTATATTCGACCTACAAAATTCATTGAAATAAGGCTGTAAAATGGTCGAGCTCTTCCAAGTTTAAGCACGTTAACAACAAATTCAGAAAATCCAGCCTACAACCAGCTTAACAAAATTATCGGACATGAAAAACTTACCTCAGAGAAAAGACTTAATGAAGCTCAGCTCAATCCAGTACGTCGCAGCCACACGAGCAGGGGTCTAACTTATTTTAATTTTTTTTAGTAATTTTTAAAAATTTTTATTTTTATTTTTTATTTTTGTGTTTAATTATTAAAAAATTTTTTTTTGTTTTTGTTTTTGCTTATTTTGATTTCTTTTTTTTTTTAAATTTTTGAATTGTATTTTTATTATTTTTTTTAGCTTAAATTTTTTTTTGTATTTTATGTGTATTTTTTTATTTTATATGTATTTTATGTGTAATTTTATGTGTAATTTTATGTGTATTTTATGTGTAATTTTATGTGTATTTTAGTGTAATTTTATGTGTATTTCATGTGCATTTTTTAATTTTATGTGTATTTTTGTTTGTTTTAAATTTTGTGTTATGTGTTTTTTTGTATACATTTTCCTTTATTATTTGTAATATTTTTGTATATATTTTTGTTTATATACACAAAAATATATACTTTGTATATATTTATATTTTCTATATATTAATTATATAGTTTTTCTCTTTGTATTTGTTTTGTGTTTAAAGGTATATAATAAATATATACTACCTAAATGCTTTGTAATTTCTTTTGTTTATAATGATTCTGTCAATCTTAAGATAATTTCACACACACACACACAAAATTTAACTTTTGAAAAGTTACGAAGTGTTTTAGCTAAATGTTTTAAATTCAGCACTTTCAAGTCATTGAAATATACAATTTATTCAAGTAAAGAGTTATTCGTGCTTCTTTTCTAATGTATGGAAGTTGTTTCGATTCATTTTTCAAAAATAATTATACATTTGAGAATTAATGCAACAAAATTATTGGTCTAAAAAAAATTCACTAAATCAAAAATACAACAAAGAGAGA
>BMAV01010339.1:0-37444 GCA_019973955.1 Trichonephila inaurata madagascariensis
ACACCATTTTCATCGGCCAAGTGAATGAAGTGTAAGCGATTAGAGTATTGTGTGTTTCTTCATCGTACGTTAATTTTGTGCCAATGTTTTTTCACTTTTGTGTTTGTTTAATTATTCATAAGATATTGAGACAATTATATAAATAAAAAAAAGAACATTCTGGTCGTCTTATAACTGTCGTGTCTTTCTTTTATTTTGTCCTTCATACATAAACGCAAACATTATTAATTCGTTAAATTTGAGGCTCACAAAAAAAACAAGTAATATAAAAAAAAAAATTTAAAATCAATTCCTACTTTGAATGGGTGAATAGAAAGTATTTAATAACGATTGAAAATCTGAATAAGTATATATATATATATATATATATATATATGAGAGAGTGAATTAATAGTAGAAATTGAAAAAAGAGCATGATTTGTCTGCATTGTTGTAACAATCCAAACCTGGTTTGGCTAGTTTGGCTGAAAAACAGGTTTTCGACGCCAACTTTTGTCCTTGTTTTAACAGTTACATTGTTACAACAATAAAGACGAATCTAAGATGGCGTCAGAAACCGGTACAAATGTAACCAACATGGCTGTATCTGTAATTCTTTGAATAATTAGTTTCAGTTAATTTTATAATTAATTATAATTCAATTATCGTATTTTTATAACCTAAACAATAGTGTATAGAAAATTTCAGCTCAAATGAGCGCTTTAAAATGTGAGAAAAAAACATTTTCAAGTTTTGACACAAGTTGCCAAAAATGTTGCCAAGGTGGCTGTATTTGTAATTCTTTGAATAATTATTTTTAATCAATTCATTTTTATTATTTATAATTAAATTATTGTATTGTCATCCAAAATCATATCATGTATATAAAGTTTCAGCTCAATTGAGCACTTTAAAATGTATTATTTTAACGATTGAAAATTCCACCAAGATATATAAATAAACAAACAAACAAATAAATAAATAAATAAAGAGTGTGACCTATAATAGTAGGAATTGAAAAAAAGACAATTTACTCGGAAAAATGTTAAATATAGCGAATAAAATAAGATTATAAATTATACTGCCACATAACATTTCTAATAAATATAAACAACTCAAACCCAGTGGTGCAACAGCCCATAAGGACCACTGTGCCCACCTCAGTACACGTGACCATTGGGTGCTGAGGTGCATGGGTAGATTCCCCGATCAGGTAGTCAGTCTGAAGCGAACCTTAGTGTTTTAGTCGCCAAGCAAGCTAGGTATTCATTTATCGACCCACTGAAGGGATGAAAGGCTGAGTCAACCTTGCCCAGCCTGAGGATAAAACCTCGAACCTGCGATGTAAAAGCGCGATACGCTACCACTCGGAACAAATATAAATATTTGTTAAAAATTTAAATTAAAAACTGAAATTTTATAATTATATGTTATATTTTTCTAATGTTTAAATGTTTTTAAAAAATTAATCTCCTAAGATATTTTAAAAAAATAATTAGTATTTTAGAATAAAAATATGATAGTGCTTATACAGAGATATATTTAAAAACTCATTGAGAATTTACAGAAATATTTTGTAATAGTTTATGTAGATAAATTTTCCGGCAATTATGCTACCATAATACAAATATTATTACATTCAATTGATATATGATCATATATAAAACACTAATACATATGAAATAAGAAAATTCAGCATCCAATTGATTATCAATAGATTATTATCATTCTGTAAAAAGTTAGGTATTGTTGGAAATATGAATGATTAACCTTTATAAATCGGCTGGTACATACGTCTACCAAAATTTTTGTCGCTTAATTCGGCTTGGTACGACGTTTTACCAAGGTTTCTGAATACTTTTTCCCCTTTTTTTTCTAACACCCCCCTTTTACGATGTTCCCGACCCTTTTTGACTTCGTTTCTACTGTCCCAAATTTGGGGGGGGTTATTTTTCAAACTTTTTTGAGCATTCCTTATCATTGGACGCTTAGGAACAAGTTTCGACTTCTTTTAAAAAAAAATACTTCATTCGATGACTTTACGTTTTCTGAGCAACAGATTTTTCTTTCTCTCTTGCTGTTTCTTCTTTTTTTTGAATGCCTCAAAAAATTTCTCACAAAATCGAGATTGAGAATTTGATGAAAATTTACGGGAAAAAAAATTTTAACGATAATGATTCGGAGAATGAAGATGAATTTCAGAATAGTATTTTCAAAAATAATGGGGTTGATTTAGACGTACCCTTTAATTTTGATCAGAAAGTTGAAAGCTTATTCACAGGGAAAAAGGGTAGAAGGCTCTGAAGTGATAAATTATTACCATTTTCTTGTAAAGTTGGATTGAAAGTTGATGCTAGCAAAATTTCAAAAGTGAAAATGATTTTTAAACTGATGTTCACAGATGAAATTTTAGCTTTGGGTTAAGAAAACTAATAGGTATGCATTTACTGTACTTAATCTTCATGGAGAAACATCTGATTAAACGAAACACGCATCTTCATTGATACCAACCATTGAAATTTTAAAATTTCTCGGTTTAATTTTATTGATGGAACACATCGAAAAAAGATAATATACAGGATTATTGAACAACTAATAATATGATAAATTCCTTTTTTTCAAGTAATCCCCCCGGATCGTTTCCTTGATTTTAAAATTTTTTTCCCTTTTTCCGATAATAGTTTAAAGAAAGTAGAGATTCTCAACTTACGACAGTTTGTGGAAAATACGAAAATTTTTGATTGTTGTAACAGAATATTTAAAGAAGTGGTAGACCCCACAGAAAATTTATTTTTGGTAAGTTATAATTAAATTTAAAGGAAGAGTGTTCTTCAAACAATACATTAAAAAAAACGAAACAGGGGGGTTTGAAAATGTAAAAAAATTGCAGATCCACTGGCTATACTTATGATATGGTATATATAGGAAAAGATAAAAAAGAAAACCTTTCAAAATCTGCTTCCTATAATTTGTATATACAATGGCAGATTGTAAAAAAGGTAAAGGACAAAAAAGTCTTTATGGATAATTTCTTTTCCTCGCCGGAATTTTTTGGCCCTTTTAAAAAAGAAAAAGTATTAACCCTGTGAAACTGGGGATCTAACAGAAAACTTTTTTCCAAAAGGGTTTGGCTCCTTGTAAAATGAGAAAAGGTGATCTTGTCGTGAAATTTTGTGATGGAATGACGCATTGTTTTGGGAAATATAAAGGAGGGGTATATATGCTGACCTATGCACAGCCCCAAAAAGGTTTATCATTGAAGAATGAAAAAGATTTAAAACAAAATTGAGGTGACGTTTTTGTGTGCGAAAACGACAAATTAACAACTTCCAAGCCAAAAATTGTGGCAGGCATATGGGATATGTTGATTTAGGTGACCGCATGGCATCCACCTATTCTTTTGACAGAAGAACTAGAAAATGGGCAAAAAAATTATTCTTTAGTCTCATCGATATTGCTGTTCTGAATGCTTTTCTAATATTTAAATCATCCAAATTTCCAAAAATTTAGTTTAAAAAATTTAGAATGAATTTAATTAATCTCTAATAGGAAAAATAAATCACAAAAATGCAGAGCCTTCAACAACAAAAAAAATTAAGACAAATGATAAACATTTTCTCATTGACCATTTTTACGAAAAGAAAAAAGAAGGTGCGCTTATTTGCGAAAAAAAAATACAAAAAGAATCACTATTATCTGTAAGGCTCAATGTGGCTCTTTGTATTGACCAGAACTCTTCGAAGATTATCACACAATTTATTTAAAAAGCTGTTAACATATAAACCAATAAAAAACAAAAGACCGAATTAACATATTAAAACTGATACACACATTTTTATAAAAAAAAAAAGGCTATTTTTAAAAGCCAAAATTTCAAAAAGTAGAACTCACTTTCACAAACAGATATTACAAAACATTACTTTCCCAAAAATTTTAGTTTAAATATAAGTTTTTTTAAAAAAAACAAAAAAAAAATGTAAAACAAAAAATTAAAAAAAACCTTTTTTTTTTTAAAAAATGATTGTTAAATTTGTCGAGTTTTGAAGTCCCCCATGTTGGTGTGGGTGGAAGTTTGGTGAGGGGGATGGGGTTTTTTGGGGTCCACCCCCGTATCCTTTAGATTGCGATGTTACTAAGAACTCAAAAATAATTGATCACAAAAAAATTTGGAGTACAATTATTATATTTTGTTTTTGTGCACTAAAAAAGGGGGTTAATTAGAAAAGTAAAATGTTTGAAAAGTGCCCCACATATTTTCTTAAAACTTACTATTTCGTCGAACAATTTTAAAAAATTTTTTAAATTTTTTTATTAAAGGTTTTTAAATTTTTGTACTTAATTATGTAAACTGTTTTATTTTAGAAAAAAAATAAAATTTTAGTATAATACTGTTTCTCATTTTCTTAAAAATTTTTTCCCTTTTGTTGGAAATTTTATCCAATGATTTTGAAAACGTGGGGGGGATATTTTTTTTAACATGATTTTCATTATTGAGTTGAATATATAAGCTGCAAATATATAATCATACGAAGTTATAATTTGTAAAATAATCTTAACTAATCTTTAGTTGGTTCTAAAATTGCCTACTGACTACCCACTTTAAATATTTTACAATGTATATATATATATAATTGCAAACATCGATATTATTACAAATTTATAATTGAACTATCGTATTCTCAGAGGGTGTTGTCATGAAGCTTTGATTATAAAAGCTGTGAATTAAATATTTGGAATATTTATATAACATTTTAACGTTTTTCTGGAGTACATATTTTAGTAATATGATATGATTGTCAACTTTTTAAAAGAATTTACGTAATACACAACTCTAATGATATTTTAGTATTTAACGCTAAATGATTATTTACCTTTTTTTTAGAACATGAAAATATTTTACAAAATTGAGAACAAAAAAAGTTTTAAAAACTTTAAAATCACTTTACAATACAAATGACCCCTTTAAGGCCCCTTTTCTTAAATTTTCTATAATAATTTTCTCATACTAAAGCAATGAATACAATACAAACCTTGTTTTAGAGTAAATTATTTTAACAATCAGAAAATCCGAAAACATTCCATTGAAAGAAATAAAAATAATAAATATAATTTTTATTTATTTGTGATGATTACTGTTCAACAGTTCATATAAATTCTACTCTCATAGTACTTCTGAAGTGCTATACATCAAACTCTAGGAAATATCTATTTTAAATTCAGAATTTACTTTAAAAAGATAGGAAAAAACAAAAAAAAACATGCATTTGAAAGTTTGCAAGCCTTTCCATTCAAAATGGGTACCATGAATTTAAAAAAAAAAAAATATTTTAATATAATATGCGCCAAATATTACAATTTTCCTTACTCCTGAAAGATCCTTAACTAAAATTCGGCAAACCTTCCCTCTTCCCTTTGTAAAGTGTGAAACTTTTAACAATACCACATGTGGCGAAAATGGTCAAGCAGGACTTCCAGTGGGGGAAAGAAATTTCCTTCTCAGATCCGAATGGAAGAGAAATTTTGCCTCAGATAATGCCGAGTTCTAAAGGTTAAGTTTTAACCAAATTTCACAAGCCCTGTAAAATTCCATACGTACACAGATTTAATAATACGCAGTAGGATTCATAAATTTCCGCACTGAGTCTGTTACTTAAACAATCTTACCAATTAAACTACTGAAACACATTCTCCTTTGAAATAAGACTCTTGAACTATAACACACTTTTGCCATCGCTAGTAAAAGTCATTGAAACATTTCTTGAATCCATTTTTAGCCATGTCCTTTAATTCAGCCTGCGATGCATTTTTAACTTCATCTGCAGATTGGTCTTCGTTTAACATGCGGAGAACGATGTGTTGACACTCTCTATGCGTGTCTTAGTTGGTATCCGTTGATACACACATGTGTATGGCCGATGATATCCCAACTGATTTTGCTATTGTTAGGAGCCTATTCTTATGCACCGCCGCAGAAACCTTTTCGATGTTTTCAGCGGTGCGGGAAGTCTGCGGACGTCCAAAGCGTTTGTCGTCTTCGGCACTTTCTCTGCCTTCTCTGAAACGTCAATGCCACTCAAAAGCTTGAAAATTTCGTCAGTCTCCGTAGCTTTTACCCAAACGAATACCACCTTTTATATTCATTCTTTGCCCAACAAACGCATTTCTCTTAATCGCCGACTACTAAATGGATCCGCCTACGAAATACGACGCCGTGGCTAGTCACCGACCACTTGATTTGGGATAGACTTTCCTTAGAAAAGGGGAAGGACGCAGCAACACAGACATGCAAACATTTTCCACGTTATAGGCTTAGTCGGAACCTTTGTACCTTTCACTTCGCTTTTATGCAAATCAGGAAACATAATACATGATACAATAGATAATTTAAAGATACTTTCTATCATAAAAAGTAGTCATAACGTAATTAAAAGTGCTGAACAAGATGTTTTTTTAGCATATGGTTTTGATTTTGAGGATTTGTTCTATTCACATAGAGGATATTTTCTGTTACATATGAGAAATATGGATTAGATAATTATATTGGTTTTTTTAAAGGTCTAATACACTTATTAAATATGTTTGACAAAGATTATTTATTATTTTTGATAATAAACATATTAAGGGCCTTCTTTACTGTGGTTCTGACAGTAATAAAATTTGGCAAATTTGTATTTACGGATTATGAGTCGAGTTGGTTATATATTTTATGGCTGTCTTCGTCAAATGTATACGAGAGCCTGAACTAAATGATAAGCACATTTTCGGACAGAAAAATGCCTCAGTTTTCATGAAAATTTGCAGTATTATAATTCATACAATTTGTTTATAATATATCGGTTTTGAAATTTCAAAATACTTCATAAATAGCCATTTTTTTTCATATTAACATATTAAGAAATAGCTCATTTAGCATTACGGTATGGAATAAAAAAATGCTAACACAATTTATACTAGAAAAAATTAATCAGTTTGGATACAAATGAAAAGAATGATAAAATGAGTGGTACTTTTTTTTTTGTAGGATAGTGAAGCTAGAATATAATATTTATGTTGGAGTACTTTTATATCCGAAAAAATATTTACAATTAGGCTCCTATTCTTGAACATTTTAACCGCCTTATACTTTTTATTCCGATAGATAGATGACAATTATTATTCGTCGTAAGTAAAGTAATTAAACCAAACATATAGATTTTTGTCCAAGTTACCTAAAATTATTGCAAGCAAATTTTAATTCGAACAAGGCTGGATTTTCGGATTTGGATTTACATTTATTGATAGTATATTGTACAGTAATATTTACGATAAAAGAGAGATTCTTTTAGTTTTAGTTTTATAAAAATTATCAACTGAAATAATTGTTTACACATATCAATATTTCGAAATTCAAAATTACATTTTTTTATGAGAAATAATAATTTGACTACACATAATATTTACAACAAACTAAGGAAATTTATCTTTAATTGCATAGAAAAGGTGATATTATCCTATCATTTTTTTTAATTTATACACAAACCATACAAATATTTTAAAAATCTTCAGCACATAAAAAAGTCAGATTTCTACAGATATTTTAAACATATAAACACAGTATAGATTTATATATTATACTTATATGTATATATATTGTAACTGGCATTAAATCTTTTCAAATCCACTCACACACAACAATAGGTTCACAGTTCTCTTTTTAATGGTTTATCTGTGAAGATCATGCGCTTATTTGAAGTACAGATACACACTTTAGAACCTAACGCAAACTAATATATACACATTTTCATTATAATATTTTTCATGACCAATCAAATGATATACAACCAAGTGACTTTTTGGGGTTTGCATCTAATAAGAGGTATTTGAGTTTTGTGATATGAAAATTTCTTAATATGATTTAGATTTTTCAATATACGTGTACGTTTATAAATATCTTACGTACTGTGATCTTGATACTGTGTACCATTATTCTGTTTTAAGTTCTTATATGAAGAAAATCTATATTGGGTGAGTATTGATGATTTGTGGTATTTATAAGATTTGTGATGCAAAATCGGCTTTTTAATGAATTTGAGTATAGATATTTTTTAAATCTTAAGCAGTGTGTTTTGAATATTTTAGATCATAGTGCTTTTGAATATTTCCACTTTAAAAATGGGTACAATTTTTTTAATTTCGGTAGTTAAATTCTTATGCACTAAGCTAATTTAGTAATTTAGTATTTTTTTTTCCTAATATTTTTCAAAGCACAGTAAGAAATATTTTCATTTTTAAAATTTTAACTTTTAAATTTTTTAGATATTTTTTTTATGAGTTTTCATATTACTATTCTAACCTACCAAGTGTCAATAGGGGAAGATTGGTACCATCGAACTTGTTTAAAACCCCTTTTTGGTCTTAAATCCGAGGTTGCATTCGGTTAATTTATAAATTTTTAATCTCATTTTAAAAACTTTACATTTATTTTTATGATCACCGTTGAAATTTTGAATTGTGATTTTTTTATTTTGAAGATTCGATTATTCTCGTATTTTTTTGTTCTAAAGAATTGTCTCATCTGTAGATATTTAAATATATTTTAGATACCGTATTTATACTCGAATCTAAGCCGCACTATTTGTCCAATGTTAATGATCCTGAAAATCGGGTGTGGCCTAGAATCGAAAGGAAAAAAGTTGTTGATGAGGTATTTAGAGCAATTACAGGTTCATCTATGTATTTAAAAGTTTATAATACTTATATATAAAAATATCTAGTTATTCACTTTTGATTAATTCTCACTTTAAATTTATTTTAACTTCGTAAAATTGGATATCGATGAACCATTTTACACTATTTTTAATTTCTCTCAAAATCTTATTGAGAATTCAGGGTGCGGCTTACATTCGAATAAATACGGTATATAGTCATTTTCGAGCCCGAACTATACAATTTTTGTCTATACTAAGACACACATAGCGATTACATAGCATTCATTGTTAATAATAAGGATATAAATTAAATTGTCTCTATAAAAGTTTTACTAAAGGCTTTATAATTCTTTATGATGACTTCATTCGCGTATATGTTGTATTCGTATATCAACTTTATTTAACGAAATTAGAAATCAATCCATTCACTTCAGGTCCAAAACCAAAGTGCAATACATAAAGATGGAGAACTTACGCGACAGGACTGATAACCACGTAAGTCAGGGTACAATTTCGTAAATAAATTATTTTTGTTTAGGGCCGGAGACAAAGAAAGTAATAATATTTTTAAAAAAATTAATAAAAATCTTAGATGGCCCACATACAAAAAATCGCAAGCCGAAGTTACTTTGATGTAGAAGGTTTCATAAAATCTAACAAAGTAGTCTGCTTTCTAAAGATTTTTTTTTTCTGCAGAATTTCCTCGTAGCCTATTAATGACTTTTTTTATTCCTTGTTTTGTTGAAAAAATACGCTCATCGTTGGAGTCCTATTTTCTACAATTTTTAACCCTTTTTCACCTAAATCTGAAACCTTCCGTCAAATTTCCAACCGTCATTCGATCAGAAGATCGAATTGTGTCTAAGGACTCAAGACTATTCAATGTCTTACTCATGCATTTCCATGAGCTCATCCATTGTCAGCTCCTGATTATGAGAACCCAGTAGCTCTTTTACGTCATCACTGTCCAATTTTAAAGAAGATGGGTAAAGATCGCCCTTTTTTCGTCCATCGGCAAATTCACATATTATGTATTTTTTTTAACACTGATACTCAGTCGAAATGAAAAAAATATTAGGTTTTTCAAAAAACTTTTTTATTAAGTAGAATAAAAAGGAAAAAACAATGTTACACTATTTGTAACAAATGTCTTCGATTATGCATCCTTCTCGCTTTCACTGGCTGAATCGTCATTGGACCATCCAGTAGCAGCATCTCGAAGTGTATCAGCATATCCAGGACTTGGTGTTTGTGTCTGAGTGTGATTATCGCGCCAGTATACCAAGTACCAAAGTACAGATGCAACATGTGCGCAGCAGCCAACAGCTCTAGCACCAACTTTGCATTGTCAATACGAGTCAATGTTTGGATATTATGACCTATACCAGGTTTTATCCACATGTTATATACTTTTTGAACTTGTGTGTCGTGATCTCAACTGGAACCAAACAACTGAGGAAAATTCTAAATTTACGTAAAGAGAGTTTCAGCCCCGATTGATTAAGGTGTTCGTGAGTGTATAATCGGCTTTTCTTAAGCTAATATATCCCAAGAGTTAAATATCGTAGCTACTTCCATGTCAATCGTGGAAAATCTGGAAGATCAGAGTCACTTAAAAAAGTCCAGCCATTTTCTTCAAATGTTTGTTGTAAATAATTTGGCTTCTTCACAAAATCTAGCATTCGTCGGGCAATTGCATTGTCGTCCTCAATATTGTAAAGTCTTGCTGGGTGGAAAGTATTAAGAATTGAACAGATGACTAACATAATTCCAATATATGGTATTTAGGATAATATTGCTTAAAGCTCTCCAGAGTTCTTGAGCTGCCGTTTACTGTTTCAACTACCCAACGCATAGATGCCACCAAACGTGTCTCGCTAGCATCTTCTGTTGACAACTGTGCTTGTTTGTCCAAAATGGAGGCATTTTAGGTACTAGGTCTATTTCTTCTATAAGTCTGACCGAGATTCGCGGACAAGCTATTTTGTTTCGTATCACAAATGATGATCTCAGATCTGCCCTAAAGCTCAAAACTCTTAAAGAAGTATTCAAGAAAATAGCCATTAAATTCTTTGGAAAAATAGACTCGCATGATAATAGAGCAATAGCCAGAATTGAAAAATATAATTTAAATCCTCTTTTTAATCGTCTTCGAAATATTCTTATCTAAATTCCTCTTTTCGAAATTGTTTCCACTGCAATCTTCAAAATTATCCGAACTCGCCATCTTCCAATGGGCGACTCTTCAGACCGAGGTCTGATTTCGACGAAGCGGGTTCTCAGCTCGTTTTTCTCCCTTCCCCATTCTCGATTTTCAAGCCATCTGCGCTAGCTCGCCATCGTTCGGCACAGTTGTTTTTCCTGCACATACACAAACTCACAAGCAATTACACTAAATAATTAAAAGTAATCTTACTCACTTTCAACACCATTTTTTCACACCCTAATGATTCTTAAATTTTCACGCAATTTTATTATCATCATGCAAATTCTTAATTTTAACTTTTAATTTCATCTCTAACTATAATTGTTTTAAAGCAGCAAAAGGCTAAGGTAAGCCGAACCAATGTTTACTCCCCATTTTTCCATGACAGGAGTTTAAGCTTCCCTGCGGGAAGCAGGCAATCCATCAACCATTCAACTTATATTCGTATCACATCAACGAGCTCAATGCACCAAAATAAATAAATGTCAGGTTAAAAGAGTTATTATTGTAGTATTTGAGAGACCAAAAAGTATAGTGGTGCTTAGAGCGTTTACTATATATTTTTTAATGACCGTTAGAAAAAGCGCTTAAAATAACAAAACTCTACGAATTTGCCAAGTTTGATAACTCTTTTTCATGTGACTTGCTTTCTTTTTTCTTACTATTTATTATATTTACTATGCAATAAATACTTTGAATTTTCATGAATATGATGGGTGAAAAAAGGCCAATCTTTACCCACCTCCTTTATTTGCCTGTCAAGATTGACAACTTCTTCGATCCCATTACCAATTCCACCAATTTTACAATTATTTTTCCTCAAGCAAAAAACGAATCGACGAGATTTGAAAACCTCGTAACTTCGGATTCGCATAAGTTGGAGTAGCGCAATTCGAGGTATTACTGCACAGCATCGAAACCAAAAATTAAACCACTTAAGTTTAGACATGGCAAGAGCTTAAAACACGCAACAATTACACAATTAAAGCCGTAAGAATTGAAAGCGCTGTAGAGGAAAATCAATCTTTCAATCAGGGCATCCTGGTCGTCCTTGTCCAGCAGGCAAAATCACCTTTATGTTGTAACTTAAAACAAGGTCTGGCCAGGTAAATTGGCCACGTGCCCGGATCTTGACATTTCTAGTGTCTCTTTTACTAAGAGTGGATTCACTGGTTTGAGACTACTCATTCGTATATAATTAATACGTCAATGGAATATCAAAAATTTTAATTTTTTATTGTGGAGTCTGGAGAGTATGCAAAAGATTAAAGTTCAAGTAAAACATTGAATTTTTACACTGAATAAAATAAATCATACATTTTTAAACTTATCCGCCATTCCACAGTGTAAAATGTGGGCTGAAGAAAGCTTAAAAGGGAATTATTTCTGAAAAACATGATATTTTTATATAGTTAAGAATGTGAAGAGCGTATCGTTGCGTAGCGTGTTGATCCGTGGGTTTTATGCTAAAATCACACAAAGAATAATATGTACTCATTAACATGAAATTTGTTGTTGAAAACAATCCTTGAAGTACAGGATGAGTAAAATTCGCACAATAAGTTCCAGAAGGTTCTCACACCTTCTCCAGCACTTAGACACAAGTATCGCTAAAAATACAAGCGGTAATGATAAAAATTACCTACAACGATTTAAGTAGTACTGACTCTGTTTCAAAAAGCGAGTGCTATGCATAGTCTTCGAGGCTTTTCCAGGGCTTTCTAGAATATTCCGCTTACGTCATAGATCATACAATTCTAGGCTTTTTAGTAATTTCGCGAAGGATCCATAGATCGCTTAAAATGTTTACCAACCTATTCGCCACCAAATTTAGTTATTTAGTGCCAACCTGTGAACTCAATGTCACTTAAACGCCATTATATACAGGTTTTTTTCCCCTCATAAATAAATGCAACAGAAAGTAATATTAGCTTATTAAACAAGTAGATATAAATTATTTGCACTATTTTAAGACAAAATTAATAATTAATTACACCAAATTCGTAGTAGTATTATTAAAATATCACAAGATATATATACCTTTCATTTGAGCAACTTAGGATTGACAGAAAAGAAACTAGATGTGTACAACTAAAAAGTAATTTAAAATACCCAGAATACACATATCCTTTTCTTTCTTTTTTCACTCTATTCCCCAAACAAAGTGGTTGACTAGAGATGCTTGGACGTAATTCTAGATTCAAAACAGATAACAATTAGAAACTTAAATAAAAAAACAGTTCTATTCAGGAAAGAAAAAAAATTCAAATAGAATGTTTTTTTGTCATTGCCATTTTTCGTTCGCGAAAACTATTCTAACGACGGCTGTTTGAAGCTCACGAAAAATAGGGAGAAACGTAATTTTCTTTCTCCTTTCAAAAATTATCCACTTCAAATTCGGAAACTCATTTCTTAGGGCCCACTTTAATTTCAAATGTGCACAGAATATTTTTGGTCATGAAATAGAATTAGATTTAGTTGCAGAGATTTTGAGTTTTATTGCTGAATTTTTTCAAAACAAATTCTATCGTATCTATCATTATGCATACAGCAGCCATATTTGTTTATAAGAAATAATTTTGCTTTTACGGGTAATGAGTTTAGTTTTGCCTTAGTTTATAGTTTCAGCTAAAATAAAACATTGATCAACAAAACAATGTTTTCAGAAAGATTGTAACGATTGTAAAGATTGTCAGAGAGACAGTAACTAATGATAACTGAGACTTATTTTGAAATGATACTTATAACACAGAAAAAGCGAACAACATCTGTTCAATATGTTGTATCCCCGTCCGCGGTGGTCTTAAACTAAGCAGATGAGAGTACGGTGGCTCTCTATTCCCTGTCTACCATTTGACACAGTGCGTCTTCTGAACACAGTGGCAGAGCATTCGAGCTCTCACTCGGATGTGTTCGATTAGTGAAATATCAGGGAAGCATTTGTACATTTTGTAGAGTAAGTTGGAGGATTCTGCACTTTTTGATCAAATGTTATCCTGCTCGTAAAGGGCACATTTAGGGTATTCCCCTCCAAAGGAACCCGCCATGTAGGGCAGCGATGCACGTTAAATCTGTCGAGAGCTGAAACGTCCTCCCGTTGGTGTGGTGTGGTAGTTTGGAGAGGGGGTGCCAGCTCAAATGTCGTCCACGTCACTTGACCATGGTTCAGAATTACGTGGTCCGTCGCCAAAAGCCCTCGTGTAGCTGAACAGTGCGACGTTAATATTCAATCAATCAATCATTACAACCTGCCGTCATTGCAAGCAAAGTCGTCTGCGCTGTGGGGTAAATGGCAGTCATCTTAATGGATGGTGCAGGTCGCTAATAACCAATCGACGGTTACTGATTGCGGATATCAGAACATCAAGGATCTGTACATGGTACAGAAGGAAGGCATAAGTTGTTTACAAGGTTGCCACCGTTTATTGGTGGTTGCTTGGATCCAAGCATGCTGAAGTCGCTCTGGCTGCATCAACAAGATTTGTTTTTGTCAACATAACCGAAAAGTACCGATAAAATAGGTCTAACTATGATGATAAAAAAACTGCATACGATAAACTGTTCTGCAATGGTGTGTCAGGTGAGTAAAAGAGGAAGAAATGCCAAAACAGACTCCAATCACACATTCTAAGACCCAAATTTATTTTGAGCAACGGACATCTAAGATCAGGGCTCCCCACATAAGTTCCGCCATGCAAAGGATGAAGAAAAATAGACGATATGTTGACAAAACGATCAACACAATTTTATTTAAATATTTAAAGAGTCTGTAGAGCCTATTTTTAATTTGAATTAAAATCACGCAGAAAACCAGTAGCGTAACATACTATACAAAGGCCCTGGTCCAAAAACATCACATTACATCAGTGTATTGCAGATACGAGAAGATTGAGAAATATTGAAACAGAAAACTCTCTAGCTTATTATGAATCCTATTGCTATCAAAAATAGAATGTAATTAGGAAGCAATTGTGTGCTTCTTGTGTACGTTTTTAAGATGTAATAAAAAGTATGGTAAGATTTTTGATGGAAGTTTATTTTAGAGTAACAGTTTGTAGAAAAATGAAAAAAATTCAAAATAACAGAAATTTTTCAATAAGTTGTAATATCGCCCCCCTTTGGTGACCGGAGCTTTGATTGTCAGCGTGAGCTAGAGGTGTAGGGTTTTCAAAAGGAATAGACAGTTTTAATTCTTAATATGACTTTATTAAAAATGGAGCTTAAATGTCTAACAATTTAGATAATATTTAAGCGAGGATCTATAATGAACAAACACACAGTAATAGTTAAACCGAATCGCGTAACTTAGACCACTATAATTATTTAATCCACCTACTCTCACTTCTAATAATATTACGAATCCTAATATCAAATAATCAATCCTACCTTAATCCAAATTTAGATTCAATCTTATGAAGAAACGTCTGGGCGCGCGTGCAATGGTATGCACCTTGACTTTATGGCTTATCTTCCAGGTAATTTCACAAATGGCTGTCAATTCACGCTTGTATCTCTTTCACTCATAACATTCCCCAAAATGTCCTTTCACTTACTGAAACTTCTGTTATTTAAAAGCTGTCTTATTTGCATTTCTTTTTCACATTTCGCTTCTTGGGTTTTAGGTTGGAAAAAAGTTGCCATTAATCTTGACCCCCAAAGAACCCAGAGGTTATGTTAAAGAAAAAGCGCGTGAGCCCGTCACAACCCCTCCAAGAAGCAAAACGTGATTTATTCGAGGTACTTAATGGCCCTTAAGAAATTACGTGCCTAAATTTTTATTTCTTAATCTCCTCACTTTCCAAGTTTTATTTAAATTTTATCCTTGAATCCTCATTTTAAATATTAATTTTCAATATTCGACTTAAACTTTAATTTTCATTATTCATCTTAAATTTAATTTTTAATATTCCTCCTAAATTTAATTTTTAATATTCCTCCTAAATTTAATTTTTAATATTCCTCCTAAATTTAATTTTTAATATTCCTTCTTAATTTGAACTCTTGACAGCCACAATAAATTTTACTCAATTAACTAGACCCACATTAACAGTTATGCATTTTAATCATGGTAGATTTTCACTTTTACATATGTGGGCATACCTCATCTGAGCGGAGGGACCGGGGAAAAAACCATCTTTGACTTGGATGGAAAAAAAGAGGTCCGCATGCCCCTTAACTAACTTAACTCTACTTAAATACTACTTATAATTTAATACAATAAGCTTTTTCTACTGCTTTTCTATGAGGCTTCCTTTCTCTGAATACTTGGAGTCATATTTTGAAAGAACGAAGATTTGCTTCTATTCGTCTTTTTCTAATTGGAATTCAGGGTCTGTCACCCTGAAATAAAAACTCTTTAAGTCACTTGGCATAATATATATTCACATAATACCAGTACATTTCACAATTTTTATACATTATATATCACGTTTAAATTACAACTAATTTTCATATATACACCTCATCTGGTCCTTTCAATAAACTCCCCATAAGTCGTGCAGCGCCGTTAATGTTATTGTTAGTAACCTGTCTACGCCGCGTTTCCCTGAACCAGATGTACATTAATATGAAACAATATAACAATATATATACACACTATACAATTACAAACATTTTTCAATAAATCATTAAAACAAATAACCAAAGGAATTGTCGCATCTCAACGAAGTCATGCATCGAAGTAAACAAATGCATGATTACAATTGTTTTCTCCATCAATTGAGAAAAAATTTTACAAGTCAAAAGTTCAAAAAAAAATATACACTCATTGTAGTGTCAACTTTTGCTTGGATTATAATTTTAAACACCACCCGAGACTTCCTTCTTTGCAATAATTCTTCCAACCACTTGTTGGAAAGAATATAAAATGAAACGATACTTGGCTTGGCATCTCCCACTAGAACCTCCAAGGATAATGTACTATTGGTCTTCGCTCCTTCTCTCCTTTCCTGGCTACTTTGCTGAGGATTTTCTCTTTTGTTGGTCTTCCTGCTCCTTGATCTTGCCTGCTCCTTGATGTAGAGTCTGCAGTGTTCTCCTCGGCTGTTCCTGGCTCGAACTGGTCTTGCTTGTTTTGACTTCACCTCAATGGCTGGTCGGGACTCCAGTCTCTGCTCCTTTCGCGGTCTGAGGTTATACCTCTCTCTATCTTGAACTACTGCTTCTTCCGTTCGGTTCCTCTTCCTACTTATATAAATATTAGTAGTATTATTTGGCAATAACTTTCTCTTGTTTGTTTTATGGTCTACACGTTTCTGCATCTTTCTCTCTGGTCCACCTGACCAAGATCCAACCGATTGTTTATATCCTAATCTTTCCTGGCGTTTTCTTTTAATTTTTTTCATAATTTGAAAAAGAGCTAGGTAGTGATCTGATAAGTGGTCCACGCTTATCGGCCCTACTCTGTGTGTCTCTCACCTTGATTTGACTTAAGATTTATTCCTTTTTCCTCTAACTCACGCTTTACATCTGACCCCTTCTTCCTACCATACTGCGACTTATTTGACCTCCGTTGTACGCTTTCCAAACTACTCGTTTCCTGAAGTAAACTATTGCTATCCGAACTACCTGTTCCTATCTCAATCTAGTCACATTTCCTATGACGATATATTCTCACTTGATCAACATTGACCGTTAACCTTTTTCCCGACCGCCATATGATCACATTATTCTTTCTTACTTCTAACACCCTATACGGACCCTCAAATTATGGCTTGAACTTTGCCACAATTTTTCTTGTTGCTGAACTTAAAGGGTGTGTCTCTAATAAGACCCAGTCATCTACCTTAATTTGTACATCACGCCTGCGTCTATAATAATACTTCTCCCAATTTCATGTTTAGCTTTTGTGTTTCGTTTAGCCTCATCAAACAATATTTCAATATCTCCTACTGCAAACTCAGTTCCATCCGATACCATAATTAATTTTTGAAATGGGGTAATCAACTTTCGTCCCAAAAATAATTCCGCAGGGGTTTTTCCCGTCGTTTCATTCACTGCTGTACGAATAGCGTAAGCAAACGCACGTAAGAATTGGTCCCATGTATCGTGTTGATCATTTACATAATTTGCAATCATTTGCACAAGATCGCGATTCATGTGTTCGGTTCTATTTGCCTGAGGCCTATATACAACAGTCTTCACATGCCTTATGCCTAATCTTTCCCTTAAATGTTCAAAAATCTCTGATATGAATTGGATACCGTTATCATTTATTAATTTTATTGGATCTCCAAAACGCGATATAAAATTATCAAAAAAAGTATCCGCTATTACAATAGCTGAGGCCTTTTTAAGAGGTATGATTTCAGCCCATTTGCTGAAATGATCGGTAATTACTAATACATATCGATTACGTCTCACTCTCGATGTAGAGTACGGACCTAACAAATCTAATGTAACTATCTCATTTGGATAATTTGATACAATCTGATTTAATCGACCAGTTGGTAACGCGTTTTTATAATTATTAACTTGGCACATATGGCATGTAGAGACATATTGATCAATAAATTTTCTCATATACTGGAAATAACAAACGTCCCTTATTTTATGATAAGTCTTAAAACGACCAAAATGACCTGCAATGGGCTTGTCGAGAAATTCTCTCATTATTTCATTCCTTAAAGACTTTGGAATGTATACTCGCATTTAACCTAGTGAAGTCGCATATTTCGTATAAAATAACAAACTCTCAATAAGTTTAAAGTCTTTGGACCAATTCTCACATAATGTCGCATTAACTGAGCTATCTTCCGGGTTTTCTAAATATCTATAGATATGACCTAATTCTGGGTCTTTCCTTTGCTCTGTTATTAGCTGTTCTTAACGACGTAAGTACTAAATCTCTGATTATTGCACAATTAACTTTCTCTCCATTATACATTCAACAGGGTTTCTTGATAAAACATCCGCAACCGCATTTTGAGTTCCAGGCCTATATGTTCCCATTATATATTAAATTCTGCTAATTTGAGTGCCCATCTGATCACCCTACTCAACAAATTTTTCCCATGAGTTAAACGCGTTAAAGCAGCGTGATCAGTAATAACTTTAATCGGCAGTGAACCTAAAGATGTTCTGAATTTATTCAGCGCCCAAATTACTGCTTAACATTCTCTCTCGGTTACCGTATAATTTCTCTCAGCGTTGCTAAGTGTACGCTAAGCAAATACAACTGGTCTCTGTTCGAGATTTAGAACTGCTCCCACACCTATTGAACTTGCATCCATAAATAACTCGAAAGGCTGTTTGAAATCCAGCAATTTTAAAACTGGCCCCTTCGTTATGGCCGCCTTGACCGCGTCGAATGCCTTCTGCTCCTCAATTGACCAAAAAAATTTTTTTAGTTTTCGCTTAAGATTATAAAGGGGTTCACAAAGATCAGCATAAATTTTAATAAATTTCGCGTACCTCTGGAACATACCTAAAAACTTGGATACCTCCTTGGAATTACGTGGTGGTTTCATCTTAAGTATGGCTCGAACCTTTGTCTCATCCGTTTTGATTCCCTCCTTACTAATAATTAATCCTAAATATGGTGATGAATTTATAAAGTACGTACAATATCAGTACTAAATTATCTTTTTGAGTCTCTACTGCACAATTTTTGTGACTTAATATGTTATTGGTTTTATATTGAGACATATTTTATATCATCATTAATAATGGATAATAGCATTATTTTTTTGGTTGTGAGATATTTTTAAATTTTTTTAATTTCATCACAACCAAATTTACATTTTTCCTTGTTTAAGGTCAATCCTGCATCTTGTAATAACCTAAAAACTTCCCTTAAATGCTCAACATGTTGAGTGACTGATGGAGACGAGACAATTACGTCATCCATATAAACATTCATGAACCTCCCTATCACTGGTTTCAATATGATCTCTATCGCCTTCTGAAAATTGGGAGCCGCCCCTGATAAGCCAAATGGCATACGCCGAAATGCGTAGGTGCCACTTTTTACTACGAACGCGGTCCTAACAATGTCACTGGGGTTTACTGCCATTTGAAAGTACCCACTTCTTAGATCAAGACATGACATTATTGTCGTATAAGGGATATTCGTTATTAAATCATCTATTAACGGTAAGGGATAGCGGGGATACCTCGTGACTGAATTAAGTTTCCTATAGTCAACCACAAATCTATATGCTTCCTGATTATCCGGTGGTAACAGATTATTTTTTTTACATAACACAACTGGTGACGCGTACGGGGATTGAATCAGAGCTATGGTTCCTTCTTTCAACATTTTCTCAATATGATAATCGAGTATTGCTTGCTTTTGCCTATCATACCTGTACGGCCTAGAAACAACATCTGGACTATCTCCCGTATAAATTTCATGGTATAAAACATGAGTAAGCCCTGGTTTATCTCAGAACATTCCTTTAAAACTACTTAACAAATTTTGTAACTCCTGTTTTTGCTTATCCTCCAACTTTGTCTTAGACAGATCTCTATTTCTACATTTCCTTCCTCAAATGTTTTAACCTCCTTATCTATTTGCGAATTGGGAATCTTAAACGATTTTAGATCGAAGTCCCAAAAAAATCTTTGATCCACTTATGAAATCTAAACCGAGAATACATGGGTATTCCAAATCTGTCAACACATGAAACAACCAAGGCTTTTCAAACCCCTAATTCGAACATTCAATTCTACAATTCCTACATTTTGACATTTCGCTCCCTGTGCCGTGATCACCTGAGCCCATGATTTTTTTACTTGATTATAAAAAAAATATTTAATACATATTTCCTCAGATATAAATGACTTCTCCGCTCCAGTGTCCCATAACGCTTTCGTAAGTGTTTCATTTAATAAAATAGGAACATATGGAAGTTCCACTCTGGAGACATACATATCACAGAAAGTTTAATCGTTATATCCATTGCCGAGTTCTTTTGATTACTTTGAACATCACTAACTTTCAAAGCATTCAATCGTCCCCTTTGCATCCTATCGCCTCGACTGAAATTCTCACTCGAACCTCTATTTCTGCAGTCCCCTCTATTAAAATCATCATTTCGATCTCCCTTTCTAAATTGGTATCCCCTATCGTTGAATCTGCGGTCATCGTTCTGAAATCTATTCCTACTCTCGAACCACTGTTTTCTTTGACCTCTCTTCAAATTTAGCTAAGATCTCCAAAATTTGTACCGTGTTTTGTGGATTTAGAACTTCCACATGGTCTTGAACTTGTGGTTAGAGTCTAACAAAAATGTGATCTACCAAGTCCGCCTGCGACATCCCCAATTCTTGTTTTTGATGCAACTTTAATAAATCGTAAACAAAATCCGTTGGCTCCTGGTCTTTTCTCTGCTGATTCGCATAAAATCGAGTTTCTAAATCTTTCTTATTCCGTATGGCAGGGAATGCTTTTGATAATTCTGCTTTTAGCTGCGCGAAATCCGTGGCGGTATCCTGCACTAACACTGATTCGAATATCTGACACCAATCTCGGGCCTTTCCCCGGAGATGACCTTTCAAATAAGTACATGCCAAATCGCTGGGTATTTCTAGTAATTTTATCTGATTGTCTATGGCTTCCAAAAAGTTGGCCACATTTTCCGACCCGGAAAAGAACACTTCTGGTAAAATACCAAACCCTCTCGATCGAACTCCCTACCCCGAGGTCATATAAATTAAATTGCGTTGGGCGCCACTGTGATACCGCCCCCTTTTGGTGACCGTATCTTTGATTGTCATCGTGAGCTAGAGGTGTATGGTTTTCAAAAGGAACAGACATTTTTAATTCTTAATATGACTTTATTAAAAATGGAACTTAAATGTATAACAATTTAGATAATATTATTTAAGCGAGAATCTATAATGAACAAACACACAGTAATAGTTAAACCGAATCGCGTAACTTAGACCACTATAATTATTTAATACACCTACTCTCACTTCTAATAATATTACAAGTCCTAATATCAAATAATCAATCCTACCTTAATCCAAATTTAGATTCAATCTTATGAAGAAACGTCTGGGCGCGCGTGCAATGGTATGCACCTTGACTTAATGGCTTATCTTCCAGGTAATTTCAGAAATGGCTGTCAATTCACGCTTGTATCTCTTTCACTCATAGCATTCCCCAAAATGCCCTTTCACTTACAGAAACTTCTGTTGTTTAAAAGATGTCTTATTTGCATTTCTTTTTCACATTTCGCTTCTTGGGTTTTGGTTGGAAAAGAGTTGCCATTAGTCTTGGCCCCCAAGGAACCCAGAGGTTATGTTAAAGAAAAGACGCGTGAGACCGTCACTAAGTGAAGTTCTCAACACTGAACAAACACCAAAAGAGTTTGGGAGAATTCCCTAAAAATTTGAAATTACTTTCAACTGAATTGCGATGATTATAGTTATGTTGTAACCTTTTATATTCGTATCTTAAATTTGGGTGAAATTATCGAAAATTCGACTTCCTTAGTGGTCAAGATTCGAATGCCTCCCTGAGCTTAAGAGCCCCGGTGCTCGGACCCGCCTAGCTCATTGGTAGCTACGCCTCTGCTGAAAACTCATATCAAAATGTTGGAACTCTTACCACAGTATTCTCTGTTAATTATATATAGACCAGAGGTAAAAGGAAGAAATCCAATTTTTCGGCTAAGTTCATTTCACTGTCGCAAGCTGGGTTAGAAAAATCTGACCGGGCTCAAAATTCCGTTAAATTTAATAGCGCTCGCGCAGTCACGGGGTGTTGTAAATTAAATTCTTTAATATAGATGGCGCTGCAAGTCAGCGAAGAGTATGTATACTTTGTTTGGCTTGTAGAGGTAGTTTTTGTTTACGTAATGTTCTTTGCGTGATGTCTTCTATGTGTTTCGTCCAATAAACAAAATTAACTAAAGATGGACTTGGACAAATTACTGGAAACATAAAATCGTTGGATATGATCGCCTAACTGACCCATGGAAATTAGGATTTAAGGAAAACTACATTATTTAGTGCCTCAACATGAAGCTGTAAGCTCGCTCGAATCTACAGAAATCAGGTAGGCGATTATACATATTTTTATAAAGATGGAAAAATCACTAGAAGACGTTAAAAGTAAAAGAAAAACTCTTAGATCTTTAACGACTAAATTAATAACTAAAGTTGAAAGTATAATAAAAGAGGAAGGGAGATGCTTCAAATGTTTTAAACGCTCACATTTAAGTTCGCACTGTAATTCTAAGATTCAACCCTGTAAAATCTGCTAGAAAAAATCTCATCACGAATCTATTTGTTTTCAAAAGACACAGAGCGAAATAAATGAAGAATCTGCTGAAAATAAAAGAGTGAATTTTACTGTTGTGAATACTATTTCGAATTCTGATCGAATGAAAGGGGGGTCGCAGTCAGTATTTCTTCAAACATGCATAGTTGATATACGATTTAAAAGTACATGGATAGAAGCTAATTTATTATTTGATTCAGGCAGTATGAGATCATTTATTTGTAAAAATTTAGCTGGACGACTTAATCCTCCAGTCATACGAAAGGAACACTTGATAGTTTATGCATTCGGAAAAAGACAATCAAAAGAAAAAATATTTGAGGTGGTCAAGGTCACAATTAGCAATAAAAATCATCCAGAGAGAGGCGCGGAATGTGAATTATTAATTTCGGATACGATAACAAATGCAGTCATTCCAACACCCAATGTTTCTATAGAAAACCTAATAAAATCTAACAACATGACTCATTTAGATTTATGTCTTTCTCAAAGCAATAAAGAGATTAATGTTTTAATAGGAGCAGATCTTTACTGGTAGTTTCATACTGGATGTGTTAAAAGGATAAATTGACTATTTTGTGTTGAAACATTATATGGTTGGACATTAAAAGGAATAAATAATGTAAGAAAAAATGCGGATTCTGTTGTAGAAAATTTGTGTTTTTGTGAATATCAAACAAATTGCAATTTGGAAAGTTATTCATTGGAAGATATTAATTCTCAATAGCGTAACATTTAGGAAATTGATAATTTAGGTATAACGGATAACATAGTTAAAAAGAATCATTTCCGGTATTAGAAAAAATAAACAAATTAAAAGGTGTAAGGAGGTTCACTCATTGGTAGATCTATCCATTCCAAGGTATTATTTTAAGGCTGATGAATCTAATGAAAAGTTTAATGAACATCAAATTGTAATATTTTGTGATGCAAGTGAAAGAGCTTATGGTGCTATTGCATACATTCGCTACAAAACAAATTAGGATTTTCATGTGAACTTTGTTTCTTTGAAGGCACGTGTAGCTCTGCTAAAGAAATTGAGTTTACCAAGACTTTAATTGCTTGCAACTTTAATAGGAGCTCGTTTATTAGAAACGTTGAGGAAGTTGTGTTTATAAGATAACCAACAATTACATGTTTTCAGATTCAACAGTAGCTCTTAGTTGGATACGTGGATATGTAAAACAGTGGAAACCTTTTGTTTCAAATCGGGTTCATGAAATTCAAGATTTAACAAACTTACAGAACTGGAGATTTGTGAAAGGAGAACAAAATCCTGCAGACATTGTTTCTAGGGGTTGCAGTGCAGAAGAATTGTTGAAAAATAGAAGATTATGGCATGGACCACATTGGCTTACATTATCTGAAGAAAATTGGCCGAAGAATGAAAAGATTATTTCAGGAAGACACTAATGAAAGAAGAAGAGTTAAATATAGCAATCAGTTGTCGAAGTGAATTCCAGAATGAGGAATCAATTTTGAATATCAATAACTTCAGTTCCATATCAAAGGTATTCCGAATTACGGCATGGATTCGAAGATTTATTAACAACATGAAACTAATAAAGAAAGATCGAATTAAAACTCCTTTGACGGCAGAAGAAATTGAAAAAGCTGAAGAAATTTGGATCAAGAAGGTACAAGCAGAAAATGTTGGTATAAAGATCAATTGTTCGAAAGAAAACAAAAATGTACCGAAAGGTTCAAAAATCCGAGAACTAAATCCATTTCTGAATGATTGTACGGATAAGTGGAAGATTGCATCAGTCAACACTGTGAGCTATCATGAAAAACATCAATTTTGATTCCAGAGATCAGATTTACAGAACTCCTGGTAAAAGATGTCTTTCACAGGAAGGAGCTTCCCCTCAGGTGTTGCGAATACTTTGATTCAAGTTCATTGAGGTACTGGGTACCAAGGGAGGCAAATAATCAAGTCAATGTTAGGAAGTACTTTGTTTGGCGAAATTTCAAACACATCCAGGTACGCAGATTATGGCTCCTCTTCCAAAAGATAGAATAGAACAATCTCTATCGTTTGCTGTAACTGGACTGGGTTTTGCCGGACCAATATATGTCAAAAACTCGAAGAAAAAGTTTTACATATACTTTGCATATGTGCTGTAACTAGAGCACTCCACCTCGAATTAGTTACTAGTTTGACTACGGATGCATTTCGTAGATATATTTCGAGAAGAGGACTTTGCACCGTTATCTATTTGGGCAATGCTAAAACATTTAAGAGAGCAGAAATTGAGATGACTGTGGACTGTAATAAACTATCACAGGTGAAAATTTTTTCCTTTTTAAGGGGCATAAATGAGCATCATCGAAAGAGAGGTGCATGGGGGGACCGATTCTACAGAAAGAATCGTCCGGGCTGCGTAAGCAATCTTGCGAAAAGTTATAGGCGCCAAATCGTATTTAACTAGCGAAGAGCTAGAAACTGTTTTTAAATGTGAGGGTGAGCGATGGTAATTCGCGTCCCATAACGTACATATCGATTCAGATTCTACTGGAAACTTTCCATTAAACATCACATTTCCTGTTAGGAGAAGATTAACCAACAGTGAAACTTTCTACTGTAGACTGCGTTGTGGATATAAAGGTGCTCTTCTTAAACGTTCAACTACCGCGAAGACTTTGTTGAATAACTTTTGGAACAATGGAGAAAGGACTATCAGTTTAAATTTGAAATCTGCCCATTTTGGCTATGAATCAACGAAAGAGACTGAATTCCGAGGTAATGATATTGTACTGAGTACCTGATGATCGATTACTTAGAAGCCTATGGAAATTGGGTAAATTAATTGCCAGAAATGCTTTATAGATTAGTGATAAAAAAGAATTAGAGCCTGTGCAATAAAACGGAAAATTCAGGTTACTTAAACATCTGTGGAACTTTTACATAAATCCAGAAATACCTAACTAAATACTACTGATAGAAATTTGAACTCTATTTTGGAGCTTTTGAAATTTGCATCTAACTTGAATTTATTATTATTTGTATTTTATTAAAAATTTTATTTGAAATTGTGTTGTATTCAATTTTAGCTTTTTCAGAAGTTTACTATTTGTTTCTTTAACTTTAAATTCATTATAACTACAAGAAATTTACATTTGCTACTTAAATTTTCTCAATGAGGATTTAACATAGTTTAATGGATATTATATAAATATGTTGTTGTTAATGTAGGAATATTGGTTGTAATCATTATATGTGAAATTCTGAAATATTAACGTTTTAAATTTAGCATAATGTAGTAACAATATTAATTTGGAGTTATGAGAACTATTGGGTAAATGGGGATGTGTTTGTAAAATTAAATTCTTTAATATAGATGGCGCTGCAAGTCAGCGAAGAGTATGTATACTTTGTTTGGCTTGTAGAGGTAGTTTTTGTTTACGTAATGTTTTCTATGTGTGTTTTGTCCAATAAACAAAATTAACTAAAGATAGACTTGGACAAATTACTGGAAACATAAAACCATTGGATATGCCTGCCGTATGTTCAAACCGTATATGAGCGTCATCTCAAGCAAGAAGAAAAAATCGTTTTATTAAATTGTATTAATTCTGTATTAAATTCCATTTAAACTGATCCAGCAGTTTTTTCCTAAGTACTGGAAATGTTTTTGAAATCACTTTGATATTTTTACCTCCAAATTCGATTTCAAGAAATATATTCCAAGAGTATTAAAAGAACTCTGTAAGCAGCTCTAAAAATAAAATTGCCAAGAAAGCTCGAAAATCTATGCAATAGAAGAGTAAATAAATAACTACAGTTTTAATTATAGTGTAATTCTTTTTAGACAACCGCCCATTTTATTTTGAATCACTCTCGTTTTGGAATAATAAAAAGAAATTTGCAATTCTATTAATTGGACAGTTATATTTTTTTTTCATTCTTTGCCTTTTGTTCAAATTCCCGTAATTAATTGCGGAACAATGGCGGCCGAAAGGAACTGAGATCGCTTAAGAAATAGCGGGCAATCGCTTAGTTTAATGTTCTGAAAGGCAATATCCGAGCTTCGTTTATGATTGTCATAAACATTTACAACCATGTTACGGAAGTATGAAATTGGTGGAGTTTCTTTTGTCCTTGTGTACGCTTCTATTAAGTGGCTGCAGCGGACTCAGTTTTAAGCATTTCACTTCTCGTGATGACCTTTTCTGATAAAACACTTATATAATAAAAAACTCGCGATTTAAATGATAAATTTGCATCGTATTTTGCAAATTTTTTTTTAGAGAGAGAGAATTTTCTTTTCAAAAGAATGTAGTAGAGTACGAAAGAATCATCGTTCACTTTCTGCACATTTCCTTTCAAAATATTTGGATCTTTTTGTTTCCAAGCTGTACTCCTGTATAAAGATGTATTATTTTCATAATGTCATATAGAAAATTGTTGGTTTTAAGCTTGCGAAAACATATATGGGAATGGTATAAGACATAAGTTCCCAATCTTTTTTGAGCTGGCAACCCCTTTTCTAGTGAATATTTTGATACCGCCTACCCTTCCACTCAAGAGAAATAAGAGCGTACGTGGTGAAAACTTTAATTAAAAGAATTAAATGTTTTAAAAAATATTCTATCACTAATAAAATTTTTTTTTTAATTCCGTTTTTTTCTAAAGTCCATTTTTTTGTACCTGCAAATCTGAAATTGCTATTGCCGCAAAAATACAATTTTAAAAATCAATCAACTAGGGAAATTTCAAATGGACTAAAAGTTCAATACCAGTATCCGCGGTATTTCTCTTAGAACTTGATACCGCGGTTTTAATACCGGTAGTAGAAATTTTAGAAAAGGAAAGAAAACATTGGGTGTTTCTTTGTTTTACTTACAGTTTTTTTAGAATTAAATATCACGATAATTTGTTACTTTTAAATTATTCATATTTAAGGTCACAAAAAAATAAAGGAACATCTTCTTATTTATATATATATAAATCACAAAAAAATGTGAATATCACTATTCAGTCTTTTTTGTTAAAATTTTCAAATGTGATCTTAAAAACAAAACATAAATTGTACTGTCATTAAGCCTGGGAAAGGTTTTTTTTCAAAAAATTTCCATTGATAGGTATTTTCTCTTAATTTATTGAAGTACAAAACACTAAAAAAACCATCTAATACTGTCTTTTTCTTTAAAATTTTATCAAATTAACTTTTTTTTTTTTAAAAGAATCTAAAAAATTCCCGGCGGGTTGGACTCAGGACTGCTTAAATTTGTACCGTACCGAAATTAGATTCTTTTCCCCCTTAACAAATTTGTTTAAAGTTTTTTTTAAATTTTATTTATCCCTTGTACTGCCTCCATTCACTTTATAACTCTAGAACATTTTTTAAATTTTAAATATTCTTTTATTAAAAAATGAAAACCCAAAAAGAAGTAATTTTAACGATTTTTTTTTGTTCTTTAAAAGTTATTCTCCTTCATTATTTTGGGGTTTATTTATGAGAAATTTTGTATAAAAATTAACCCTGAAAAATATTTTGAAACTAAAGTAGGGACGCAAAAAAAAATGTGAATATAAACTTACTCTGAGCTGTAATAGGATATTTTTGGGCCCTTTGGGATGATTCACATATTTTATAACTTTCTTGATGGTACGAAACAACTTTGTATTCACATTTTAAATTTAAATTTTCCCTTTTCTTTAAAGGGGAATTTTTTAGTAACAGGGGGGGACGGATGAAGAATGGCGAATTTGGGATATGTTACCCCTTTCTTTAAACGAGAACTTAATAAGGAAATTGTTTTTTAGTTCTATTTTTTTTTTTATCAGAGAAAATAATTCATGTTTATATTTTTAAGTTCAGATTAGTAATTTTTTTATCCTGTTATATCTGGAAATGAGAAAATCAGATGATGGATTTAATAAGTTGCTTAAGAACTGTAGAATCAGCTAGAAAAAATAAAAATATGAAAAACGGAATGAGCGAAATATAGACGTTTAATATCTTCACCTTCTGAAATGGATGTAAAATTATTCCATTTATAATATATTTTAACCGTGGTTCAATAATTAAAGCTATAACAAAAAAACATACTATTTTGCTATGTTGGTGATCCCTGAACATATAGTAGAAACAATTTTAAAATTTCTAAAATAAAACCGAAAAAAAGGTATTTTTTAAATTGTGAATACCGGTATTCCCAAATTTAAAAAGGGAAAAATGGCTCAAAATACCGGTATTCGGTATACCGGTATTCAATCCCCCCAAAAATCAGCAAAAAACCAGTATTAAAGTTTACTTGTATTAGTAAAATAATCAGGGGTTTTTTTGAAAATAACTTTTTTAGGCGCGTTTTCTGGGGAGGGAAATTAAATTATATGTTTTTTGGGCCCAAAAAAATTTTTACGCTCGGGTTTCCGCTGTAACAATTTGGGTCAGTAAAAGTAAAGTCCTTCAAGACGTGTTATAAAAAGCACCAAATTTTTAAGGACTTAACATTTGATAAAAATTGGATCCAAAATTTTTTATGGCCCAAAGAAGTTTCATCTCTCGGGGATCTACAAAATGAATTTAAAAAGTTATCCAAAAAAAAACTTAAAACAATCACAGATATCTTCAAAAAAAACAAACAAAAAAGGGGAAAATTTAAAATTTTTTTTTGAGTTGTCAAAGCTTGCATGCACATGCTTTGGATATCGATGACAGTGCTATGCAACATGTAACTATATTACTTTTAACACAGAAGCTTGTATAAATATATTGAAGAAAACATTAAGGTATCCGACTACGTTCGGAACCATGATTTTAAAAAGGTATAATGTTTTCATGTTTTAGTGTCATTAGATTGAATCATGTATAAATTTTTTTTAAAGACATTATGACAAAATTATATAAATCATTTTTGGCAAAATAATTAGAATAACCTTTTTTCTGTTTTTGTAAAAGGTTTCTATGTATTAATATTTTGCTGTATATAGCTCAGACTTCGTACAGAGTGTCAACTAGAATTTATGAAACGCATAACTTGGAAGTCGCTTTATCCATGTTTTACGAAAACAAAAGGGAGAAATTTTAAGAAAATACGCCGATAATTATTTCAGATTTTTGTAACTCTGAAAATAATGTGAATTGTTCAAAAATCATAATTGAGCCTCTGTACAGAGGTCTGAGCTATATACAGGAAAAAAAAATTTAATAAAAGCATTTTTTTCAAAAAAGGGGAACATTTGAAAAGGTTATTCTAAGTTAATTTTTTGCCAAAATATTGTATTTAATTTTTGCCATAATGTCTTTAAAACAATTTTATACAAGTATTCTAATCTAAGTGACACTAAATATATATCTTAATGTTCCAAATTTTCATTGTATTGCTAAATTCCAAAGACACAATCACAGAGCTCGTGGAGTTGCTATATATATAAAAATAAGGGACGAAAACTTACATCTCTTACGACAACTTAAGTCTCTTCAGAAATAGATGTAGCATCAAATACTACTGAATCATTTGGGTTTAATGAGTCATGTATCGGAGAAATTTGTGAAGCAAAATGTAGAGCACAAAATGAACAAATAATTCTAATGGTTGCTATTTATATTTCACCAAATCAGAGTGTAGAGAAAATTATCGAATTCATTCACAAAAATTTATTTGCTGACACTGAAACCGGATCAACTATTCTGAACAAATTGCCTGTTATGTTAAGTGGGGATTTTGATGTAGATTTTTCAAGACAAATCAAAGCCTTTAGTAGATTTTTTAAAATCAAAATTCAATTTAACTATGCCAAATGATCCAAATGAAAGTATGACGAATTACGGAACAACGCTTGAAGGAGTTTTTTTAGATATTTAAATATTTTTGAATCTAAAGTATTTATAACCTATTTCAGCTACCATAAATTTATTGCTGCCTTCTTAGAATACAACTAATTCACAAATATGATTGGATATTCCCTCAAAAAATATTATTTTACTAGATGCAGGGTCCGGCGTTGCACGGGCTTCTTCAATTACGTAAATTTTCACCTTGGAAATGTTCCCTTTCCCTCTCAGTGTCAGCACTTCCTGGTGTCTGTGTGATTTATGTAATAATGTCATTAAAATTATCTTTTTTGAAGTTTCGGTTCAGTCCTAGGAGAGCCCACACCCTTGGCGCGAATTATTTTGGGTTGGCGATAATTGTGCCATCTTGGTAACCCTACTTTGATACACTAGATATGGTAAACCTAACTATTTCTGGAAATTTCGTATTTTGTCGGCGGGCATTTCGAATTTCATTTTGTTTTGGCTAACCAGGCTGGAATGGTTGCGTGTGTGAAGGAATATATCTTAGAATTTTTTTACTTTGTTGAATGCGAAAGGTTAGAAAGAATTGATTGAATAGTGTATGAAGGAAGGATTGATTGCTTATAGTTATGAATGTCCTAAATGTAACGATCGGCATGATGTAACACATGGTCGAAAATAAAAAGCTTTCTTTGAAATTGCATCAGCCACGCCGAAGGTATGTTCGACCATTACCTCGCAGAATAAAAATGGCGGCGCTCACACGATCATTCACTTAGCGATGAGACCTTCAAGACTTTTAAAATCTGTTGCTATGCTGTATATCGGAAAAGATCAGCAGTAAGAAAGTAAGTGCTGTTTTTTAATTTTTTTTATCTTAAATGCTTAATTTCTGTGTTTACATATATTTTCATTACGCATCCACCTTATCTCTCTGTATTCACTTGCCGCCATTCTCGGTTTCGCTTGGCGCCATCTCGTTCTGGTTTGGATCTTTTTTTGGTTTGTCGCCAAGGGTGTGGGCTCTCCTAGGATTTTACCGAAGTTTCTTCCACCTCCTTACCCCCTCAGGGGGCTCACCTTCTTTAGGTGAGTACGGGTGTCACAATCCCGAGGTACCCTAGTGATCTTTTCCTTTTCCCAAGGAGTTTACTGTCTTTGGTAAACACGGGTGTCACGAACCCGGGGTACCCTAGTGATCCTTCTCTATTTTCGACCCTCTTCTTGTCATAAAATTTCATCTTTACTTCTTTTCCCCTCTAGACCACGGACCACTAGTTAAAGATGTACATTGTACAAATATAAATTTTTTCTAATAAGAAAATTTACAATTATATACTAACATATTATGGTTTGCATTTTGTATTGTGTTAATTTAGTTTCTTTTTCGTATCTTTCTTTCGATACTTTGATTATGTTGCTTTATTTGTTTTCGACTAACACCGTTGGTTTTTCAACCCGCATGTTTGCCGTGTGCGGCGCCCCGTAAGGAGAAAAATAGTGTCCTGAGAATACCTTTGGCCTACGCTTCGCTGTAGACGGGTGGCAGGAGTGAGCCCGCTCCTGTCAATCGGCTGGTAGTACCTCTCTTCGGTGTCTCCGAAGAGACTGCTGTAGAGTTAGTGCTGCAGATAAGGGGTGTCGGGTTTACCCGTTGGATCCTCGCACTGGACTGTATCACTATATTCTGGGTGTACTCTGGGTAAGTGCCATGCCTGGTTTTTGGCCAGATGACCGGCACACTGCCTTCCTTGTTGGACTCCGTGGTGGGTGGAGGCACGCCAGAACGAAGTTGTATACGCGTTTCTATGGATCCAATACTGCTGTGCCCGGGTAAAGGCCTTGTATTACCCAATCTTAACATTGATAAAGTTTCACAAAATACCAGATTTTTACTTATTTCTCTACCTAACAATGAAATGTCAAAAAATTCGCCATTTGATATCCATAAAGCCCTAATCGGAATAGGTGGTGAACCGAAATCGGTAAAACGATTGCGTTCCGGGGATCTACTTATTGAAATGAATTCCGCTGTACAAACAAAGTCTTTTCTCCTCGCCAAAACCTTTTTAAACTCGTCATTAAGTGTAACTCCCCACAAATCTCTAAACTCTTGCAGAGGTGTCATTTCAGAACCTGACTTGATAGGCACTCCTGAATTAGAAATACTTGAAGGCTTCTCTGATCAGGGTGTTACTCAAGTCAGGAGAATCCAAATAAAAAAGACTCTACAATTATTCCCACAAAGCATTTAATTTTAGCATTTAATAGCCCAAAACTACCAAACACAATAAAAGCTGGATATCTGAATTGTAAAATCCGTCCCTATATACCGAACCTCTGCGCTTTTTTTAAGTGCCAGGGTTCGGTCACCCCAACTTCCTGCCGCGGTTTAACATGCTCTAGATGTGCAATTTTTTGGACATCCTGCCACGGATTGTACACAAAGAGCTGAAATGTGTCAATTGCTCAGAATCCCATTCATCAGATTCAAAGTTATGCACTAAATGGAAATTCGAAAAAAATTCAGGAAATTAAAATAAAGAAAACATCTCTTACTTAGAAGCACGCAAACTAATAGTTCCTCAGTCATCCCAAACATATGCTAAAGTTAAAACCTACGGTTGTATCCACAACTACCAAACAGATCCAAATATTACAAACAAATCTGGCCACCTTTAAATGTCTGAAACCCGTATCTTCTGCAAATACTATACCAAGACCTCGTCTTCAATGTCTCCTCTCCACGTCATCTTCATCCACTCAAGCACATCTACTTCCTTCCACATCTGCAATAATACCAACTATACAAAGCGAGTCTTTGTTACCAATACCCATTCCTACTACTACTACTATTTCCCCTAGCAATAGCCTAAATACTTCCGCTTCATCGTTATCAACTGAAATACCCCAGTTCTTACAACTTCTAATAAATTTGCCGCTCTGTCAACTGAAGTTCAATCATCAGTTTCCATATCAGAGTCTGCAGCTACTACATCCAATAAGGAACATTTAAACACATCTCAAATTCCAAAGAGATTAAAGCAAAACAAAAAATAAAAAAATGCGTGTGAAAGAACAAAAGGCAGACATTGAAATTAAAATGACACCTCACACACCTAAGAAAAGCTCTATGTTTATCATACCTCAGAAGACGAGGATATGATTGTGTATGATATAGATGAGGACGAACATGAACAATTTAAACACATAAGGGGGGCGGTTACTCACATATCATAACACCCACCAAGTATCAAAGGAAATGACGGATTATTACATTTAACACTCGCAATAGAAAACGACTTTTTTGTTGATACATATCGAGCTTGGTGGAGAAATTCTTCCAACAGTCTTTGTTTTAAATTTGTTTGGTATAAATTTTATGCATATTTTTCCTTTTTTAACGAAAATTTAAACTTTTTTCACTTGTCTGTTTTTTAAAAAAACTTTTCTGTGACTTGGTGGGGAATATTCCCCACCAAATTATGGCAGATTTTATCATTCGAAAACATTTTTTACATGATTTGATATTTTAACTTATTGAAACTATATGTTCAGTGTTTTTTAAATATTTTATGAAATGTTTTAAAATTTTAATATATGTTTGGTGCTTAATTTAATTTTGCTTTTTAATATTCTAAAAAAGGGTGTTCATATCAATGCTTTAGATTTTTAATTATTTTTAAAATTTAAACAAATGTTTGGCGCAGTATAGCCGAATTCGGCTCTTGCGCCATAAAATTCCAAAATCACTCACTCACTCACTCCATTTCTTTACCCCTTCAGGGGCTCACCTTCTTTAGGTGAGTACGGGTGTCACAATCCCGAGGTTCCCTAGTGATCTTTTCCTTTTCCCAAGGGGTTTACTGTCTTTGGTAAACACGGGTATCACGACCCCGGGGTACCCTAGTGATCCTTCTATTTTCGACCCTCTTTCTCGTCATTCAAATTTCCTTTTCTTTTTTTCACGTCTAGACTACAGACTACTATTTCGAATATACTTGTACACAAGTGTTGATTTTGTATTTTATTAGATAACTCAGTATTAATTATTAATTACATGTTTTTTATTTCTTTTGTGTTGCGTTTACTTAGTTTAATCTTTAATTGTTTCGATTATTTATTTTGATATTCGTATTATTTCATTGTTTTCATACTAACACCGTTGGTTTTCCGACCCGCATGTTTGCCGTGTGCGGCGTCCCGTAAGGAGGAAAATGGTGTTCTGGGGATCCTTTGCGTTCACTTTGGCCAACGCTTCACTGTAGACGGGTGGTAGGAGTGAGCCCGCTCCTGTCAATCGGCTGGTGGTACCTCTCTTCGGTGTCCCCGAAGAGACACTCCTTCAGGGTGCTCACCTTCTTTAGGTGAGTACGGGTGTCACAATCCCGAGATGCCCTAGTGATCTTTTCCTTTTCCCAAGAGGTTTACTGTCAATGGTAAACACGGGTTTCACTAACCCGGGATACTCTTGTGATCCTTCTCTATTTTCGACCCTTTTTCTTGTCATTCCAATTCATCTTTTCTTCTTTTCCAGTCTAGACCACAGATGAACAATTTTTATACAACATTAAGCTTCTAAATATTTTTTTTTTCTGATTGAATTATATTATTGATTGTTCTTAACACGGTTTCATTTTTTTATTTTGAAATCTTAAAATTTGGTTCTTTTTGATTTTTAAATTTTTTATTTGTCTAGTTTTTGATATTCGGATTTTTTCTACTAACAACGTTGGTTTCAACCCGCATGTTTGCCGGGGCGGCGCCCCGTAAGGGGAAATGGTGTTCTGGGGGACCCTTTGTGTCCTTGCCCCGCTCCTCCCATATGGAGGGAGGTGGCCTAGGATACCTCTGCGTTCCTTTGGCCCACGCTTCACTGTAGACGGATGGCAGGAGTGAGCCCACTTTTGTCAATTGGCTGGAGGTACTTCTCTTCGGTGTCCCCGAAGAGACACTGCTGTAGGGTTAGTGCTTCAGGTAAGGGGTGTCGGATTTACCTGTTGGATCCTCGCCCTGATGCTGTAGCATTATATTCTGGGTGTACTCCAGGTAAGCGCCTTGCCTGGTTTTTGCCAGATGACCGGCACACTGCCTTCCTTGTTGGACTCCGGGGTGGATGGAGGCACTCCAGGATGAAGTTGTTATCGCGCTTATGGATCCGAATATGCTGTGCCCGGCTTAAGGCCTTATATTAAACATTGAATTACTTAACATTGATCAGATTTCTGCGAATACCAGATTCTTATTGATTTCTCTTCCAAACAATGAAATGTCTTCTAAATTGCCTTTTGCTATTCAAAATGCCCTCATATGAATAGGTGGGGAACCTAAACCTGTTAAAAGATTAAGATCTGGTGGTTTACTGATTGAAACACTTCCTGCTTTACAAACCAAGTCTTTTCTTCTGGAAAAAACGTTTTTGAATTCAACTGTAACAATAAGCCCACATAAAACTCTCAACTCATGTCGCGGAGTCATTTCTGAACCTGACCTGTTGACCACCCCTGAAGCGGAAACCCTTGAGTGATTCTCTAGTCAGGGTGTTATTCAGGTCAGAAGAATAACAATAAAAAAGATACAGCTGTCATACCGACTAAACACTTAATTTTAACTTTCAGCAGCCCCACACTACCCCAAACCATTAAAGCTGGTTATTTGAATTGTAAAATCCGTCCATACATTCCGCGCTGTTTCAAGTGCCAGACTCTCAAATTGGCATACTCTGTGACGGGCTCACGCATCTTTTCTTTAACATAACCCTGGGCTTTTGGGGGCCAAGATTACCGGCCCCTTTTTTCCCAACCCAAAACCCCGGGAAATGTGAACAAGAAATGCAAATAAGATAACTTTTAAAAGAACAGAATTTTCAGTAAGCAGGATGGCAATTTGGGGAAAGTTTGTTTGAAGCGATACAAGCGTGAATTGACAGTCATTCGGGAAATTACCTGGGAAAAAAAACCGTAAACGGTGCAAACCCTTGCGCGCGCCCAACATCTCCAATAGAAATCGAATCTTAGTTGGATTAAGGTAGGGTTGGGTTATTTGATATTTGGACTTGTAATATTTTAGAAGTAAGAGTAGGTGGAAAATAATTATAACAGAAAAGGGTCTAAAAATTTCGGGTTCGGTTTAACTTCACTGTGTGTTCGTTCATTCTGATTCTCCTCATTTAAATTTTTTCTAAATTGTTAGTCATTTAAGTTCTATTCTTTAAAAAAGTCATATTAAGAATTTAAAATTCTATTCCTTTTAAAAATCCATACCTCTAGCTCACGCGCCCAAAAAGACAAAAGCGGGGGGGGGTATCACCTTTTTGATGTCCTTTGTTGGATATGCTTCCCCAGTTGCACTAGGTTAAAAGTTTAACTGATTAAGCCCAGGATTCAAAATTCTGCCCGGGGGAAACTGAAAAGAAATTTTCAAAACCGAAAAAATACCGACCGAACCCGAAAAATTAAATCCCCAAAAATCTCAAAATAGCCTAGGGCCAAAACTCTTTTGCAACGCAAAAACCAAAAAATTAAACCATTCAAAAAAGTCGCCCACCAAAAATTCTGCAACCTTTACCGTTCCAAAACCATCTATTCTTTTT
>BMAV01010340.1:0-16805 GCA_019973955.1 Trichonephila inaurata madagascariensis
TTCCGGAAATGTTTTTTATTTTTTTTTTGCGAATAAATATTTTGTTTTACTTCCTTAAAATTAACAATTTTTTAAATAACCTTTTATCTTTGAATTTTTGATAACCTCGCGCCCCCGTGTAGAGTTATTACGCCTCTCTAGGGAGCGCACCGCACAGTTTGAGAAACACTGATTTAAATGCAATAAATATGACAGGCTTATTTTAAAAAAATAAAGATAAAATTTTATTTCTTTTAAAGGATGATACTCTTTTTCAGAATTATCTTAATTTATAACTTACTTTTGGGAGAGGGGAGCTCAATTACATAGATAATGCTTGTATAGGCATAAATATATTCCGGAGAATTTGAAAACTCTTATTCAGAACGAAACGTTCAAAGTGCATGGCGTCGTAATCGTATAAATATTATTTGAAAGCTGTAATACTAAAATATTTGTTATTTTTTTCCGTTACTATCATACATATTGATTTATTCAAATTATAATTTCACAGTAAGTACTTTGTAACTTTAAAAAATAAAATATTTTTATCCTTTAAAATCATTCATTGAGGCCCTTCTAGTCCAGTTCACTTGGTTGTACTTCGGTCACGTAGCTCATTATAGTGTTACACTGAATAACATTACATTTTGAAATGCTCAATAATTTATTGATGTCATTACTTTTTGGCTCATGACTACTTTATTAAGTGCAGTAGAAATAAAAGGCTCTTGAATCCGTTCTTTTTTACTTCAAAAGTTGGTGAAAGAACAAGACAGAGAATGGTTGCAAAATTTATGCCAGATAAATACAAAGATTTGCACCTATATTAATGAAGGAATTGTCTTATGCAGGTGTTTTTATTTCTCAGATTCTCTGATTTGAAAAAACTTTCAGATCCTTTCGAAAAAAAAATTACACATCTATACGCCATACTAAATGCAAGTGCATGTTTTGTTTTTATCTATACAATACTTGAAAGCTTTTTAAAAAGTTATTAGTGGAATCTTTTGAAAATAGCACATCTTAAATTCATATATTCATGAATTCACTCGACTTTTGGCAACATAACTCTAAAAAAACAGTATTCAAAGCTTGAAAACGTTATTAATAATAATAAAGGGCCCGAATATTTTTCTTATATGAAATGCTACAAATTGTTGATTGATGGCTTAGCATTGTGGCCAATACTGGACAAAAATGAATGAAAGTAGCTTATCTAAAATACTCGTAATATAGAAACATTTTTGCTCGAAAGTAGCCATCTCCTAAAAATAGATATACAATTTATCTCTCTGATGATAGGATAAAATCCTACTCAGATAAATAAATTTAAAACAATGGAATTAAATTTAAGATAGGATTGTGTAATAACTGTTTTCAAAGTTATTATTTTACAAAACAGATACTATGTACCTGACAAATAGTAGTAGTTTTATAAAGGTCTCCTCAAAGTCTAAGGGTTCCATGCTGGCAATACTGTGTTTCGAACCCGACGTGACACCAAGAGTAGTCTACATGATACAAAACACTCGAAATAATTCCAGACACAAATAATCAACATTTTATGAAACTATTCAGGTATCTCTATGCATGCGATGATAAATTTATATAACTATCCAAACCTAAATAATCAAAATGCATATATCTGTAATCCCCAAAAGATTTGAAGGCTCTTCTACATTATGTTTTCAATAAACTGATGACGCCTTTCTCTATAACCGACAATTGAATTTGCCCCGAATGAAAGCTGTTTAGACAGTTCCGCCAAGTGAAATTCAGTAATAGTACCAGATAAACGCCTTGGTCTAGGCAAGGAATAAGTAACTAGCTGTTAGAATAAACATTATCTCGCACTGTCAATGCAAATATCAGCTAACCGATCAAAACCTTTACTATGTGTATTAAGGTATCCGACTACGTTCGGAACCGTGATTTTACAAAAGCGTATAAATGGATAATATTTATGATATTTAGTGTCACTTAGATTAGAAACTGTACATAAAATTGTTTTAAGAATAGCATTACAAAAAAAAATTATTCAAGTACAATATTTTGACAAAAAATGAACATAGAATGACCCATTTTCAAAATATTCTCTTAATGTGAAAAATGCTTCTATTATAATAATATTTTGCCTGTATATTGCTCAGACCTCTATACAGAGGCTCAACTAGAATTTTTGAAATATATAACTTAGAAGTGGGTTTATCCATGTTTTACGACAACAAAGGGGAGAAATTTTTTTTAAAAAAAAGCCGATAATTATCTCAAATGGTTGTAACTCTGAAAATAATGTGAATTTTTCAAAATGTATAGTTGAGCCTCTGTACAGAGGTCAAGGGAAATACAGGAAAAATTTTTTAAAAAGCTTTTTTCAAAAAAGGAAACTTTTTTAAAAAAAGGTTATCCTAATTTAAATTTTTTGCCAAAACCCCTTATTTAAATTTTTTTTGCCCAAAATGCCCTTTAAAAACAATTTTATACAGGGTTTACAACCCCAAGTGACACTAAATATTTTTCCATTTATGCCCCTTAAATCACGGTTCAAAATGAAAATATAAAACAATTTACTTTTCACTCATTCACTGTAAGATGATGTGGGGTTAAAATTTTTAAATAAAAAGAAAAAACCCCAAAGGGTTAAAAATCTAAGAATAAAGTTTCACAAGATTGCTCGTTACATTTTCTGTTCATCGCATTGCCTTATTTCGCTTAAAAAAGATATTTTAAGAACTAATTCTTGCAGCACTTTTCAAACACATTAAAAAATTTTGAAAGGGTTAAATCTTAAATTTAAATATTTTTTTGAAAAATTTTTTAAAATTAATATTAAAAAAAAGAAAAGACATAAAAAACCCTTTTTAAAATTGGCCCTTAAAAAATAAAAAACTTCTATTCAGGTCGACTTTTCCCAAGAATGGGGTAGATAAAGTTTTAAAAAGCCAAACACATATTTTTGGAAAAAAAAATACATTTGAAAAAGAAGAAAAATCGATAGCAATAAATACACTCGCCAACATTGTCACACCATCAAAAAGTCATTTTAGTCTTAAGATACTCGATTGGTAAGAACTATTTCAACGATGAACAGAAGCTGATGACTTTTTGATGCAGGATAACGGATGATGACATAGCGTTTGTTGCAATTCTGTTCGAAGCTGGTTAAAAAGAAAAATAATTTAAATAAAATTGCAATCGAATAACAGATTATTTAAATAAATAGTTAGTAAACATCTAGACCTTTTAAGGGAGTAAATGTTTTACAAATATTTATCAGAAAACTATTGAAAAAATTGAGAAAATTTTCCATTAAGTAATTATATTAAAACACCGCGTTTGTATCAACTCTGTCTGAAACCGACTTAAAATAATAGATAATTGATATATTTTAATATATTGTTAATAAATTGATATTGTGATATTGTTTATAAATTGTTGAAATATGTAGTAAGCGACGTCTACGTAAATAAATGTTTTATATAAATTTATATAATTTAACGAAAAATTTCTGAGGAGGTTTCCTTTAAAAATTAGATAAATATTGAGATTCTTGAATGAAATTTTAACGCATGCTATAATTTTTTTAAGTTCTATAGTTACTATTATTTAAATATTAATTGAAAGTTGTAGTACTATCCAAGTGGATTATTGATGTAGGTAATGAAACACTTAAACCTGATTTTTTTGGAAAATAAATCATTTTAACAGTATATTTTTTTGTTATAAATATTATATTTTAACATTATATACAGTATAATATATTTTTCGCATTTTACATAAAATATAACGCTATATAGTTCATAATCACATTTCACGTTAAATGTGTATGAGTCATGTGTCATTTTAGTATATCAAAAATATAATTTTTCATACACTAACAACCCCAGAAATAAAAACATTTTTTTTAAAGGTGGTAGTCAGTTTTACATTTAAAGCGCTTGCTGTTCTTATTAATTGTTATCAAATTAAATATTATATTTTTAATCATATTAAATCATTATTATACATAATTAGTTCTGTTAAATTACATTATAATGCATCCTCTTAAAAACACTCTTGTTTTTTAATTGAGTAAGAATAAGCATTAGAAATCAATTTATTGCAGAATAAATTTTAAACATTTTAAACTATGGAAAGAAATTCTAAATATTTAGATATGTGAAAACAATTTGAGTTATTAACTTTATTTGTACTCTTTAAAAAAACTATTAGAAAAATGTAATGCGCATGTAATTTTTTTACTACGCATGTATATAGCACTTTTAATTTAATTAAAGTATGTCCTACACATTACTTACAATATGATGTTCTGAAATAGAGAGCATTTACGATTACAAATAAAAATACACAGTTACATTTTATTTCTGGAATGTGGCGAAATGTTACGCTTATACTTTTTTAAATACTACGTTAAAAAATGCAATAAGTCAAACAATTAAATATGTCTAGAACTAGTTTTAAAGTTACTGATATTTTCATCTTAAGCTAAGATGAAAGATTCACTTTTAAATATTAAGTCATCCGTTTTACTAAAATACAATCTTGCATACAAAACGTTTGTCTGTTTCTCAATATGACTAAAAAAATTTCATACGTGTTAATAAATTATTTATATCTTATTCCGTGATACATGTTATGGTTTTATTTTATATTCGGTAATTTAAAAGTTTCAAGTAAAGATAAACAACATAATATATGGTTAGTATTCTATGTATAGTCGGCTTGTGTGTACTATTGAGCCATAATTTTGAAACCTACTCTTAAACTTTTGTTATTTTGTGCTGGGTGAACTTAAATAGCTTTAATATAGTTTTTTTCCTATATTATGTGAAAATAAATTTAAAAAATATTAATATCAGTCACTTTTAGGTAATTTAATGGTATTGCTTCTTTTTGAACAAATCGTTATTTAAACAACCAGATTATGATTTTAATCTCCACAGATATGTCTTTGTTGTACTTTATTTAAAAATGCTTAGCACAGTAAAATGTTTTATAAATGAAATTCTATGTGGAAGTAAATTGTCGTCTAGATAAGAATACGAATATCATCTATAAATCATTATTATCTAACACGAAATGTGGATCCAGAGATCGCGCGAAAATTCCTGCATAATTTATAGGTAATTTGCAAGAGCATTTCTTTTAAATAAAAACTGAAACAACTTTATTGCGATATTTGATAAGAGAACGTTCCCTAGTGAAGGAACTGCAATTTATGCAAATGAGCAGTACTATTGGGTATAGGGAAGTGCTTCTCAAACTTTCAATACTTGCGACCCAATTTTCAATCATAAGTTTCATCGCGCCCCCCTCCATACAATAACTATATATTGAATTCAATAATAACGTACTTGACGCAAAACTACAATACGATTTTAATTGTAAACCCCGTTCAAATTATTAAAATAAGTATTACATTTTATATATAATTTTGTATATGACAAATTGGAGTCATAGTAATAGCAATTTTTTTTCTTAACTTTTGGGATTGATAAAAAACCCCCATTTGTGCATTACCGATGCATTTATAAGATATTTATCAGTGGAAAGTATATTTTATTTTATTATGTCAGAATGCATTTTGTTTTGCCCCTTTAGTAAATTTGTAATTTTTATATCTTTTTTTTTCGACTTTTTTATATGGTCGCCCCCCTTTTGGGTTTTCAAACCCCCCAAAGGGGGGGCGCTTCCCCAATTTTGGCACTGGTATGGGGAAAGTTATGAGTTTTTTTGGAAAAAATAAAAAATTATCTTTATATTTAACATTTAATCTAAAATATAATGTCCTTTATTATTTAGAACTATCTGCCAGCGTTCTGGCTACTTATCTAACCCTCAGGAAAAGAACTCCTCTGTTTTGGAGTATTCTTCCACTGTCATTTGGACACCCTCAGAATTTATATATTTATCTCCATCAAGAAAGTTTTGAGCGACCTGAACACAAAATAGTCAGATGCTACAATATGAGGAGTATATGCTGGCTAAGGTAAAGTTTCCCAAACCAAATCTGCAATTTTTTATGCGGTGTTTCTTGCCACGTGTATCGTTGTCATGAGGAAGAGTCGCAACCTTTCTGTTGGTCAAGGATGGACGTTTATGCTGAATTTCTTTATTCAAAATATCAAATTGCGAAGAGTAATGGCCATTTCATTTCTTTCAGCAACTCATAGTGCACCATACCCTTGCTGTCCCCAAACAGCACAAACTAACACTTCTGAGACACGCCAACTTTGGATGTGGATGGTGGTGTCTCTCCTTTATAAACACGTTCTTTTTTTTTCTACCCACGTGTTTACACACTATCCACTTTTCAGCTCTAATCACCAATTAGTCCAAAAACAGTTTCCTTTTGTGACGAGCAAGTTTTGAAGAATCTTTTCCGTTTGGTTCGTGTTGCACCCAAACAGAGAGTTTGAACACAAAACCAAGTATTTTAATGTAATCCAAAGCAATTGTCTGAGGGATTCCAAGCTTGAAGCTCACTTCTGGCGAAATTAACGGGACATTCGTCGTGATTATATTTCGTAACACTTTGTCACTGACACATCTGATGGCCTTCCTGATCTGCGTTCATTTTCAAGAAAAATCCCCAAGCGAAATTTCGCAAGCCATCTTTGGCATGTTAGAGCTGTTACTGCTTCCTCTCCAAACAAGTCACAAAAGCTTCTTTTTGCAATCATCATGTTATTCCCTTTTTGGAACTCAAATAACATACAATGTCTTAAATTCACTTTTACTTCACTCATATTGACGACTTTACAAGTTTAAAAAAAATAATTGAAACGTGAAAAATGTGTATAAATCATCAGTAGTATGCTAATCAAACTGTTCAAACCAGTTTCAGCCCGATCCAAAATCTTGCTAAGGAAGGACAACGCATAAAAGTGCGCATGTTCAAAAAGGACAGAACTTTTCTTTGTACCCAATATTTAAGAAGTATAGTGAATGAAAGTAAGTGGGAGAGATAAGGGAAAGATAGAAAAAACAAGTAATATAAAAAAATAGTTTTTAAGTCAATTCCTACTTAGATCAACAACTTTTTTTGGGGGGGGAAAAACCCTTTTTTTAAAAAAAAAAAAAAATTTTTTCCATTTTTTAAAAAAAAATTTTTTAAAAAAAAAAAAAAATTTGAAAAATTTTTTTTTTTTTAAAAAAAAATTTTTTTAAAAAAAACCCCCAAATTTCCGGGGGAAATTTTAAAAAACCCCCCCAAAAAAAAATTTTTTTTTTTTTTTTGGGGAAAAATTTTTGGGGAAAAAAAAATTTTTTAAAAAAATTAAAAAAAAATTTTTAAACCCCCTTCCCCCCCCTTTTTTTTAAATTTTTTTAAAAATTAAAAATTTTTTTAAAACCCTTTTAAAATTTTAAATTAAAAAAATTTTTAAAAATTTTAAAATTTTTTTTTTTTTTTAAAATTTAAAGTTTTAAAAAAAATTTTTTAAAAAAAAAAAATTTAAAAAGGGGAAAAAAAACCCCCTTTTTTGGAAAAAAAATTTTTTTTAAAAAATTTTTTTGTTTTTTTTTTTTAAAAAAACCTTTTTTTTTAAAAATTTAAAAATTAAAAAAAAAAATTTTTTAAAAAAAAAAAAAAAAAAAAATTTAAAAAAAAAAAAATTTTAAAAAAAAAAAAAAAAAAAAAAAAAAAAAAAATTTTGGGAAAAATTTTAAAAAAAACCCAAAAAAAAATTTTTTTAAAATTTTTTTAAAACCCAAAAAAAATTTTTTAAAAAATTAAAAAAAATTTTTTTTTTTAACCCCCCCCCCTTTTTTTTTCCCCTTTTTTTAAAAAAAAAAAATTTTTAATTTTTCCTTTTGTTTTTTTTTTTTTTTTTTTTTTTTTCCCCAAAAAATTTTCTTTTTTTTTTTTAAAAAATAAAAATATTTTGGGAAAATTTTCTTAGATTTAAAATTTTTTTCAATATTGGAAAAACCCCGATTATCAACGTGTTTTGTATAAAAATCATATTGAATTAAATAAATGCAGAATCATTTATATTATATTTGGTTGATATGGCATAATAGACTTATTTTTTTTTTTTTTATTTTTTTTTTAAAAATAAACACTAAAATTAAAATATACGTCTTGAGGATTAATATACGACCTTTGCATGTTTGATTTTTTGAAGAATATGTTTATAAAATAAGATGAAAAACATAATTTAACACGGAAGGTGGATGCTTTCTTGACTTCCCGGTGAAGTTTTTTTTTAAATAGCTTGGATTTCCAATACCAGAATATTTTGAACAGGCTAAACGTGAAAGATCTGTGAAAGGTGTGTTCCAAGTGTGAAATTCCAATACATGCTGAAATATATTAAAGGTATGAATAATTTACCTAAAAAGAAACATAAAAATTTATGTAGAAAATTGAAAGAGAAATAAAAAAAATAAAAAGTTTAACGGGAATGAAATTTTAATGAAAAAGCAAAATAATAATTATTATATAAATGATAAATAATCTCGCGACAGATTTCTTTATTTTCTAAAAAAATCTTTATAATTTTTTATTAAAAAAAAATTAAATGGGATAAAAATTGAAAAATTCAGTTTTATTTATAAAGTTGAAAAATACATATGTCTATAAAACTTAAAAGTTATATAATAAAACTTTTCATAATAAATGCTAAACATGCTTTTTATTATTGAGTTATTTTAATAACCTATTTAAAATACTTTAATGGAATGTTTTATTTTTATTGTTTTATGAATGTAATAGCTTTTAAATATGTTCTTAATTATATTAAAAAAATTAGTTAATATAGTTATGGAAAGAATAATTATTAACGTGTATCATCTTTTTCATTAACTGAAAAATCAATATCTATGGTTAGGATCTATATTTACAAAAATAATGAATGGTTCTAAGAAAAAAAATATTTATGTAAAGAAATAAATTTTATATTACTTTTTTCCATTTAAACAGAACTTTTTACGATGCTATGATTATTTTTTATTTAATGCTCAACAGTCTAATTGAAACTTCTTAGATTTTTTTTTAAATAAGAATATTTATTTTTTCTAATTAAAATACCACGGAAAGGTACTGAAAAGCACGAAAATAAAGGACTTATTAAATGTATTTGATATAATTTCCGCTTTCATTTTCTTACAGAGTCTCAAATATTACTTTTATTTCTTTTTTCACTGAAAGAGAACGTTTTATTTATTTAAAAAAAAACCAAGTATCGTATCTTAAAAAAAGGAAAGGGAAAAAATGACATTCGATGTAGCTTAAAATAACAAATTAAACAGAAAATAAGATGCAAAAAAAAAACAATTACAAAGCAAAAAGTTAACTTATCTCTCGTAATAATTAAACGCATATCTAATACGTAATTATCAATCCTTACGGAATTAATCATAGCTGTGACCAATTACTATCACGCACGCAAATACGTTTGCTTTATGTAAGTCAGGATAGTACGAAAAATAAATGGCGAGGAAAGAAAGGAAAAAAAAATTTATTTTTTTAAAAAAAAAAAGAAAAGATGAAATATTTTTTCGCCATCAGGAAGATTGCATATCCTTTGTAACTCTGAAGATGCGTCAAAAAATGCTATGATCGATCCCTTCAAACAGAAGAATAATTCCCCTTCCCGGCATTTGTTTTTCCATGTAATATCTGCTTTTTTGTATTTTGTATTCACGAATGCCGATTGACCACATCTGTTTCAATCGCTCAGACCATTAGAACACTTTTTTTGTATGTAGATCCTTTACTTGAATTCGGAAACTTTTTTTTGTCTCAGTTTGATGTATTCATCAAAAAGAGGAGTACGTTTTGATGCATAGTTGCCAGATTACCGTATTATAAGTTACAGCTTTTGGCTATGAATGCATCTGAATATTTGAAAACATAAGCCTAGTTTTTACTTAAAGTATTGGTTCTCGAGAAATTAACATACTTTTATACATATATATTGTTACACTTGTAATAACAAAATGGTATAAAAATGTGTTTTAACATTTAAACGGTTCAATTTGATTTTCATTCTTTAATATTTATATTACAGTACGTAAAAAAAAAATTAAGACACTATATATTTAATCGAATATTTGGCAATTATTTTATGATATACATGTAAGTTAAGCTTAAACGTACGGCGAACGAATTAAAGAAATGAAGGAGATTCGATCTGGGTACCTTTCGAACCAAAAACGAGTATCTTAGCCACCATGCCAAAACGATCGTCATCACATGGAGGCTATTACTGTTTTATGTAGGTATCACACCACCTCACTACCCCTAGCCAATGATTCCGGAGCATAGGCGAATGAACGACACCCCATTCGAGGCGAGCGTGTGAGCAGTTGCGTCACTTTGAGTGCGACGGCTGTGTGAGTTGCGTCATGGTGTGTGTGTCTTAGTTGCGTCATTTTCTGACGGCTTGGTTGCCTTTGCAGTGGATAGACGGTGCCACGACTGCTGCGTAAAGGGCGTAGCTCTTTTTGCACGCCCAAGGTCACCAATAAAGGATGATTAGAGCTGGGTACCTTCCAATTCAAAAACGAATATCTTAGCCACCACTTAAAACGATCGTCATCACATGGAGGTTATTACTGGTTTATGTAGATATCACGCCACCACAGAAATATAATCACCCCAAATATACCGAATGCATATAAAATGAACAAGTACACACCAAATATTTGTAAATTATAATTGCTTACACAACAAAAGCAAGAAAAATATCGAGAAATGTAAGTAACATAAAGTATTTAAATTATAAGTAAAATATGATTATACGACATACAATAATTTCGAAACATTACAATTCATTTTAAAATTTGATTTTCAATGTTTATTTCTTCCATTTGCAATTTAAATTAAACTGGAACATAATTCCATCCAATTCAAAGTAAAAGAAGTGGAAAATTAATTTTCAGCAGAAAATGGGCATTTTATTGCTGTCTTTGCCTTGATGAAATTTTCTATCTAAATTTTACTTTCTAAGATAGCATTGCCTGTTGAACCAAATTTTTGTTATAATAATAACAAAAACTGTCCACATGCAAAATAGGCACAAATTCATATTGAGGATCGTTTATTTATTTTCCATTAAAAGGAAATTATCTTAAAAATCCACAGTAATTCTCCAATGTAAATTTGGATTATAATTAGAAAGTATGATGGAAATATTCCTTGAAAATAATGAAATAGAAAATGAAGGATTCATGTTTTTACATCATTAGATATCAAATGGTGCATTTAATTTTCAATTTAAAAATACTTATTTAAGGGAGATACTTAAATGCATTCACAAAGCATATAACTAATCTACTTATATTCCATTACAAAGCTAAATTATAATAAAACAATTTTATTAAAAGAAAAATTTATTTCCTTTTTAAAAATATTGCAAAAAAGATTTTTTTTTTCCTACTCTTTTCAGTTCAAGAGATTTTTGAAAAGCATTGCATGATTACATCAACATTTTGATAATTGTTTTTAGATTTCTCCAAAAATGCTTTTATGCTGAAGTTTTTCAACCTGCTTTAATTTCAGGGAAATGCAGAACTTATATTAATGGAAGTGCATTTTAATTATGTTTTTGTGGAAATAAAACTTTTTTAGAAATATATCCATTAAATTGCTCGAGCAATCATTGAGGCAGTTTCATCTGTCTCCTTCCGTCTAAATATGAATGTATTTTTGTGAATGTAAACATTTTTGTGACTGATGATTGAATTCTGGATTAAAATTTTGGACCATCATTTAATTTTAAATAGTTTCAAATATCAAGAGAAATCTCCATTTTTACCATAAGTTTTCTTAGCTTTTAAATTGCGCGCACTCATTTTTCACTCAATGAGATCAGGGCATCTTTTTAAGAAGGAAAATTTCCTTCCCATTAATTATTTTTCAATATAAGAGTAAAAGAAGAGCAAACTAACATGAGTAAAAACACATACTTATGAAAAAATTCCTTAAATCTATATACAAATGCAGTATAATAACAAAAAATAAGAAACAGAAAAATATAAACTTCTTAGAACATTAAGGCTGTTTTCGGTTAATGTTAAAGAATGGGACCCGAATTTGGAACATTTTTTTAAATATAAAAGAAATCAAAAATTAATATGATATTCTGGCTTCAATATCCTTTAAAGAGCAGTATTTTTTTATCATACTTCCCATTTTTAACCGAATTGATTCTTTTTTCTGGTATAAAATCTGTTTCGCGTTTTTTCTCCTATATCGTAATGTTAAATGGGCTACGCCTTCGCGTATTAAAACGAAAAAGAAAATATTCATGTAATATTTTGAAATTTTCAAAAACGCTATATTCTTAACAGAGGTATGAGCTAAAATATTGCAAATTTCCATGGAAATTGAGGCATTTTTCTGTCTGAAAATGTGCTTCGCGTTTTGTTCAAGCTCTCGTACTTTTACCGAAAACAGCCTTAAAAATTATAAAACTAATAAGCATACATTTTATAATCCCTTAGGTGCCGTCGCTGTATATATATGTCTTGATCTCCCAGTGCGTTAAATGCCCCGGACGTATATACACATCTTTTCAAAGTACGATATTTTCTTTGAGCTTCTATCAGTAAAATTATTCCAAAGGTTTTGGAATGTAATAAAATGACTTTGACAGTGTTTGCGAAGGATTTACTTATTTCAGAGAAATATTTGTTTATTAAGCGTTTTCTTTACCCACCCCCCCAGTACACTGCATGAGTGTGTTTATGTGAAAAACGATGGCACTGGGAAGCAAATCGTGTAGCTTTTAATAGGCATTTAAGGGTTCAATAACTCTAAAAGAAAAAAAAATTACATAAGATGTGCCCACATATAAAGTTTTTCTTTTTTAAAAAATTCATTAAAGTTTAATGAAATAATATTGACAGCAAAGCTACAAATAATATTCTTACGATTCAATGAGTAACTTTGTAAGAAAAAGTAATATATTTATTTGTCATTGAAAGTTATTAAATTTTCATACATTTTTTATCATGTAACTTACAGGTCCTAGTGTGCCCATTAAAGCCATTTACTACGCGGAATGGAAAATCTCTGATTTTATAGCAACTAAAATATATTCATATGTTTTTATTTCAATCACTGATTAGTTTTTTGCTGTTAGTATTTTGCTTCTACTTGAAAAATCAGAACCCTACAAATTTGGGAAGTGCGTTTGTATGTGATTTTTTAGTTAATACATACGCACGTAGTTTTTAAATTACTATTAGCAATCGTCTGAACTTTTTAGGACCAGTAGTTGCTGATTTTAGCGTATTTTTCCTTAGAATGCGGCTGAGAACTTTTACCATCGAATTAAACGTTTTCTTTGCTCCTTTGCTTCATAAATGTATGAAAGGACTAAAATCATAAGATTGCCTTGAATTTTGTATCGTAAAAGCTGTGAAATGCTCGGAAATATATTTTGTATCCGAAAAGTTCGTACAATTAAAGGATTCTTTTGGGTTTAAATTTTGTTATTGATGTTTTGGGAATTTTTTTTTCTCGGCATGTAAAACTTCAATTTGTATAAAATTTCCAAGTAGTTTTAAAATTAAGTGACTACCAACGTACTTATTCAATATACACTTTAGAATGAGCTTTCCAAAGCAGTGCTTGATTACAAAGCACTATATAAGTTTTATTTTACTGAAGCATTATTTAGTATAACGTTATTTTTTTTTAATTTCCAAAATTATCTATTCGTAAGTATTTACTAGAACAATTTTAGTTGTAGTTCTATATGATAGGTTTTAAAGGAACTAAAAATACAAATAGTTTATATTTAGCAAATTCCGTTCTTTTGAGTGAAATGTGGCTGAAGAATAACATTTTCATTATTAAATAAATATTTTATTACTTAGAATGGATCAAAAATGACCATTTTTACAACATCTTTTTCTAAAACTGAAACAGATTTAACAACAAAGTCACAACCATTGTTTAAAATTAATCATAATTTACTGTATTTAACATAAGACTCAAACTGTTTGAAAAATGTTTGAGCGGCACTGGAAGATGATAATCGTCTCCTTTTATTTATCGACTTCTCTTCAAGATGAATTAAATATTGTTTATTCCGGAACTGTAACCAATCTGCGCAATATCCTTGTGCACCCCAAAACGATAAATTTCGAAGCTTTCGAAACTATGCGACGTGACACCGGTCGCCCGAAGGTACATACATTTAGGGGGAATCTTATTATCTGGATAACAAGTCTCGCTACAAGTTGAAGTAGATGCTCTTAATCATAACTTCATGGAAAAGCAGATACTTAATCTGACCCCCTATACGTTCAACTGCGTCGAATTAAATTGAGGCATCGCATCTTCACTGTGTTTATACTGTTTATTAATTTTCCTTTCACTACGGCTTGGTCAATGTTTTCGGTGATGGGCTCCTTTTCGCGGATTATTTAGTATCCAATTTCATTTTACCAAACGGGAATATTTGTTTTCTGTGACAAATTTCTTTCAAGTTATTTTGTCTCAAACAGGAATTTAGATTTTTTTAAAAAGGAAAGAAAATTTCTGAAGTAATTGTATGCTTACGCTTCCTGTTAAAGCAAAAATTCGTTCCCACAAACATTTTTTTTTTCAAATTCATGAATGACTATATACTTACGCGATTATTTTGTATAATTTGGTACATGCTATTATTGCATACAAACTCGTTTCTTACACTACGTTCCTAAATTTTCGATACGTAAAACTAGAATAACTTTTTAATTTAAATATTTATATACTTAAGTAACATTTTAATATGAATATTTCATGTGCTTAAAGAATTGACTGGTACCTAAAAAAATAAATTCTGCTTTAAAATATATCATAAATTCATAGATACTAAAATACACTTATAAAGTATTTGTATTAGAATCTTGCCTGAGTTCCCATTCCAGAAGATTTATTTTTTTTAAGATTAGATGAAACAATTTTAAACACTGAAGTGCCACTGAATTAGGGATACTTACCTAGTAACAAGTTGGGCCTCCTCTGACCTTTATAACGGCTGCCACACGACGAGGCATTAGATTCAACAAGTTTCTGGAAATGTTCCACGGGAATGACTTGCCCAATTTTGGCTAAAACTGTCCATAACTTAGGAAGGTCCGTTGATGCAGTGTGATGGCCTTTCATGCCTTGTTCCAAAACAGCCCAAAGAGGCTCAATAGGATTTAATTCTAGGCTTTTAGGTGGATAATTTAGGACAGGAAGGTCGGAGGAATGCTCATCCAACCAGCCAGTAGCCAATTGGGACTTGTGAGAGGTACAGTTGTTTTGCTGGAAACCTCCATTACCGTACGAACAACAGGACAGCAAAAACGGATGTAAGTGATCACCCATTCACTCTACGTACGAATTGCATTGAGGGAGGTTAGTACACACACCATAGATCCCAAACAGTGCCACAAAAACACTCCCCAGGCCATGATTGAGCCACCACATCCATGTGCAGTTCTAACCTACATGCGGGACCATCTTCAGGCCTGAGCCATATTCTCAGCCCCCGTGGGTTAAGATGGAATGGGGCCATCACCCATGCTACTCTTTCAGCCCTCTACATCAGCTCAGTGCTCTCTTCCCAGGAAAGAGGCAGCCTGATGGCAGATGAGGTGTTACTTTTTGGGGTCGACAAAACCCAAACGGTGAAAAAAAAGAGTTGACATTTTATTACGACTTTTGATAACTCATATTATGATAATTTGAACAAATTTTTGGGCCCGTTCGGATATTTTACAATACGGTAATATCCCCACCATGCTGCAAGGCTAATTGTCCTTTACATTTTGCCCGATTGCTAGGTTTTTTTTTTTTTTTTTTTTACCATCCATAATTCTTTTATTTTAACTTTTGACCTTAAAAACCCTATTGTCGACGATTTCAAAATCCTCATGGCATGCGTGCCCCCCCTTGTTTTCCCCCACATCGAAGGCTCTAATTCGGGCATTTACCCATACTGGCATTCAAAAAACATTCGAACACCACAGTACGTTTTATATGCATTACCCGGGACTTTTCTAAAGATGCGCAGTCTACAAAATTTTCCTAGATCTTGCTATCCCTAATTCAGTGGCACTTCAGTGTATATTTAAACACCTAATTTTACTGTCTGCCAATAACTATTATTTCAATAAACGTATTTTAAAAAAAATATTTTTAAACGCGCAAATGTGAAATACGATAAAAGATAGCTGATTTCTTAAATGACATACTTATAAATGAAACTACAGTTTGTATCATTGTTTATGTTGTTATATCATTGTTCTGATTATTTTTTTTATTGCTGTATACATTTCTATCTATATTCAAGGATTTCAGAAGCTGCTACGATTGAGAGTTGTTGCAATATTACAACTTTTTTGATTTCTTTTTATTACAGATATAGTAACTAGAAGAAAAAGAGAAAAACTCTCAGAAATAATTGCATGGTTATTGTTTAATGACTATTTGTATTAATAGGACTTGGATTATTGCCATATTTTAATAGAGATGGTGTTATTAATAATAATTTTATATTATTAACATATTAGTAAAAATATTAGTATGTATTTGTAAAAATGAGTTTATTTTGGTCTTATTTATTACTTTTACAGAAATTTAATTTCATTATTTCGGTATATATGTAAATGAGATGGCTAAAAGTACAAGAGCTTATTTATGGTTGATTACAGTTAACTTTTAATTAAAAAACATGAAACTATAATACAATGCATTAAATATAGTTATTATTTTTAATATATATAAATCTTAATGGGAAACCAATTAAATTAGGAATAGTTTTATGAAATGATTTAGTAATATATGAAAGTAATCGACTTAAAATAAATCAAAACAACCCAGGGGAAAGGGG
>BMAV01010341.1:0-39896 GCA_019973955.1 Trichonephila inaurata madagascariensis
AACGAACTTTTTGTGATTCAGACTTTTGTTCTCCATTTTTAAAATATTTCTGAACAATTCGCTATTTCTCTTTTTAACCTATTTTATGGTGGTCATAAATCTTGAACTGGTTTTATTAGATCCCAATTCTCTGAGAGCAATAGGAGTTCTGATCACCATCCAAGAAGTGTAACTTTTTTAACCCCCCACTGTCCAGTTCACTAAAAACATTTTCGATATCTCCTTTCACACTCAGTGGAGTCTTCCTGTGTCCCGGTGTTCTAGTTATAAAATAATGTATGTTTGATATTATTTGTATGTTTTAAATTAGAAAATGTCGTTAAAATTTATTAATTTTAATGTAAAATTATTTTCTTAGTATTGAGAATCCAGTGTATTCTTCGACATTCTTTTTTCTTGTTTTCCTCAGGTTTTTGATGGGTAAGATATATAAAATAAACATATATTAATTTTTAAAAAAGGTGTGAATAATTACTTTTTTAATATATAGTGTTTATAAATTTAAAATTGTTTTATGTTGTTTTTTTAAAGTATATTAAAAGATGAACCTCTATATAACGAATTTTCCATGTAACGAACTTTTTTTCCCGGGATTTAGCGACTTCGTTATATAGAGGTCCGATTGTATTTTTTAAAAAAACTGTTTCTCTAAAATTATATTTTATTTGAAATTAGCGGATACGTATATAAGTAGACTTTTTTACTTTCACTTTAAAAATGTTCCAAAAATTATCGGCTTGTACACGAAAATACACAAATCAAAATAAGTGAGTTGCTTAATTTGGATTATGTATACACTCATTAAATAAGTTAACAGCAAATGATGAATTTTTTAAAGAATACATGCATTAAGAAAAACAAAATTAACTTTTAAGACTGTTATTTGAGAACGTGTTTTAAAGCAAATGCAATTTTCATTACGATTCCGACGTATTTTGTTAAAATTGAAGTAAAAATATAGGTTGTAAATTTTAAGCAATTTAATTTTTATACATCTCTTTCTTTTGGACATAGAACTGAAAAGAATTAACTGATTTCAGAACATATCCGGAAAAACGAATTTATTAAAAAACGTGCTAAATTAATTCTTTTGAAGCTTTTAATAACTTAAAATACATACATGGAAGGTTTTTTTTTGACGATATTTCTTAATTTTGTTTCATGAAATAACATGTAAGGATACAAAATAATATAGTAGCACACTAAATTATATAAGTTTTTTCTTTATTTTTTTAAAAAAGAGAACCTTTGAAACTGATATAAATTAGACTATGTATCATTTTTTCACAACTATTTTTCACTCTCTAATTATTCATCAAATTTATTAACATTCGATAATAAATTAATCCCATTGTCATTTGCACTTTCTTCTAATGACTTAACATTGATATATAATTAGTAAAGGATGACACCTGAATAATAGGTGAATGATAATTATACAAATCCATCAATGAATTATTCAGAAGGACATAATGATGTTAAGCTTCGTGTGCAATGACTTGGCTTCTCAAGAACAGCATAAATTAATGATATATCAATACACGTAATAAGTGATTTGCCCATTGAAACACAACTGCGCATGCTTCAATAGTAGGCTGTTACGATAACGTATCTATCTTGTGTTTGCGCACGCGCGTTTGATTTCGTTATTATAGTGTTCATGTTTGAGCGGGTGAATTTATGTGCGTAGAAATTCATGCTACTGGCACACAGAACCCTTCATTTGGATCATGAATCAGAATCAGAATTGAAGATTCACCTTCACCTGATTTGTGTTAGTGACGTCACGTTGCTCTAATTCTATACATGCAAAACCTGTCAATCAAAATGAAAGTTCTAACACCGGCTATGGGATTCAAATAGGTCACAGAATTAACACTACAGAGAAATAATGTAACTGTAATCTAATCTCTTTACAGAGGAACGAAACCGAAACTATTCTAAGATAATAAGTTTTTGTTCCAAATAACTTTCTATTTCATTGTTTCACCGAGATTTCTGAAGTCTGTAAAATCTTTAAAGATAGATTCTGATTGAAAAAAAAGTGAATTTAAACAGAATGAGTTATGTTATAAAAAATAAGCAAGTATTAAAAAAATTAAAAGGCTTTATCCAAAATTTGATTTTGTCGTGGGAAATATAATATTAAAACATATATTAAAATAATATATAATATTAAAAATAAAATCCGAAAATTCATTTTGTTGATTTAGAATGCCTATTAAAATTTCGTTTTAGTAATACCTTGATTGTTTTTTAAAAATATAAATATGCTCTTGAGAAAAAAAAATCGTTTGTCTAAAAATCCGGAAAAAAAAAATGAAAGTATTTACTGTAAAAAAAGATTGTAAAAAACTTTTTTAATCATTTAAATCTGAAACAATATCTTAAATTTAAGAAAGATATTTTAATAAATTAAGAATATTTTAACGTATCAAAAGCTTATAATAACAATTAATAAATAATAAAAACTTTTCCAAAAAGTAGAGTTCTGTCTTAAGTTTAAAAATAATTAAAAAATAATATCACTAATTAAGTTAAATTTAAATATGATGAATTTTTTTACCATTCTTTATACGAATAGTTTGTGTACTGTCATAATTTTAAAAATTCTGTAAGTTTTCACTTTATTTAGATGTTTCGCAAAGTAACTTAGAATCTGATATGTTTTTGTTTTAGACTGAATAGTTTTTTTTAAAAAAAGCAAGTGTTTCTTTTTAAGGCTAAAACTTAAAATTTGATTTAATGAACCGTAAAATTTTGCAATCCTTTCTTGATTTTGAAATGTAATTATTTTTAAAATTTAAAACCTCTTTTTGTGGAGGATCTTACAGAAATAATCATCAGAAATAGGTAAGCTAAATTATTCTTATTAAGTAAAAAATGAAAAGTAGCTCTCGTAATACAAATATGAAAGAAAATATAAATTTCTGCAAGCCATAATTGAATTTTTTTGCCAGTAGTATTCATTAAATGCAATTTGAATTTTCATATCTGCAATAATAGTTTTTTTTCGAATTTTCTTTGTTTTAAGCTATGCAATAAATAACCCGCTTGCTGCCCATGCCGCGATTTCCACGAGAAAGTACACTACGCAACGAGAGGGATAACGTAATATAGGATGCAATAAATATTTTACTTGTAATGCAATAAATATGTATTAAATAATAATAGAATACATAAGAAGGAGATATGTTTTGAAAGAGATTTTTGACATTTATAATTTTAAAATTAATTCTATTCTGATTAGCTTATCGATCCTTTATTTACTTCATGTGATCTGAAGTAACATAAAAATCTCGTAATTTCGAACTTAAGTGACGAGGATGACATCTGAGCTCTCCCAACTCTCGCAATATGTTAAAGTGAAAACTAATTACATTTCAAAAACTAGTGTATGGCATGTGTGCTGAAGTTAAGCCGTAGCAAATAAAAATTGTTAAAAAATATGTGTTTTCGTGCATTTCACATATATTATAAATAGCAATAATAATATTTAGATGGATAATGTTAATAAAATACATAATGTTATATAAAATTAACGTTGTTTTGTTTTTATAATTAAATAATAAAATAAAGAGCATCATTTTATAGCTTTATTTACTATCTGAATACATTTTTCACACTGTAATTGCTATTTTTATAATTTACGCTTTACAGTTTTCTGTTTTTTAAATGATTTTGTTTTTTAACTAGTGAGATTTTAACGGTATTGAGACCTTTTATAGTCATACGATGGTTTTGATTGTTGCCGTATGTTTGGAGCAGATATATATATATATATATATATATATATATATATATATATATACATATTACGAAGTTAGATTTTTTTTAATCCTTTATCTACCGACGGTACTTTTAAGTACCCTCACTCACTTTTAAAAATTACTTAGAATAACCATTTTTAAGAATACTCTGACGGTACTTAGCAGGAATATTCGCTGGTTGAAACTAATTTTCCAATATATATGGTATGAGTTCTATATGATGAGTGCATTTCATGCAGTGGAAGCTGCTGAATAAGCCTTTTAGGACGAAATTGGTGTGTTTTCAGTATAGTTTTTGTGAAGATTGTCATTTTTGTTCCGAAGAATAGTTAATCTCAAAATGTAAGTGTATTATTGTTATTATTATTTTTGTATGTTAATGAAGACCTCAGAAAACGATTTGACTATTTATTTTAAGGGGACTGTGTATATAATTAATTTTACAGTTGAATATTTTTAATTAATTAAGTAGCTCTAACGGATTGTAATTTAAAGTTGGAGTATTTGTTTATATATCCCCACAATGTAGTGATTAAAAAAATATTGCATGAAAAACTGTGAAAAATCTCACAGAGGCTCAACTAGAAGTTTTGAAAAATTCACATTATTTTCAGTTACCACCAATTTAAATAATTATTGGCCTTCTTTTCTTAAAATTGCTCCGCTTTGTTGTCGTAAAATATGGATAAACCCACTTCTAAGTTATATATTTCAAAAATTCTAGTTGAGCCTCTGTAAAGAGGTCTGAACTATATACAGGCAAAATATTATTATAATTGAAGCATTTTTCACAAAAGGAGAACATTTGGAAAAAAAATTATTCAAGTTAATTTTTTGCCGAAATATTGTATTTAAATAATTTTTTTTGTCAAAATGTCCTTAAAACAATTTTATACATGTATTCTAATCTAAGTGACACGAAATATCATGAAAATTATCCATGTATGCACTTTTTTAAAATTACGGTTCCGAACGTAGTCGGATAACTTAAAATTCTTTTTCGGATGAAAAACATATATAAGGTCTTTGTTCGCTGCAGTCACAGAAAATATATCAGTCAAATGAAAAAAAAAGTAAATGTATAGTAATCATGGTATTTACCAAATCATACAATATGAAGGACTTGACATTGGATCCAATCTTTTACATAAAATTATTGAAGAACTGCTGATTCGGAAAAATTGATTTTCCGTTGAGTATCTCATAACTTAACAAAATACCAAATAAGAAACTCTTAAATAATTTAATGATGACATGACAAGTGATAATAATACATACCGGTTTTTGAAGTCCCAACATGTTGAAAAGTAAAGTATGTATGGATTGTTAAAAATTATACAAGCCAATGATAGTGAAAAAATTGCGAACAATGAAAATATAATGTAGGTCATTTTCTTCAAATGTACAGGACTGGTCAAAACCATTAAGCTAGAAGTACAGAGGACAATACAATTAAGCAGTATTCTACAAAATCCAGACATTTTTCATGAAATGTTAGAAAACTCATTCTTTGTACTCATTCAACGAGATTGATAGTTGAATTTCTTGAACAAAAACACCTCGAAGTGATAAAACATCCATCTTATTCCTTGATATTGTAGTGAGAGGTTTCTGGGTATTATTAACCTAAAGAAACTTATATGGGATTATGGGACTATATAAAAGGGTTTATTTTTCATTGATTTTTAATAAAAGTAAAAAGTTAAAGAGAAATATTAATTTAAAAAACCTAAGTAGTATAATATTAGTTATCTAAATGTAGTTTGCGAAGAGTTACATTTTCCCTTTTCAGTGTGCATATCGTAATCGAGCTTAATTTTACCTCCATTTTTCTATGAAGGATGAGGAAGAATTTTTTTATTATCAACATATTTAAAACATGTGTGAAATTATTTCATGCATTTGCTTCTATTAATTTGATTTCCCCATTCTAATTTTGTAATTAAATATAATAACTGCAAGAATAGATATAAAGATGTTTACTTACTTTTAAAAACACTTAAGGTATCCGAAGGAACCGTGATTTTGCACAAAAGCGTGTAAATGCATAATATTTATGATATTTAGTGTCATTTAGATTAGAAAATGTATATAAAATTGTTTTAAGAATAGTATTACAATAAAAATTATTTAACTACAATATTTTGACAAAAAATGAATATAGAATGACCCATTTTCAAAACAATCTCCTTTTGGGAAAAATGCTTCTATTATAATAATATTTTGTCTGTATAAAACTCAGACCTCTGTACAGAGACTCAACTAGAATTTTTGAAATATATATCTTAGAAGTGGGTTTATCCATGTTTTACGACAACAGAGGGGAGAAATTTTAAGAAAAAAACGCCGATAATTAATTCAATGGGTGGTAACTCTGAAAATAATGTGAATTTTTCAAAAATCATAGTTGAGCCTCTGTACAGAGGTCTGAGCTATATACAGGCAAAATATTATTATAATAGAAGCATTTTTCTCAAAAGGAGAACATTTTGAAAAAAAAGTTATTCTAAGTTAAATTTTTGCCGAAATATTGTATTTAAATAAATGTTTTTGTCAAAATGTCCTTAAGACAATTTTATACATGCATCTAATCAAAGTGACACTAAATATCATGAAAATTGTCCATTTACGCGCTTTTTTAAAATCATGGTTCCGAACGTAGTCGGATACCTTAAGCCAAAAAGGCGAGACTGTGCTATATATTTTTATGTAATGTATTTTTCAACAGACAGATGGATAATAAATTTATTTATTATTTGAAATCCCGTACGATCATACTCTTGACATTTTCAGATAATTGTATTTAAACTTTACAGTTCACTTTTTCAGCTTAGGGAAATTTAATAATGGCAAAAGTAAGAGTAAAATCTGAAAAGAAATTGTAAATAACTCTTGAAAAAATCTCGACTTATTCTAATTCCCGTATCATATACATACATGACAAGGCTTTTGAATATCCGAAAAGATGACTTCTTACAAAGTTTCCAGGACATGTATAACAGATCTCAGCGGTGAATATTTATGGGAGGTGACTATTTCGAAGGACAGAAAGGTAACTTTCGTTCATATTTCATCTACGTTAATGTTACAGGACTATTCACCGCACTTTATTGTCACAGGTTGTATTTTAAATAAGGAAGAGGCCAAGATAATTGTAATTTTAAAATGGCAGCACGTATAATTTTGGTTATGCTTCAAAACATATTAAAAAGTTATACTGTTTGGAAAAACCTGAAAAACCTTAAAATATTTAACATTTTATCAAGAAATGAACAATTTAAAAGCTAAATAAAGGAATAAATTTGTGTAAATCATTTTAAGTAATCAAAATCTCAGTTGAAGGGATCTCTGAATAGTTAAACTAAATTGTATTTATATTGTGATTGTACTTACCTTAAAAATGCTTTAGCTTTAAGTTTAGAATCCTCTTCAATGAAAGAAACTAAACAATTTATTTTAAAATATGTCTTTTTAAAACCAAGCACATTTACTTATTATTTTTTTTTTCAGTTTTTGTTCTTAGAAAAGAAAATTATACATCAAAATTTAAAATCAGCAATAAAGTCTCGTAACTTAACCGATCTATAAGATCAATCGGAACGCAGAAACCAGTGTAAAACTTTTCTCATTGGCAGTGGTTCGAAAATACAAAAGCGTAATCTAAAATTTGAGTATTTCATTATCTATACATTATAAAATAAGGAATGAATATTATAAATGAGACATAACTTCATCAAAATTATTACTTCTATTTCCAAGTTTTAAAAAATGTTAAAAGGGAAAAGTATATTTCACAAAAAATAGACCACAGCGCATCAAAATTCAAGTAATCTACAACATATAGTATCACATCGTCCATTCGTGGAACACTGAGTATAGGAAATAATCTTCTCGGGATTTAATAGATTTTCAGAACAAAATATTTTATGCGACTCTAACAAATATGTTCTCTAAATAAAGGTTGAATTTGATAGAAAGATCAAGAACTTAATATTGGGAATATTAATAATATTTCTTAAATATGAAGAATTTAACGACTGTAATGGAGTAGTAAATAAGGGATACTACACACAATTGTACACATTTTTTCAGCAGAACTTATTTCCATCACGAGACGAAAATTCTTTTGAACATAATGAAAATTAGATGAAAATAGTTTAACAAGTAAAATTTAGCAAAATGTTATCTTCTTAAGCTTACATTATTAAAGAATGAAATTATTAAGTAATGAATATTCTATCTATAATGATAATAGTAATCATTTTTCATTTGATGATATAACTAAGCACCGATTTTTCCACGAAAATTTAGTTTTCCTAAGTGTTTAATAAATAAATTAAAAAATTTTTTTTTAAATTTTTTAAAAAAAGAGAACATCCTTTATTATTTTTAATATTTACTTGTCAACTTTTTTGGAACTTTTAAAGAAAACTATATCTTCATTGATGTAAAATAGTAAGACACTAAAACTTAAGTTGTATTTTCAAATGAAATAAATATTTAAATTTTTATATGAGGTTTTTTAATAGTTATACATATGGGGAGGGTACGTATTTATGATACAGTATGCGTAAAATTAGGAAAACCTTCTATAATGAAGCCATTTTTTATTTTTACAGAAAATTGTTTTACAGAATTCCATTCAACAGTGTAACATAATAGAAGAAACATGGAACTCATATAATTTGAGAAAATGGATTGATTTAAGTAGAAACAGTTGCAGAATAAAATATGCTGCTCTACGTAAGATAATGAAGTCAGAATATATATTTATACTAGATCTTATAAGTTTGAAAAGGTGTTTAAAATTAGAATAATATTATTTAAAGTTAAGCTAAGGCAGCCTTGTATAAGAACATAAAGTACAGATTTGTTTGACAAATCACTCAATTTACACTTTAAGGTATCCGACTACGTTCGGAACCGTGATTTTGCAAAAGCACATAAACGGATAATTTTCATGATATTTAGTGTCACTCAGATTAGAATATATACATAAAATTATTTTAAGGACATTTTGACAAAAAAAAATTATTTAAATACAATATTTTGGCTAAAAATTAACACAGAATAATCTTTTTTCAAAATGTTCTCCTTTTGTGAAAAATGCTTCTATTATAATAATATTTTTCCTGTATATAGCTCAGACCTCTGTACAGAGGCTCAACTAGAATTTTTGAAATATATAACTTAGAAGTGGGCTTATCCATATTTTACGACAACAGAGGGGAGCAATTTTAAGAAAATAACGCCAATAATTATTTCAACTTAATTTCAACTCTGAACATAATGTGAATTTTTCAAAAATCATAGTTGAGCCTCTGTAAAGAGGTCTGAGCTATATACAGGCAAAATATTATTATAATAGAACATTTTTCACAAAAGGAGAACATTTTGAAAAAGATTATTCTAAATAATTTTTTGCCAAAATTGTATTTAAATAATTTGTCAATGTCCTTAAAACAATTTTATGTATGTATTCTAATCTGAGTGACACTAAATATCATGAAAATTATCCATTTATGCGCTTTTTTAAAATCACGGTTTCCAACGTAGTCGGATACCTTAAATATTTATTTTCTTCTCAAATTATTGAAATTAATAATATGAATTTAACTAACACAGAAAATTAAAATAGGTAATTAACTTAAATCTATTTTGATCTCATATGTAGTTGATATAATCTTTAATATGTTATTGAAACAATAATTTTATTTTTGTATAAAATGATGAACTTTAGAAAAACAAGGCATATTCATAAGCAAAGAAGAAATGTTTTACGCAATTATATCTTTCTGCAAATGAACAAATGAACAAAGAAATTATAATTATATACAAAAAAGTGATAATTTTCTCACATTAAGCATTCGCACTCTTTTAAAAAACAATTCGTATCATTTTCGGGTTTTACATTTCAGGTATATTTATTACCATTTCGATTTATAAGAAATCGCACAAACTTCAAAACTTAGCAAAATATCAGGCCTTTTAATTTATTTTTATCTTAGAAATAATTAAGATAACACTTTTCAGTCATTCAACAAAGCAAAAAAGATATTTCAAAAATTTTTCTTTGTTAAATTTTGTGCATAAGTTAATTATTCAAAATTAATTGTGTATTTAAAATTTTTATATTCCGTGTTTAAAAAAAACCCTATTTCCTTGACTTTTACTTCACATAAATGCTTATTTTAAAGGCAATTGTATCATGCAAGAAAATTTAACAAAAGCCATGAAATGTAACTTTTCTCTCAATCTAATATTCTTTAACATATACAGCAATGGAATTTACTATTATATTTTTATAAAATATTCCTATGTTAAACAATTAATTGATAATAAAAGACTCTAAAAGTATACACTCAGACAATTTTCTATAGAAAAAATATAATCTTATATGCTTACATCAAATTTATTTAATATGATTATTATATAAACTAATTTGAAGATAGTTTTATACAATAAATTAGTCTAAAATCATTGTTAAATCAAACAAAATGTTAAGATAATTTCAATCTCCTGAATAAAAGAAAATGTTGAAACTTGAATTCCCATCCAATAAATGCAAATCAAATATTATTAGTCTACGGTATTTATAGCCAGGGAGAGTATTATAACGCTCCTTTAACACGCATTCGATTTTAATACGTATTCGACATTAAAACGTGTTAGACACGGAATTTGACAGGCAATGAAGCAAGAATATATGAAGCCAAAATCTGTTATACACCGTCGTACGTGGTGTAATACTCGTATATCAAAGTGAAGTGTCACTTTACGGTCATATAATAGGTAATTGAAAAGTAACCCCGAACTCTTTTACGCAGTCTCCCCCTCGCCACCCATTCTATCTACGTATTATCGTCGGGGCTCAGCGTAGTCCCTTACCGGGTCCCCTCCAGATTTCGCTCGGCTTCCGTTTCTTTGGTAGGCCTGCTGAATTCTTACAATGGAAGTTACGTTAAAATAGCAAGTTTAAGAAACAGTCTAAGTAAAAGATGAAGAAAAATTTGGGAGAAATATTTCTGTTATTCTTGTTGTTTTGTGATATTTCAATAACTTTTTTTCTCTCTAAAGCTTTTGCAGTGAAGGATTACTTTTCTTGATATATTATTCCTTTGGGATTCAAAAATTCTCGGGTTGAGGATTTACTTTTTTTAAAAGCTTTTTAGCAATCTGAGATTCTAAGCAAAATTGTCTAATTCAAGAAAGAATTATTATTATTATTTTCACAGCAGGCAGTGATTGAGGAATTTAGTGGGAAAAAAGCAAGCAAAGTCTAAAGAATGGGGGGTTTTTTTCATAGTTTTCTCTTTTAAAAAAACTTGTATTCGTAAATATTTGAGTGTAAATTTTTTTTTAATTTTTAAAATTTTTTAAAATAAAATTTCAATTAATTTTTTTATGACTCAACTTTTTTTGAAGCAACAAAAACTCACGGATCTCATTTGTTCAATTCGGTTGACCAGACAAAGAATTGCTTAAATATTTTGCTTATGTTTTGAAATATATAGTATAGTTTAGTTTTACAATATAATTTTAACAAATAAAATCTGAAGTAACTGGAGAGAAAATAAATCTTTGATTCAAAATAAAAGGTTTACTTGTGATTTCCTTAAATGAATTTTAAAAAATGAATAAACAAATAGAATTTGGAAAACTTTTCCAACATAAATTGTGAGTATCTTAGAGTTTTCTGAAACATTTATTCTCGAAATATAACGAGCTGTAATTTTTTTATACGAATGAGTTTAGCTGTAATTTTTTCAGTAGTAATTCTAATAAAACAGTTGAATATTTTAAAACCAATCAGAAAGAAATTTTTTTAAAAGCATTTATTTGTAATAAAATTGAATCTTACCTACAGAATTTCTTTTACAAAAGAATCCAGTGGCAGTCATCATAAATCTTTTCATTTATCTTAAGTCATGCAAATACTGCAAAATACTAAGTGTTAAGTTTTTATTCACTCCAATCTTGCCCATCAGTAATTAAGTTTTGTACTTTTTTAGTACTTTGGTGTAATCTTTATTATACGAATTTATTTAGAGGGATACGTGTTGCAAAGTCGATATTATCAGATAATCAGAAATAGTTTAGAATGAAATTAATTAGGTGCCTATTATTTCCTTCAGAAATAAATTGAAACAGTACGAAATGAAAAGCATTTATGAAAAAATAAATTTAAACAACTACTTTAGTATTTAGATTTTATTTTATACTCTTTAGTTTATCTTCAGCTTGTGTTTACATATTCTTATAAGTGAATTCTCTTATTCCGATTAAGCACAGGGACTTTTTCGGTTGAATTGTGTCGGACTTTTTGAAAAATGTTCTATTTTATTTGCTAAGTGTATTGGTAAAAGTTTTCTGACACTTATTTTACTCTTTTTTGCTTTGCAAATGTTACCGCGAATCATTTTTGGAATTTGAACATATCATTGTAATCTTTTAGAATTGTCTAACGCAGGGGTACTCAACTTTTTTTCGCGTCCAGTCTCATCATTTTGACAGGAATTTCACGTGGGCCGCAACATAAGTATAATGGGAAAGAATCACTATATAAGACCAAAGCAACATTGGATAAAGCAAAATTGATCAAAATATAAAAACTCATTTTCTGTTTTTATTTTAATACTTTACTGACCCTTTCAGTCAAATACACAGAAAAAAATTATTTACTTATATATATTTTTTTACTGTGTTAACCCTTTAAGGTATCCGGCTAAGTTCGGAACAGTGATTTTAAAAAAGCGCATAAATGGATAATTTTCATGGTATTTAATGTCACGTAGATTAGAATACATGTATAAAATTGTTTTAAGGACATTGTGACAAAAAAAATTATTTAAATACAATATTTTGGCAAAAAATTAACTTAGAATAATCTTTTTTCAAAATGTTCTCCTTTTGTGAAAAATGCTTCAATTATTGTAATGTTTTGTCTGTATATAGCTCACACCTCTTTACAGAGGCTCAACTAGAATTTTTGAAAAAATCACATTATTTTCAGAGTTACCACTAATTGGAATAATTATCGGTGTTTTTTCCTTAAAATTGTCTCCTCTCTGTTGCCGTAAAATATGGATAAATCCACTTCTAAGTTATATATTTCAAAAATTCTAGTTGAGCCTCTGTAGGGAGGTCTGAGCTATATACAGGCAAAACATTATTATAATAGAAGCATTTTTCACAAAAGGAGAACATTTTGAAAAAAGGTTATTCTAAGTTAATTTTTTGCCAATATATCGTATTTAAATAATTTTTTTGTCAAAATGTCCTTAAAATAATTTTATACATGTATTCTAATCTAAGTGACACTAAATATCATGGAAATTATCCATTTATGCGCTTTTGCAAAATCACGGTTCCGAACGTAGTCGGATACCTTAACGGGCACAGAGATAAAATACAATTTTCTGTGATAAAGTACTTAATAAATGTAATGTTCTTATCCTCTATAAACATTATTTCGTCACAAAAAATATCTGATCGAGGGTTTTTTTCCTGGGTGCTGGCTAGACGTTATAGCCACCGCGCAACTAAGACATTTAACTTACTTTTCAGGACAGGAATAATGAATCATATAATAAAATTTTTATGAAAAATTAATATTAGGCTGATTACTATTTCAATAATAATTAAATACAAAGTACAAGTGTAATAAAATAATAATAGAATAATTGTACAATATAGAATACTTACTAGAATATACATTGAAATTGGTATATATCCACATTTTATATTTTATTTAATTTTAGTATAAAAATTTAGAAATAAAGTAATATTTTTGAGGATTTAAATAGTTATTTTACAAATTGGATCTGCTATTTACGGTGAAAATTTTCAAAGCAAGTAGGACCATTTGCTTGAAGGCATAGTGGTACGCACATAAAAGCTATAATGAGAGATTTTCGAGCCCAAGAATCTCGTACACATATTGTAAACAAAGTTTGCTTATATTTCCCACCCCCAACATTCTCACGTGATTCTATGTGCTCTCTCTGGAGTGGAAGAAGAGCGAAAATTTCAGGTTCACTTTTCTGTTCTATGTGGGCAGTGGATAGAGCCTCTATCCACATATAAAAGCATTCCATGAACCTAAGTAAAACCTTTTTTGTAATTGTACAATTGCTTAATTCATTCAGATGAGAGAAAAGTATACTTAAGACATGTCGAAATTTTTTTTAAAGATCATAAATTTTATTTATAGTAATCAAAAATTACAATTTGTAGATTTACACCGAGAAAAACTGTTCTTAACTACCCCTCAGATGACATAAAATGCAAAAAAAAAAGTTTCGTGCTGCCCTCCGTATTAATTATTATGCGTTTTAGCTTCTATTAACGAATATGTATAGACTAAATATCCAACACACCTGCTTGGAGAAAATTTTTTTAATATGCGGCCAGACGTATTAGCCACTGCCCGCTAAAGGGTTAAGGTGTAACTTCGATTTCCGTTCATCCATGACCAAGCCTCTTGTTTACATTCTACAGTTAAAAAAAGCAAAATGATAGAAAAATTGATAGATTTGATTGCTTCATTGATAAAATTTCCCTCTAAATTTTTAGTTCATTGTTCTTAACTGAATTTTTTCAATGAAATGGGCCATAACCAGGCCACTCAAAAAAGAATGCCGGGCCGCAGGTAGAGTATCACTGGCCTAACGTATTTAAAATAATTCAGACATATGGAATGGCTAGTTTTTTTTAATAGAATTTATTATCTTAATCAAAAAAATTAATTTTTTTTGAAAAGTTAATCTTTGAAGAAAACTTTATTTGTCAGACAATTTATTGGAGATGTTTGATATAAAAAAATGTAAATCAGATAATTTCTAACAATACTTTTTTCCTTCGCATAATTTCCAAATAATATATTTTGTTTTTAACTTTGCTAGAGTTTCATGTCACCAGTTTGGAACAACACCCCAATTAACATTTCCATATTAAAATGTTATTGTAATAAACATAATATATTTTTGAAATAATTATAATATAATAAAAGTTTAATTAATACATATAAAATAACGTGTTAGAACCTCTTTAAACGATGAATATAATCAGAACGAATATACCTCGATTCGTTTCCTAAATATGAGAATTGCAAATATTTTAAAGATTCTTAAAAGATTATTTAAATAAAATTCGAAAAGACAGAGTTTTCCAGCGATTTAAATATACTTTTATGTCGCGTTATTTGTATGTATTTCTTGACGTAAATGAATTAAGAATTAAAATAGTATCCTTATACAATACTACTTACGATTTTTAAAATAAAATAGCTTTTTCCTTCCCTATTTATTTTTTATATTTGAAAAGATGTCAATCTAAACTTTGAAATTTAAAATATAGAAACATTGCTATTTTAAAATGTCTGTCATATATTTAATCTAAAAGTATTTCAAAATACTTATAATTAAAATAATTTGTAAAATTATGAGAAATATTTTTTTCTTTAGAAGTTAGAAGATAATATTAAAGGTAAGATTAATATTATGGTGAAGAATTGTGCTTTAAAAATAGGGCTAGACTTTTGAAATGTTCAATTTAAAAAAAATTAAGGTTGCATTTTAAATTCTCCCATTACAATTTATTCGGAATCTAATTTAAGTTTCCTATTTTCAAAAGACAAGGGATTTGCTATATATATATATATATATATATATATATATATATATATATATATATATATATATATATATATATATATATATATATATATATATATATATATATATTACATTACAGTAGTAATATAAATTTTTTCATGGATTAAATTATGAAGTCTCTTTCTAAAATCAATGCGTATCATTATTAAGTATTCTTCTTTTTAATTAAGTTTAATATTAAAAAAGAAGCTGTTTGATACGCTCAAAACACCAAAGTAAGCTTATTTTGGTACGAAACCAGCAGTTTTATCAAAAACTCCTTCTCCCTCCAAAAACTAATTCCTTCAAATGTAATGTAAAAGTATAATAGACTTATAGACTTCAAACAATGCCACAATAAGATGTTTTCTTCCAAAATATAAGAAATATCACATAGTATAATTTATGGATCTACAAAGAAAAAAAATTGTAAAATTCAAATTTCAAATAAATTAATAGTTCATTTACTTAGTACCAACATTTACTAGTATTACAGATCAATGTTTATTTTAAGCTGTACAATATTCCTTTCGAAATATATAGAAAACACTGGGACTCAGAAAATATATGAATATTATTAAAGTCACGCTATGTTATTATGTCCTTGCATAATTCTGTAATCTCTCATCCAGTGTTTGAGCAGCACTATGTACCCACATGAACAATGATTCAAATAACTTTGTTCAACATTGGGAGATCCGCCCTCGCTCTCTGCTGCTCATCAACCCTCAACGAATCCTCTCCAACGTTGAGCTCATTCATTTAATATCTGCTTTTCTAGCCAGGACCCCTGAATAACTTATTGTCCGTCAAATGCGTTATATGCTTTAGATAGTTTCTAGTATCAGCCTCTCTTATTAGTTGTCTACTATCAAACCTTAACATATTTTCCATTTAATGCATTAGTAATATTGTTGTGTGTAGAATATCTCTACGTTCCGCATGTGTATAAGAGGAACTGGGCACGATTAATAACAGCTGTCTTGAAATCAGAATAATGAATCTGTTTTCCATGGCTGAATTCCAAGCCTTATAATATTTCAGAATATTTCCATGGATTTGACGTTAAAATTTCTAATCAATATACCTGTAGCAGAAGGGAGATGTCTATATATACACACACTGCAGTGAGCTGTAGGCTTAGCTATGGTATTGAACTGAATTTGCACAATGGTTGCAAAATGTTTCTGAAGCAATGGATTTCAAGTTGGAAATTTGATAGTTTATGAAGTTAGTCATTGCAAATGATGACAAATAGAATTTATGGCTTTTAAAATAAATATATAGTTAATAAATCACAATTCGTAATAATTTAAATTAATTTATTAAAATGCAAGTATACAGTAGTAAGAAGACATTTTTAAGAGAATATTGTCAATAGATTCAAATGGGATCACATATCCATTTATAGAAAAATGCTTTTGTTAGGAAAATTTAATCAAGCGTGTATGAAATCTATGTATTCACTGAAAATTTCACTGTGTTTATCTGCTCATTTTCTTAAATCATATTACTTCACTAGCAATTCATTTATTATCACAAAGTAACCATTCATTGATCATTAAAAGGTAATTATTACAAGATCTATTTACTAAATATTTGTACAATAATATGTAATATTCCCTTCGGTAGAGAAAAAAATTACAGCAATAATTTATTTTTTTTATCACTCATATGGCCATACATGAAATACTAATAACGATGTAAGAAACAAAATAAATTACATTAAATCCTAAAAAATATTAAAATGTTGAATAGATTCAAACAAAAAAAGGAAACTTAATGAATCAAATAGAAAATTCTTTATTTTAAAATTTTTTTTTTAAAAAAAAAAGCCATTGTCATTTTTGATCGTTTCCCAGCGGTTTTTAAACTTTCAATCACCGCGGCCTTTTTTAAAATCCGCATGCGGAACTTAAAATTTTAAACATCCTTGGACTCCCCTCATGGCTGAATAATTTAAAGCTCTTTATCTATTGGCCCTAGAATTGTTCTTTCTTTCCCTTGTTTTTACTTTTTTTTTGAAAATATTACGATGTAAAATGGCACAGGACCATTTTAACCTCCCGGCCCCTGGCCGCTAAGGCCTCCCCAAGGGCCCCCCCCTCCTTTTTTTAAACCCGTTTAGTTTTTGGTGGGTTTTCCCTTCTTACCCCCTTTTATCTACCCCCCGGGGTGTTCATTTTCCCCCTATGGTACGGATGGTTAAGTAAGGAAAAATGTAGAAGGTTTTGGCCCTATTTTTTTTACCACGCTCTGGAACCTCAGCCTTTTGGTGTAGGGTAAATTAAAAAATCGATTGCAATTCAAATGGATTTTTTAAACTTGAAATTATCATCTTTTTTCTGACTTACCCCTTTTTCCCCGACTTCCCTATTCTTTGTTGGGTTCTGTCATTGTACTTCTAAAACAAAGTTTTCCAAAAAAATGATTTTTCGAAAAATCTTTTAAAATTTCTTTTCGTGCTGAAACAAAAAACTTTGGTTTTTTATTTTCCGTAGATCTCATTTCAGTCTTTATTCTTTGGCGAAATGTTTCCCCGTTTCCCCTTAGGGGGGTGGTACGTTCCTTTAATTTTTTTTTTCTTTTTCTACCCACCAATTTTTACACCCCCTCTTTTTTTGGGCGTTCGGCCCCAAGCGGAAAAAGTGGCCCCAATGTTTGGTTCAAATTCTAAAAAACAAAATTAAAATTTTTTGATGAAAGCATTTCATGGTTTTTTCTTGGGGGGAATTTATGGGTAGCAGAAACATACTTTTTCACGGGCCTTTCGATTCAAAAAGGCTTCATTAAAAATTGGGGCTCGCGGCCCTTGGTCGGGGGCCCCCCCGGGGCCATGGACACTTTCCACGACCTTTAATCGCTTAACATTTTGAACAACTGGCCTTTAAAATTAAAGTTCTTTTTTTCCCCTCTCCGTCTCTAATTCAATTAAGTGGCGGGAGTTAATTTGAAAATTTGTGGCGAAAAATACCCCCATGGAGGGGGGGCAAAAATTAGGGGGGGCCCAAAGCCCGACTATGCCCTTTGTAAGAACCCTTTTCGCCTTCGGTATAGTGGATAGCGACGCTGACCTGGCCGGGGGACGGGGTTCGAATCCCGGAAAGACATGGATGGGGAAAGTATAGTGCCCCCGCGGGGGTACTAAAATAGCCGTCAGCCGCAAGTCCTCTCGGGGGTTGGGGGAAAGGGGGGGTGGGGGCCTCGGGCAACCCCAGGTGTTCCCCCCTCAAAATTGGGGGGGGAATTGAGCCAAATTGTTCTGTCCTTAAAGGGGGCTCAAAGTTACGGCTAACGACAGGCGTCACTTAGCCCTTCCATGATGAATTTCCCGGCCTCATCGGCCTTTCCTTCTCATTAGCCCCCAAAACCCGTACGGCTTGGAAAAATGACTTTGCAGGGGGGGCCTAATGTGTTCTCCATTCGCCCTGCAGAATCTATATCATATATAAACTTTTGGAAAAAAAAAAATTGTGTTGATGCCATCCTCAAAAATCATTTAAAAAGAATTTGGTTTATCTAAACCTCTTCGTATCCCAAATCTTATTCATCAGTTTTTTAAAAAAATTAATTTTTTGCATTATTACATTATAATAGAGGGAAAAAATATCATTAAGTCTAAACTATTTAATATTAAAATTTTTGTTTATATTTTGTAACACTGACGTTTTTTAAGGTTTATAAATAATTTATCAGTGCAATAAGTATAAATTTCGTTAAAGTGTACAGTTTTTTTTTCATAAAATTTAATTTTGAAATAACCGAAATTTAAAATTCAAAAACTTTAACCCCTTTTTCTGGTATTCTTAGTAACGATTACTTTAATCTTTAAAGTTTTATCGCTCTGAAGGTTTTCGAACGTTCAACGCTTTTAGTGGGGGTTTTGGACCCAAATTCCGAATCTTTCCCCTAATAAATAATGAAAAGTAAAATAAAATATTTTTAAAAAATTTAAATTAATATTTTCTTTCATTTTTTTTTGAAAAAAAACCACAATTTTTTATGAACAACAGTTTTTCTTAAGCATTTTTTTTTTTTTTTTATTTAATATTTAAAATTTAAATATTTCTGCAACTTTTTTTTTTCTCTGGGTTTTTAACTAATGACGGTAGCAATGTTAAAAAATAAATTATATCACCTGCTTTTTCCCTTTTATTTACCAATTAATCATTCGCAATAGGGATAAAATGTATTTTCTGAGGTTTTTTATTCATGATCCTTAATTTATAAAATAACTTTGAAAAATTTATTTTTCACTTTAACGGTTTTTTTTGTTATTTCATTGAATAATAAAGGGAAAATATAAATTTTTTTATCTATTATTGCTTTTAAAATTGCTTTTACATTCCATTTCCCAAACAAGTAACTGAATAATGCATTTTTACGGTAACATATACATATTTCTTAACAAATATTTTTTTCCTATGGGGAATGAAACTCAAAAAATTTTGTTTTTAAATCTAATCTTTGTTTGTTCCCCTTTTTTACCCGGGAGTTGTGGCCGAGGGTCAAGGCGCCGGCAATGGACCTCCCCTCAGGGGTTTCCTGCCGGGTTCAAAACCAAAACCCACATTTTTTTTTAAGTAATAAATTTTATTTAATTTTAATTTTTTCATTTCGATGAGGGGGGATACCTGAAATTATTTTCTTGAAAATTTTGTACAAACAAAATACTAATCCCCAAAATTTTGGGAATTTTCATCTTAAAATTTTTTAAAAGGAAGGGGCACACCAAATTAAAATACTTAGAGAGTGTACGTGAGTTTTGGTAAAAAATTTTTATTAGGGTATGAAAAAATTTTAAAAGAAAAAAATAATAATATTTGGTCAATATTATACATTATTCATTTTGGATTAAAAAAAATTTCTTAACGGTACTAAAGGGGGTTTTGATAGTAAATTAATTTATGACAAATTTTTTCCTTTTCGTTAAAAAAAAATTGTATCGAAAAAATAAAATTTTTTTCCCCTTTTTTAATCATTAATTTTTTTTTACTGGTTTAATCAACAAAGTATATATATTTTTTAAAAAAATCCCTAAAAAAAAAGATATAAAAAAAAAAAATTTAAAAAATAATTCACATACAAAAGGATTTTTTTTAAAGTCTGATGTCAACTTTTCACGTTATAGTAGGTACGAAATAAGGGAAAAATATATACTCAGAAATAAATAATTTTTAAAAATTCTCTTCCCAAATTTTTTTAAGATATTTAATTCCTTAAATTTTCGAACTTAAATCATTTTGGGGGGACTTTTGGAAATGTATTGTAAAATAAACCCAAATAAAAGGATAGTTTTTCCTTTTTTTAAAAGTAGAAAAATATACACATGTTAAACTATAATTTTTTTTAAATTTTTTTCAAAAAACTTTATTCGGGGGAAATTGAAACCCAAACAATAATGTAAGAAAAAAACGTTTTTAAGTTGTATTTTTGGGGTTCATATATAGTATTAAACATTTTAATAAAAATTTTTTTTAAATAAATAAATATCAAATATTAATAGAATGTGAGATGAATTTATGTACATATCCTTTTTATTCAATAACATGAAATGAAAAAAATTTTTTTAGATTTATACAATTTCTTATTCTAACATGAAAAAAAAAAAAACCTATTTTTTTTTAAACTTTAAAAGGATAAAACAAAGAACACATTTTCATACATGAAAATATTGATTCAGATAAAATTTGAATTAGATATTCTGATTTCTGTATGCGAGATAAAGAAAAGAAAAAGGATAATTTTCTCCCGGTATATTATAATTAGTGCGATATACAATCAAACCTTAATATAAAGAACCTCTACTTTGCGAACTTTCTCCGGAAAAAAAAATTTTTTTTTACTACTTTTTCTTCGTAATATAACCTCCAAATGGCAAGTGCATTTTCTTTTTAACGAACTTTGTCTTTTTGTGATTCTTTTTTTCCCCCCCTTTTTTTAAAATATTTCCCCAAGGACATTTTTCAAAATTATTTTTTTTTTTTAACGCATTTTATGGTGATGAATGCTCTTGAAACTGGTTTTCCCAGTGCCTATAAACTCATCAGAGCAAAAAAAAATTGCCAAAATTTTTTTTTTCAAACAAAAGCTCAAGTAAATTTATAAGAAATTAAGAAAAATAAGTAAGTTTTATTTTTAGAAAGAAATTTTTTCAAAAATTAAAATTTTAAAGGCCCATGTGGTAGTTTTATGCTTAAAATTACTGGTTAAAAAAATACTTTGTTTAAAATTACTTGTAGGCTTAAAATTTAGAAAATGTCCCCAAAAAAAATTTTCAATTTTAATAAAATTTTTTTTTAAATTGAAAATAAAAGAATATTTTTAACAGTTTTTCCCCTTTTTCTCCTTGCAGATTTTTTTTGATGGGCAAAATATATAAAAAAAAATACATATTAATTTTCAAAAAAGTGTAGATAATTTCTTTTTTAAAAAATAATGTTTTTAATTTAAAAATGTTTTTGTATAGTCACTAAAATTTTTTTTAAAAAATAAATCTCTCTTTAACAGAAATTTTTCCCTATAACGGAAAAACCCGGGGGTTTTGACTTCGTTAAATGAGGCCCCCCTATATATGAATATATAATTATTAGAGTAATAAATAATAAATTCTTATCTTTTCCTTTCACGTTGCTGAAAGTCACTTTTTCATCAAAAACCCCAATACATTTTTTTAACGTTTGCAAATTGGAGACTTACACATAAAAAATTTTTCTTCGAGAAGATCCCCCTATGTATAATTATTGTGTTTTTAGCACTGATTGTGAGACGGGGGTTGGGTTTTATGTTTTTTCTTTTTTAAATTTCTCTGTAAATTTTTAAACCATTCGTTTTAACTTTTAAATGGGGGTTTTGGGTTTAGGGGTAGCCCCCAATATGTACCATGAAAACTCAGCACCAAAAACTTTAATCAACTTATTTTCAAGATATTTTTCTGTCTGAAAAAAATTTTCCCCAAATCAAAAGTCCTATATTTTTTAAAATTAAATAACTAAAGAGACAGCCTCAGTGAACCTCTGTTTAATATTATATTTCTAAAGCTCTAACACTTGAAGATGTAGCAAACACAATATTAAAAAATTAAATCGATTATTTCGTCTAGCATTTCAACATATTCCCGCACAGTAGATTTTTTTAATGATTTTTTATTTTTTTTTATTTAAATTTTTTATTTAAAAAGGGAAATTTTTAAAAAAAAATTTTTAAATTAGTAAAAAAAAAAAAACAAGATTTATATGTTTTAGATTTTTTGTAGTAATGCATAAGTTTTAAACATCATAAAGGGGTATTGTTTTTGGGGTTTTTAGACAGTTTTGGGGTTTAAATACCCCCTTTTAAAAACAAAATTTTTAAAAAATTATGAAATTCTAACGTTGCACAAGTAAAATTTTTTTCCCTAATTTGGGGTTCAAGCTAGATTATTCCTAACTTATATTTTTTTATAGTATAAAGATTTATATTTTCATATATTTTGTTTTAAAATACACAAGAACAACTCTAGTGGAATAATAAAAATTTAAAATTTAAAAAATACCATTAAAAAAATTTCATCTCATGGAGATGAAAAAAAATCCCCTTCGATTTTAAAACGCATGATTTTTTTAAAAAATTCTGTATCAAATATATTTAATTTTCAAAAAAGGGGGTGAAAATCCCTGGGATATGGAGAAGATCACGTGTCATTTAATATTCATTGATTGTTAAAAAGTTATAGATTTTTTAACAGTCCCAAAAATTCTTTGTAAAAAGACAAAATGTAGATTTTCACGAAAGAAAAAAAGGGGGCATGGTAGCCAAGTGGTCATAGTCGCGAACTTTGGGGGCCTGCGTAGTTATGTCACGGTTTTTTTAAATTAAACACTGAAGACCTGCTGTGTGGGGGCTGATGCACATTAATTCTGTTGATGCTCAAAATCCTTCAGTCGGTGTTGTTCTGGAAGTTTTGAAAAGGGGGTGACCATTTGGGTTTTAAAAATTAAAAAGGTTCGCTGCCAATAACCTTGTTGCTTCCCGAATGCCCCCTAAATAAAAAAATCTTAATGAAAAAAAAGAAGAGAAAAATCGGTCGCAAAATTTCCTTTTTTTAAAAAAAATTGCTAATTCTACTTTTATCATTATCTGAGAAGGAAAAAAATGGTAGTTCATATAAAATCATTAGTATCTGTATAATTCCGATATACGTATTATTAATTGAAACAAAGAAAAATTTTATCTGTTGGTGGATCCACTGACCTTTCAAAAATTTTTTTGCTCCTGATGGGGTAATTTAAAATCTCAAAAATTTTTTTTTTTAAGTCAAAATTTCTTTGTTTTTTTCCCTTTTCTCCCGGTAGTTGTGGCCGAGGGTCAAGGCGCCAGGAAAATGGCCCTTTTTCCATCGGGTTAAAATCCTCCCCCGTGGTTCAAATCCCACCAAACAAACTTTTTTTATTTTTTAAGTAAAAAAATTTTTATTTAATTTTAACTCTTTATCTTTTCCGATGGGGGGTGATACCGGGAAATTTTTTTTCTTGAAAATTGTGTACAAAAAAAGTACTAACCCCAAATTTGGAAATTTTTTTCATTTTTAAAACTTTTAAAAGGAAGATAGGGTTTTCATTTAAAAATTAAAATACTTAGAGGGGTGTACGTGAGTTTTGGAAAAACTTTTTTTTTTAGGGGTATGAAAAAAATTTTTAAAAGAAAAAATAATAATTTTTGGGAAACAATTTTAAATACATTATTCAATTTTGGATTAAAAAAGATTTCCTTAACGGTTTACAAAAGGGTTTTTAGATAGTAAATTAATTTATGACAAAATTTTTTTTTGCGTTAAAAAAATATTGTATCGAAAAAAAAAAAATTTTTTCCCCTTTTTTAATCATTAATTTTTTTTTACTGGTTTAATCAACAAAGTATATATATTTTTTAAAAAAATCCCTAAAAAAAAAGATATAAAAAAAAAAAATTTAAAAAATAATTCACATACAAAAGGATTTTTTTTAAAGTCTGATGTCAACTTTTCACGTTATAGTAGGTACGAAATAAGGGAAAAATATATACTCAGAAATAAATAATTTTTAAAAATTCTCTTCCCAAATTTTTTTAAGATATTTAATTCCTTAAATTTTCGAACTTAAATCATTTTGGGGGGACTTTTGGAAATGTATTGTAAAATAAACCCAAATAAAAGGATAGTTTTTCCTTTTTTTAAAAGTAGAAAAATATACACATGTTAAACTATAATTTTTTTTAAATTTTTTTCAAAAAACTTTATTCGGGGGAAATTGAAACCCAAACAATAATGTAAGAAAAAAACGTTTTTAAGTTGTATTTTTGGGGTTCATATATAGTATTAAACATTTTAATAAAAATTTTTTTTAAATAAATAAATATCAAATATTAATAGAATGTGAGATGAATTTATGTACATATCCTTTTTATTCAATAAAACATGAAATGAAAAAAATTTTTTTAGATTTATACAATTTCTTATTCTAACATGAAAAAAAAAAAAACCTATTTTTTTTTAAACTTTAAAAGGATAAAACAAAGAACACATTTTCATACATGAAAATATTGATTCAGATAAAATTTGAATTAGATATTCTGATTTCTGTATGCGAGATAAAGAAAAGAAAAAGGATAATTTTCTCCCGGTATATTATAATTAGTGCGATATACAATCAAACCTTAATATAAAGAACCTCTACTTTGCGAACTTTCTCCGGAAAAAAAAATTTTTTTTTACTACTTTTTCTTCGTAATATAACCTCCAAATGGCAAGTGCATTTTCTTTTTAACGAACTTTGTCTTTTTGTGATTCTTTTTTTCCCCCCCTTTTTTTAAAATATTTCCCCAAGGACATTTTTCAAAATTATTTTTTTTTTAACGCATTTTATGGTGATGAATGCTCTTGAAACTGGTTTTCCCAGTGCCTATAAACTCATCAGAGCAAAAAAAAATTGCCAAAATTTTTTTTTTCAAACAAAAGCTCAAGTAAATTTATAAGAAATTAAGAAAAATAAGTAAGTTTTATTTTTAGAAAGAAATTTTTTCAAAAATTAAAATTTTAAAGGCCCATGTGGTAGTTTTATGCTTAAAATTACTGGTTAAAAAAATACTTTGTTTAAAATTACTTGTAGGCTTAAAATTTAGAAAATGTCCCCAAAAAAAATTTTCAATTTTAATAAAATTTTTTTTTAAATTGAAAATAAAAGAATATTTTTAACATTTTTTCCCCTTGTTCTCCTTGCAGTTTTCTTTTGATGGGCAAAATATAAAAAAATAAATACATATTAATTTTCAAAAAAGTGTAGATAATTATTTTTTTAAAAATTTAAATGTTTTTAATTTAAAAATGTTTTTGTATAGTCACAAAAATTTTTTTTAAAAGATAAATCTCTCTTTAACAAAAATTTTCCATATAACAAAAACCGGGGTTTCGACTTCGTTAAATAGAGGCCCAACTATATATGAATATATAATTATTAGAGTAATAAATAATAAATTGCTTATACGTATACCATTACACGTTGCTGAAAGTCACTATCATCAAAAACACAATACATTATTTTAACGTTTGCAAATTGGAGACTTACACATAAAAACTTTTTCTTCGAGAAGATCCCTCTATGTATAATTATTGTGTTTGAGCACTGATTGTGAGACAGGTCTTGGTTGTATGTTTTGCTTTTAAATCTGCTCTGTAAAATTTTAAGCCATTCGTTTTAACTTTAAATGAGTTGGTTGAGGAGTAGCCGCAATATGTACCATGAAAACTCAGCACCAAAAACTTTAATCAACTTATTTTCAAGATATTTTTCTGTCTGAAAAAAAGTTTTCCAAGTCAGAGTCCTATATTTTAATATTAATAACTAAAGAGACAGCCTCAGTGAACCTCTGTTTAATATTATATTTCTAAAGCTCTAACACTTGAAGATGTAGCAAACACAATATTAAAAAATTAAATCGATTATTTCGTCTAGCATTTCAACATATCAGCACAGTAGATTTTGTAATGATTTTTATTTTTTGTATTAAATTAACATTTAAAAAGAATTTTTTTAAAAAAATTTTAATATTAGTAAAGATAAAAACAAGATTATATGTTTAGATTTTAGTAGTAATGCATAAGTAATCATCATAAGTGTATTGTCTTGTTAGGTTTATAGACAGTTTTGGGGTAAAATACTAATTTTAAATCAAAAATTTCAAAAAAGTTATGAAATTCTAACGTTGCACAAGTAAGATTTTTCCATAATTTAGGCTTCAGAAAGCTAGATTATTCCTAACTTATATTTTTATAGTATAAAGATTTATATTATAAACATATATTATGTTCACACACATACACAAGAACAACTCTCTGGTGGAATAATAATTAAATTAAAATATACCATCAAAAATATTTCATCTCATGGAGATGAAAAGATGCCTTCGATGTGTAGACGCATGATTTTTTAAACAATTCTGTATCAAATATATTTAATTTTCAAAAAGAGACATGAAAATCCCTGGGATATGGAGAAGATCACGTGTCATTTAATATTCATTGATTGTTAAAAAGTTATAGATATTTAACAGTCCAAAACTTCTTACCTGTCAATGACAAAATGTAGATTTTCACGAAAGAAAAAGGTGGCATGGTAGCCAAGTGGTCATAGTCGCGAAATTGTGACCTGCGTAGTTATGTCACGGTTTTTAATTATAGAGACACTGAAGACCTGCTGTGTAGAGGGGCTGATGCACATTAATTCTGTTGATGCTCAAAGTCCTTCAGTCGGTGTTGTCTGGAAGTTTTGAAAGGAGGTGACCATGGTTTAAAATTAAGAGGTTCGCTGCCAATAACCTTGTTGCTTCAGAATGCCCCGTAAATAAAAATCGAAATCTTAATGAAAAAATGAAGAGATATCGGTCGCAATTCCTTTTTTAAAAAATAAATTTGCTAATTCTACTGTATCATTATCTGAGAAGGAAAAAAATGGTAGTTCATATAAAATCATTAGTATCTGTATAATTCCGATATACGTATTATTAATGTGAAACAAGAAAATTATATCTGTTGGTGGATCCACTGACCTTTCAAATTTTTATTTCTATTATTCCAAAAAAAAAGTATATTTTACTTTTTTTTTTTCTCTCTCTTAAAAGGGATCATTTTTGTTCGGAACCCTGATTTTAAAAAAAGCGCATAAATGGATAATTTTATGATATTTGGGATCATTTGATTAGAATACATGTATAAAAATTTTTTTAAAAGGGCATTTTTACAAAAAAAAAATTTTTTAAACAATATTTTGGCAAAAAAATTTTGGGGTAATCTTTTTTTTTAAAATTTTTCTCCTTTTGCAAAAAAGCTTTATTAAAAATATTTTGCATGTGTATAACCCCGGAAACCCCTCTACAGAAGCTCAACTAAATTTTTTAAATATATAACTTAAAGTGGGTTTTTCCCATATTTTTAAAGACAACATAAAAAGCAATTTTAAGAAAAAAAGAATAATTATTTCAATTGGTGGTAACTGTATAATTCCGATATACGTATTATTAATGTGGGAAAAAAAGAAAAATTTTATTTTTGGGGGATCCACTATTTAAATTTTATTTCTATTATTCTATTATAAGTATATTTTACTTTTTTTCTCTCTCTCTTAAAAAATTTCCGACTATTTTCCCGGGAAACCCTGATTTTAAAAGCGCCCTAAATGGATAATTTTATGATATTTAGTGTCATTTGATTGAATACATGTATAAAATTTTTAAAGGGCATTTTGACAAAAAAAATTTAAATACAATATTTTGGAAAAAATTTGGGAAAAATCTTTTTTTAAAATGTTCTCCTTTTGAAAAATGCTTCTATTATAATAATATTTTGCATTTTATTTAAAAACCCCTCTACAAAACTCAACTAGAATTTTTGAAATATATAACTTAAGTGGGGTTTTTCCCCTATTTTTTCGACAACATAAAAAGCAATTTTAAAAAAAAACGCCAATAATTATTTCAATTGGTGGTAACCCCTAAAAAAAAATGTGAATTTTTTTAAAAAAATTTTAGTTGAGGGCCCCTTGGAAAAGGTCCCGAAAACTATATGCAGGTAAAAAATTATTATAAAAAGGCATTTTTTAAAAAGAACATTTTTAAAAAAAAATTATTCAAGTTATTTTTTTCCAAAAATATTGTATTTAAATAAATTTTTTTTTGTCAAAATGTCTCTAAAAAAAATTTTTTTACATGTGTTTTTTAAACTAAGTGGGGACTAAAAAATCATGAAAATTATCCCCTTTTGGCTTTTGCAAAATCCCCCGGGTTTCCCAACGGAAATCGGATTTCCTTAAAGGGAAACCGAAATTGGGGCTACTTTTTTTGAAAAATGGAGATATGGGCATTTTTTTGATTTTTTTTGTTTATTTAGTATATTTTTTGGAAAAAAAATTTCAAATTTAAAACGAAAAAAATTTTTTTTTATTATTATTATTGTTAAAATGGGGGAAAAAATGGTGAAAATGTACAAAAAAATTACATAAATGGGCCCCTTCTGGACAAAATTTTATGGGAAAAGATTCCCCAATTTTTTAATTTTTTATGTTTTTTGTTATTCATGTTTGAAATGACTTTAGGAAAAAATATATTTAAAATTTTACAAAAATTGGGGGCACTTTATCTTAGTGATTATTTGGAAATTGCTTACAAAAAAAAGGGTTTTTTTATTCACATAAGGGACTGTAAATTTTGAAAAAAAAATGATTGATAAATCTGAAGGTCAAAAACCTTCCCTTTTTAACCGGGCATAAAAAAATTTTGAAATTTGGGTTTTTAAGGTTGGTTTGGTTTTTTTGGAAAAAATTTTGGTTTTTTTTGGTTGTTTGGATTTTTTATAAAACTTGAGGGGGGAAGGTAAAATTTTTTTAAAGCTAATAAAAAATGACCCCATAAAATAATATCAAAAAAATTTTAAAATTTTTTAAAAAAAAACATGATTTTAGGGTTTCGGATACCTTAAGTATTATAATTTAACAAAGGCAAAAATTAACATTACATTCATTCAAAATCCCAAATTTATGAGGGTGAAAACTCAAAAAAAGAACTAAAAGGGACTCTGGTTTATTCCCCCAACGACTATCTGTTGGGGGTTATGCATTAATTTGATCTTTTTTTTTTTTTTTTCAGTATTTTTTAAATTTATTTGAAGAGATGTATAATCTTAAAGAGATATATATAAATGCTTCAATTATTCCCAAGTTATTATCATCATGGCATGGATTTATAAAACGGAAAAACGTAAATACATTCATGCATTAATCAGAAAAAAATGCTTTACATCTGATTAAAAAAACTTTAAAATTTAAAACAATGTGAAGTTATTTTCTGTAAAGGGTAAAAGAAACAATAATAATGATGAATTTTTTTTGAAAATTTTTAAAAATATAAGATATTTTTTAAAAAATTTGATATAATCTCTTGGTTTTCCCGTAATCTATCTTTTTTTTTTTCCTTTTCTTTTTATAGTATTGTTTTTATTCATCTAACTAAATTTATTTGATTCTCACGTTTTTTTATCTTTTTAGCCTGTCTGGTGATTTTTTATGTTGTTTACGTGATATGTATATGCGATCATGTTTGGAAAAAACGTTAGGGTTTAAATTTAAATGATTAACGGGGCGGAGCGTTTGGAATGTCTAAATAGTATAAATTTTTGGGAAAAGGGGGCCAAGTTGGCGACAGACATCGTACCAATTAAAATATTCAGTTCTAGACATTGCCCTCATGAAAAACCAGACTTTTTTTATTTTTTAAAAGAAAAAATAAATTGAAAGTTGAGATTTTTTAAAACGGAAATGGTCTGCTTTTTTAAACCATCCACATACTGTATCCTCAAAATTTTCCTTTTTTTCTGTTTTCTGTTTATTGTTTTTTATTAAAGTTATAAAAGGGAAGAAATTCTTATGAAACCATTAAAAATAATATGATAATGGAAAAAAACAAAAAGGGCCCAAAAACGAACTTATAAAACACAAAAATGGAAATAAAAGAACTTAGATGAAAGTGGTTTAATGACAAACTCTGGACAGTATAAAAATTGTTTGCCATTTTCCTTCTCTATGTATCCCAAAAAACTTAAAATTTGTAAATTAACACTAGATTGCCCAAAAAAGGGAAATCATTTTGACTGCTTTTAAAAATTTAATTAAAAAAACAATTACATATATAATGAACAATTTCTCAGAATATTTATAACATGTTTTTTTAAGTGAAAAAATAAAATTTTTTTTTTTGTTAATATTTTAATAACTTGTTATATGACTTTTTAAAAAATAGAAAAAATATTAAAAATTAATTTTAAAAAAAATTTCTTTACACATTTAAACATTGTTTCCAAAGAAATCATTTTGACTGCTTTTGGGCAATATATGTATGTACTAATTTTAAGTTTTTTTTAGTGTTAAAAAAAATTTTTTGTAGACAATAAGATGGAAATAGAGACATCCCCTTTTGCTTTTTGAAATATATTCCATTTCAGGATTTCTTCTTTTTGATTAAAATAAACGAAATTAATAAAAATATATCAATTATTAATTTAAATAAGCATTTAATTATTGATGATAACCCTTTTCGATATGAAAAAAGCTTTAAAAAATTTAAAATAACAATGTTTTAAATTAGGGGTGAAGATTATACAATTAACTAATGGGGGAATTATTTTTTTATCGTTGTCTGGATCTTTACAAGAGCCCATTTTAGGTTAAAAAATTAGAATAATAATGTTAAAACGAATATAAAATGTTGAAAATTAAATTTAGTTCTTTTCAGATTAATCATATAACTGTGCAATACATTTTTTGACATTATTGCTGTCTTGTAATACCACCCACGTCTTTTGAATCTTATCAACAATTATACTTAAAAACGTCAAATACTTTGCAAAAATGCACAACAACCGATCAGATTGACGACATAAAGTGAAAATGTTTCCATTCATTTGGTAACTTCCTGATAGTAATTTAATTGCAGAACATTCTATGCGAAATAATTCGGTGTTAGTTGGAATTCTGTCAGTAATATTAGGCGTGCAATCTTTTCTTAATGTTTAGGAACAGAAACTAAACTCAGAACACTCTCTCAAGTGTAAAAGTCCACTAATATAATTAAATCCGCATATTTTGGTAACTTTATGGTGCTACATTTTTAAAATTCCCAAACATTTAGCAAATAGGCAAAAATAATAAAAATTCACTTGAAAAAATTAATAAAATTTCTCTTTTAGTGTTAAAAATCGATTCAGATTTAAAGTATTAGAAAGGAATGATAGTGTACATATTATATAAAAAATACTATTTCAAAAAGAAATGAATAGTATATTATAATTAACTGATACATCAAGTCATAATATTAGCATTGAGATGCTTTTTATCAGAAAAAGGTCTATCAGTTTGAATTCTATTCTTTAACATAATGCAAAAAAAATCTTCGAAACAAGATCAGAAATTATTCAGAAAAATTTGTCGAGTCATCTTCTTACGAAGCATTCTGTAACAATTTTTCATTTTAAGAAATCTGCTCAATCAGTTTATAATATTCATTTTCTTCCTCTGGGCTTATTTTCAATTGCTTTGATGATTTTAAGGAGGTATAGTAGATCTATTCGTTCATATAGCAAAATACAGTCGGACCCGATTTAACGAATTTATTGGGAGAAAATTTTGTTCGTTAATTCGGGATAATTCTTTATATCGGGTCAAACAAAATACAATTTTTGCATCTGCTTTTAAAATTCTATAACTACCAATGATTAGAAATTTCACACTTTTATTCAATGTAAATACTTTTGGGTATAATTAAGCACTAAAAAGTTAAAAAAGGAAATTTTAAAATATTGACAATATATGTTTAAAATTTTTTTTGATCCCCTGATTCGGAAAAATTTTTTAACTTCTATGCGGGAAGAAAATACTTCATCATTTACATCCTGCTGATAAGAGAAGGTATGTTTTCACGGTTTTCGTGTAAAATATTAGGAAATGATTACGAAAGAACGTCGTTTATCCGATCAATTGGGAAGACACCTTTCCCGATAGCGATTGTTCGGATAACCGAAAACCGAATGCGACCCAAGCGGTATATGAAACTGGACGCTATACGAATTTGAAAATCATCCTATGCGGGAAACGTGCTTGAAGAAAAGAAATAGGTGCAAAATGTTGCAATTTACATTTATTGTGAAAAATAATCACTTATTTTTCGCAGTACCTGTATTTTCTTCGTTGTTTTCGCTGCAAGGTCCTACTTCTCTTGAGCATGTCGAGTAGGACAGCACTCGATTGTTGTTTTTTTCCACTCCAAAGCTGTCTTTTAACGCAGAAAAAGCGTCAGCATTTGATGGACCCTTGCTACTTTCGTTGTTGTCCTCGTCTTCAACCGTTTCATCGTCGACAGAGTCGGATTTTTCCCGCAACGAAGTCACAATCTCGTCATCATTTAGCATTTGAAATCCACAATCTTTTGCAACGCATGCCATCCAGGCTTCTACATCTTCTTCATCACATTCTTGAAATCATGGGTTCGATTGGACAAAGTCCCTATAGTCGTCATTGAAGTTTTTTTCGCCTTTTAAATCTGCCCACAGCTTATTCCATGCATTTTTCAAACTCTGTCTTTCGAGCGATTCGAAACGTATTCACATACAGAACATATAGTTGACAAAAAAAACACCTAGTCCGGATATTTGACGCTCCGGATAATAAACGCTCGAATAAACGACGTTCTACTGTAATTTTTATAGAAGTTTCATTAACGTTTTTTGCATTAGAATAACTTTTCATTGCCTCCAACTAATCAACAATTTCAATTGAACAGATAGACAATCAGTCATCAAATGAAACATAATCGTAAAACTCTTAAAATATACCCTGTGTTGTGGATTGGGATGAAATGAGAAAGGAATTTCCTGTCCAAACTCACACACTCGATACACCCGTAAAGTCTCATAATGGTCTTAACCCTTTCCAGTTGAAATTTTTTGCTTACAAGAAAAGTCTTTTTTCTGTTCCGGGCAAAAAAATATGTCATTTGAAAAAAAAATTGATTTTTTTCTAATACAAAATAAAAAATTTTTTCTAAACTGCTGAAATAATTCATTAATTCGGGGTTTATTATTCGTTAATTAGGACTTTTTTGCCTTCATTTTACAATGACAGGAAAAATCCGTTAAATTCCTTACGTAGGGGTTCGTTAAATTAGGGTCAGACTGTATATTTATCTTCTTTTAATGGGCTGATAAGACTACAGTATTTAGCTAAAGAAGGAATTCTAAGCAACTTACATAATTTAAGGAGGTCACTTCACGAAAACCAAAGAAAAAATTGATCTTTCAATTTTTATGACTTTCCATACTTTAAGGCAATTTAAATTTTTACTCTAAATTAGAAGTATTATCGCGTTAATATGCATTAATCAAAGTCAAAAGTGTTTACATTAAATCACAAATGTGAAAAATGTAAACTACAACACAAAAAGAACATTTTTAAAATTCCTCTCATATTATAACTTTGTATACATATTAATAATATATACATAAATATTTTAATGAGAGATTTTGTGTCTCAGAAGGGTTATTCAAAAACAATTTACGGGTTAAAATGTACACGGAATTTCATCGTTTCGAAGCTTTCTCCATGTTACTCCACATATGATTTGTTTAAAAAAAACCTACTTCGAATTTTTAAAATGGTTAAAAAATTAATAATAATAATGAGGTATTAAATACCCTCCCCAAATATGTGATTGTACGTCCAGTACATTTTTTAAGTTGTTCTTTAAACTGAGTTCTTTTTAATTTTATAGAAACAGGAAAAATACTGCGTGACCTCATTCTTGATATTTAAATATCATCATACTTCCTTGAAAACTTTCTTCCCGTTTTAAATTTTTGTAAGACCCATTTATATCCTATCAGAATTTATCTTTCTTCTATTAAAATAAATTTAATTTGAAAAGAGATCGTTCAGAAATGATGTGATAAAATTTGTTAAATTAGAAAACCAAATAGAAAAGATAATCATAATTATAAAATCATATACCTTTTATTTTTATCTTTTTACAACATATTAAAATTAAATTCATTGCATGAATTTGTATCTAAAATTTTTAACGTTATCTCTTTTTAAACTACAATAATATGTTTTTTAATGTTATCACCATAATCCACCTGGCTTCTGCATTATTATCATTACTAATCTTCCATCATGATCGTCTCGCCTTCGATAACAATAATGATTTTTTTGGTTTAAATAAAACATTTTTAAATTTCGATTGATAATAATTTTAATTTCTTTCACATAGTGATGAATTTTTTAAGGGAGAATAATTATTTTTCAAGAATCAATATCACAAAAGAAAAATATTATCAGTAATTGATGGTTATAACTATCAATTACCGATGCATTCGGGTTTAACAAAACCAAGTTCTAATAATATAAAATCTAAAATTTTATTAGTATTTACCTTTAAAACATCCGTAATTAAAATTATTAATTCATACCTATAGTCCTTAAGGTTGATTTGTAATGATAATAACTATAAACAAAAAATACAAAAAAATAATTATATCCATTTCAACAAAAAAAAGAATAATATTATTTTGTATAATGTTTTAGTTACGGTCAAATAGAATTTTAATTGGTTATTGTTTAAATTAAAAATTTTTAAACTTATATTGGTGTTAAATATAAAAATATAATAATAAAAATGAAATATTAATTTTCTTTTTTTGAAAATTTAAATTTCTTTTTTTTAAAGGTCCTTGTTTTTTAAATTTTTTTCTTTTCTCCTCTCTTTCCCCCTTTTTATTTTTCCTTCAAAACTTTTAACAAAAATTTAAAAATTTATTTTTCTACAAACCTTATCATTTCAAAAAAATGAATATTTTTTTCTCTGAAAAAAACAAATACTTTCCTTTTTTTTACTCTTAAGATTCTTTCAAAATATAATTTCATATTAAAATTATATTTTTTTGATTATTTAAAGGGAAATTTTAAATTTATCTCTTTAAATTTAATTTTTTTAAGGCACCCAAAAGGGGTTCCCACGGAACCAGGCTCTTTTAAAACTAGGGAATCCATGGAAAAATTTAAAAATTAAATTTTGGGTTGGTAAAAAGTTAGGGGGGAGGGGTTGAAAGGTTTAAAATTTCTGTTCTGTATCGCGTTACATGTAGTAACTTGTCTAAAAAAAAAGGCAGTATAAAAAAATGAACATCTAATCACTTAATTTTTTTTTTTTTTTTTGCATTTTCCCCGATATGTGAAATGAGTGCAAAAAATTTTTTTCTTGGTTCTGATTAGAAATCAGAGATATACTTAGAATTATATGAAAATAATTAACTCATTGAAAAATTAATTATATTTTATTAAAATTATATTATATTTTAATTTTATTAATTTTTTAATTGTTTTATTATTATTTATATCAAATTATTTTATACTTTAATTTTATTAATTTTTTAATTGTTTTATTATTATTTATATCAAATTATTTTATACTTTAAATTTTTTTAAAATTTTTTAAATTATTCTTTATAAATTATATAAATTTATTAAAAATTTTTTTTAAAAATTATCTTTTTTAAATGAAAAAGTTACAATTTAAAAAATATAACCCAGATATCATTATTTTTTATTTATACTTCTTTTTTACGCCATTTACCATTCGGGAAAAAAATTAAGTTTAAAATTTTTGTATTATGCATGGAAATAGAGTTATTTCATTGAGGTTTTTTCCCTTTTATGGCCAATTTTTTTAGAAAAAAAGGGGGTCCATGGCTGCAGTAATTTTGGGGGAACCACGATTTAGAGAGAGGGAATTTCCAAAATAAAACATTCAGTTTTAAAAAATTATATTTTGCTCAATTATTTGAAGGAAAACCGAATCTAGAAATTTTTCATTTTTTTTGGATTATTTCCAAGCAATTCCCCCAACTTTTTAAAAAATTTTAAAAGGACGTCGTCTAAATGTTTAATTAAGGGAAACTTTTTTTTATTTTACATTTATTTAATTACTGCCTTTATAAATCATTAAATTGTAAACCCATACAACGGAGTTTTGACTTTTTTTGTTTTTTTTATAATTTTTTAATTTTTGTGTAATTTTTTCAACACAGCTTTTTTATCGCCTTTTAAAAAGATGGTATAAACAGTTATAAATACAACATTCGTTTTGAACCATCCATCAAACACCTAATGACTCCCCCATGAATTACTTTTTGTCACCCCCAAACTTCCACAATTATCCATGGGTTTAAATCTATGTACTTAAGCGAAGGAAAAAGGGAAAGGTTCGTAAGCCAAAAGATTCTAACTGTCATTTTTCCCTTTTCACCCTTTGGCCAATACATGTGACACTTCTGTTGGCCCAAGCAGCACTACCTGGTCCCGGAACATGCTAAGTTGTAAGTATACATAACCCATAGCTCTTGACCTCCAGAGGCAATGTTTTACAAGCTCGTTGAGGATGATGGATTGGCATGAAACGGGGGAACTCGCACTGGAGCAGCATTTTGCGCCACGATTCAGCAAATTACCGAATGCGGAGGACCCGAAATGGATCCCACCGGTCGCTGGGAATTTTTGGGTTTACATTTCAACCCAAACCCAGGACGCCTGAGGAAAGTAAAAACCCGCCCAACGTTCTGTTCGTTCGATGAAGACCCCTTTTCAAAAAATGGCTGATTTTTAAAATTACTAACTCGGTTTTATTTTGAGACAGACCCTCTAAATAGCGTTTTGAAATGTATTTACAGTCGAAATATTGTGGCTTTATTGTCTAAAATTTATCAAACTGTGGTCGGTAACAGTAATTGCCTTTTAAATTTTTTTGAAAAAGGACATCATTTAAAAAAAATGGCTAATTTTAAAAAATAGTGATTAAGATTTTTTTTATGACCAAGTACAAAAGGTCAAAAAGTTGGCCATTTTTTAGATATTGTTGTCTTGCTTGAGAGCTGGTTTTCCAAGCTCTAAATAAGAATAGTTGTTGATATAAATATTTTTTTTCGAATTTTATATTCAGAAGAGTTTTGCCTAAGCTTTTATACCTTATTCTCCTTATTCTTATAGTAATCTGTTATTGAACTATTTCACACACACACACACAATCTTATAAACTTTAAAAACGGTATAAAATTTGAGATTCGTGCCGCAGAACAAAAATACAATTAATTTAAATTTTTGTGTCCACAAAACCCCCTCGAAGTATAAAATGAAAAAGTTTTAATGATGCAATGTTGAAAAAGGGAAATTTTTAATTAAATTTTTAACATTACATAAGCCCACAAGTTTTTTAAATTAAAAAAAGCTTTCAAAATTAATTTTCTCACTTAAATTAAAAAAAAAAATTCCTCCAAACCTTTTTGTATAAAAATTTTTATAAATGTTTTATATCAAGAAAAAGATTATAAAACTTAAATTTTTCTAAATTATTCAATTCAACAACTAGCAAAAATTACTGTGAATTTTATAATGTATGTTCTAGGGGAACCCAAAAAAAACAAAATTTAAAAAGCGTATAAAGCATTTCTTTAAATCGATCCATCCATAAAAAATTCATTCTAAGAAGCTATAAATTATCTCATTTCATAATTCAAAGAATATTAAAAAAAAGATTCGGGGGGAAATAAAATGAAAAAATTTTAAAATTTACCACTTCATGTTCAAAAAACCTTAGATTTGATGCGCATTCTTTTTTTTTTTTATGTAATAAAATTGTAACTAATTTAATTTTTTTTCTCTCTCTCTCTTTATATATATATATATATATATATGTATATTAATTTTTTCCCTCATATATTTTTTGAGAAATTCATAAAAGTGCTCATTTCTTTATTAAATACTATATATTGTTATTCAACAATTTAAAATACCAACATATTTTTTGACTAACCACTATTTTTTCAGTTCATTGGAAAAAAATCTGTCTTTTTGAAGAATTTTTTCAGTAAGGATTCTTTAAAAGCTAATCTTTATTTCTGTTCAACAGTTAGACATTTACAGGTCATTCTTAAACAACGGAAGATTGTTTTCTTAATACAGTTCATTCAATTAATAAGTAGGTTATGTATTTTGATGACCTGTTATTTCTTAATTAATGAACTGAAAAAATAAATTAACTCAAGAAGATGTCCTAGTCTTTAGATTAAAGAAATTATTAAAATATTGTCATTTTTCATGCTATTTTTATTTTTATTAAGCTTTAAAAGTTTAAAAACATTTTTCAGATATTTAATATATTTTTAAAAATTACTTAAAAACACATAATATAATTATATAACACATAATACACATAATAGTTTTATATTGCTTAAAAATATTTTTTAAGCCATACATAGTGGATAAATATACTTTTCATTTGATTTTGCATAAACATTTAAATTTATCACAGAATTGAAGAAAATACGTAATTTAAGCAAATTCGATTATATAATTAATTCGTTATTTTAATTAGATTTAATTTTCCAGGTTCTTTTAAAATATTTAAAATAGTCTTCTAACCTCTTTAATGCATTTTATACATTCTTGCAATTTTTAGACCATTATCATTCATTCAAATTTCTATTAAAATTCTTTTGAAAATCTTTTTCGGTAAACTTTGTTAATCATCGAATTAGATGAATAAAAACATTTTACACTATGTATATATTATTCTATTCAATTTTTTTTTTGGTTTTGTTTTTATTAATTAATTCTCCATTCTATAGCTTTAAGATAATCTAATTTCGAGTAGAGATACTACTACATATAGATATAATATAATTACTAAAAGTTGAAGAAACTGGTAAGCAAACATTTTATAAGCGCCCAGTTAGTTTAAAGTAAAACCAAAGTTTAAAATAGTAAAGAATTTACAGGAAAATTTCATTCAAAAACGAAAGGTTTTCGACTGTAATTTTGCATAAAATTCATCTAGTGCAGTGATTTTCAACCATAGTGCCTCGGCACTTTTGTGTACCGTCAAATTTTTAAAAATTATTTATTATACTCCGAAAAAAAAAAAAGTAAAATCCGGAAAATAAACTAAGGGAATTCGTGGTATATTTAACTTATTTTTTCGTAAATAGATGGATATAAAAAATTTTTGATTGGGTTTGAAATCCATTTGTTATAACCGATACATCTGTATATGAATTAACTTTGAAGAAGAGGCAGAACTATTTTCGCTCTGTAATAATCGAGATTTAATTTCAAAACATTCGGAAGAGTCAATTAATTCATTTTGGATTAAAATTAGAGGCGATTATCTCATAATACCCAAAAAAGCTTTAAAAATATTGTTACAATTTTTCACATCTTATTTGCGTGAATGAACTCGAATTTTAAGCACTAACGAATATGAAAAAGAAAGAAAAAAGATCGAGACTTTTAAATGTAGATGACAAAAAAGGGGTGGATTTCATTTTACGTCCCCCTATAAAAAAAATTTTCAAAAACCCCGCTTATATATA
>BMAV01010342.1:0-18176 GCA_019973955.1 Trichonephila inaurata madagascariensis
GGGGAAAGTTAATTATTTAAATTAAATGTTAAGATTTAAAATCTGAATCTATTTTATTTTAAATATTCAAAACTGAATTACATTTTTATCAGGATATACACATAAAACATTTCAGTTTTAGAGTTGCACGGGTCAGTTAATTTGTGTAGACATGCAGTAACTGGGGAATATGGAGTGAATTTTGCTAACCAAAATGACGTGAAAAGTAAGGAAGATTTAGTTTTAACAAGTAAACCACCCAATTGTAAGATTTTACAGACTTTTATACACAGATTATTTCTTGTGAAGCTTTGTAAACTGCTGGAAGGAAAAATTTATACTATTAACCCTTGGGTCTTTTATACTTATGAAATATCTTGAATTCACTCTAAAACGATCAATATTCAGAGCAATTGGCAAACTACGGTCTTCATCTTTGGAGGTGAAAGTGGTTTGAATCAGTATGAGATAAAATGTATTCATCCAGACGAGCTTCTGCCCACTTCAACGTTCAACAAAGGGAAGGCTTGTCACTTTTAACAATTATTAGATCTCATCTAGAATATGGTAGGTCAATATCAGAGCAAAATTCTGAGTAGAAAAACACAAGGCTAAATTTATTTGCATTCCTCTAAAACATTGTTACTTTGAAGCCTAGTAGAGAACCCCCAGAGATTCTCAGTACTAGCCGGCTAACAGAAGAGGAGTCCTTCCTGCCATATTTGCAGAAAAGTATAAGCAAAGCAAAAACAAATGGTATTATCAAAAGGCCAGTTTGCTCTTTACACATGATACGAGCAAACATTCACGTATTAAAACCAAAAGTACGAATGCAAATAGATCAGTTCTTCTCAAACTTTAAATATTTGGGACCCAATTTTCAATTAAAATTTTCATCGCGTCCCTTCCCCAAACATACTTTGATGCTAAAAAGTACAATAAGACCTTAATTAAAAGCCATAAAAATAATCAAAATTATTAAATTTTATACTTTTTTCTTTTAAGCAATAGTAAATATTACTTTTAAGTAATATGTAAGTATTTCGTTATTTTTCCTTCCTAACTTTTAAATTATAATATATTGCAAAACAACTTTCAATAAAAGTATTTATTTCCTCATTAATCTCTTAAATACAAATGTCAATAGAAATACAGTCTAGTCTTTGTTGCTCTCTATCTTATATTCATCTCAAATGGCATTCCCATGGAGATATCTGTGCAACCATATGAGAAACCTATCAAAGACTACGCAAACGTCTTTCTTAGAAAAATATTATCTCTGAAAGACAAGCCCATGGGAGTCTCAATAGTAGTTATTAAAATTGTTCTTAACTTGGTACTAACAAATTATCACATACATTGTGTAGTATTGCGGCATTTATACGTACACTACTGACCATTAAAAAGGCTATATTAGGAAGAAATGCAGATAACGAAATAATATTTATTGGACAAATATATTATACTAGAAGTAACAAGTGATTTAATATTCAAAAAATTTGGGTGTATAGATCCTGAGAAATCAGTACCCAAAACATTCATCTTTGACAGTAATACGCATGAGCATTGAGTCCAACAGAGATTGGATGACATGTGCAGGTACAGTTACCCATGCAGATTCAATCGGATGCAACAACTCATCAACTGTAATGGCAAGCGTATGGTGACGAGTCAGTCACTAGGAAACCAGAAACCAGACGTTTTCTATTGGCTAGATATTTGGTGAACATACAGGCCAAGGCAACAGCCGAAAGTCATTCGTATCAAGGAAGGTCCATATAATAGCGGCAACATGCGGACGTACATTATCCTGTTGAAACGTAGGGTTTTGCAGGGCGCAAATAAGGGGAAGAGCCACAGGTAGTAACACAACAGAAATGTATCGTGCACTGTTCAAAGTGCCTTCAATACGATCAAGAGTTGACACGGAAATGTGCATCCAATATCATCCCTATCACCGTTCTGAAACCATCGATTCCAGATTTTGATAACAGTCATTGGATCTCGACCGACGCGAGAAGCAGTACTGCGATACGGTGAACAGCAATTTCAATAAGTTACAATTTGACTTTATCAATGTCAAAACATGTTTGTATGATTTTTGTTTTAAAAGAGCATCAAACAACTTTTATAAGAAAGACGTTCAAAATTTATTTGTGTTTTGGGCTGGCAACAAGTTTTCATTTAAAACACTGTGTGTCGCTACCAGGCCCACTTTGTTGAATGCGCTGGGAAAACTAATCTTTTATATCAGCACTCTTTTTGTCGTTTAAATTTTTCCCTCTTGCATGCCGCCTTCTTGGTTTACAATTTAATGCCCCGCAGTGTATATTACGTAAACGAGTATTTTTTTTTATTATGTCAGAAGTTTTTTTTTCCTTTTTTTTTTCAGAAAATTTAGTTTTTTAATACTCCCCCTCCCGAAACTTGGGGTATTGACCTCTTGGGGCCTGCCCCTGTTTTGAGCGCGAAATTGACAAATAAAATACCGAAAAAGAAAATAAATAAATTGAAACAAAATGAAAACTATATTATAAGTTTTCAATCCTAATATAATAAGAAAATTGAAACAATAACTAATTGGTGAATTAAGTAAATAGTTTTAAAAAAATGCAATACATGTTTGGTGTCCGAGTAAATTTGGCGATTGTTAACTATCATTACACACCCACTTAGCTAGGTATTTAATGATGTTGTATAACTATAGTTGTTTTCTTCTTAAGTTGATGGTATCTAAGTCCTAGCATTAAGCATTCGATTGCATTGAAAAGCATTCCTATAGTCATCTCATCTTGTTTTAAAAAGTACAAGAGAATTGAATTTCTAAAACGGATGACATTTACATCACTACAACTGTATACTCGATTCTAACTATATTTACATCACTACAACTGTATACTAACTCGATTCTAGCTATATTTACATCACTACAATCACCCTTTTGAAGTTGAAAGTTCCATTCTTAGAGTATCTCTACTCAAAAATAACATGTTAGCCAAATTTAAAGCTGCGGGTCATATAGTTAAAAAAAGGGAATATTTTAATCTAAACTCCTTCCCCACAATATCCAGTGAAACATGCATTTGATCGGACTTGCGCGAAGCATGCTCTTAATGGAAAAAAGAAAAATGCTTATCAAATTTCAAGCCTGTGCGTCTAATAAAAAATAAAGTTTTCCCTTTAACTGACCCATAACCCTCATTCGGTGAGGATTTTCACAAAATTCATTCTTTTTTGTGTTTCAGTGTGTGTGTGTGTGGATATTATTGAGAGAAAAATATATCCCTACAGATTTTCAAGTTGGTGGGTCTGATAGTTCCGAAGATATCCTGATGAGTGAGTGATTAAGTCAATATTCTCCGATGTATATGTTGATTTAGAATCCATTGATTTTTATATATATATTTTAATGTCTGAGCTAGATGGTTGAATCGCATGTTTTCCAAAACACGAAGAAACATGCATAAATTTTTTTCTTGAAAATATGCAACTTACACAACTTAACAAGGCAGTAAAAACATTAACTTTTTAGAAATTAAAATTGATAGAAAATACTATCTAAATTTCTGTCCATAGTGTTTTCGCACTTGTTATAAAAGTTATTAAAATAATATTCTTTTATAAAACGCAAATCAACTTAACCTAATTGGTTATTTGCACTTTTATAGCATGTACTAAAAAGGGTATTGTGAAACAGCAAACAAATCGCATTTTTACTCAATAATAGCAATTTATTTAATAAAGAAAATTATAATTCTAGATAAATAACATATGATTCAAATTAAAATAATGCATTCAATTATTTTTCCATTAATTTGCATACTTTGAAAACATGTTTATTTTATAAAAATTTCTAATGGTCGAAAAATAATTATCGTTTTAAATTTCATTATTTTGTTTCATGGAATGCCAGCTTATGCTATTAGTACATCGGAAAGAAGAAATTTATCTTATTTTGCAAAACTGAATGTTTACACGAGAAAATGGGCCTTATTACAAAAGTAAGAAAAAAAAGCATGCACTTTTATTCTAATTAAAATATTATTTTCAATTTTGTAAAGAACAAACAAACACAGTTCTTGGAAAACAGATTATTTTCTGCTTGAATAATGTAAAAAATCTTGGAGGGAAATTTAATTTCCTGCTGCAGTTTTGAGATTCATTTTTTATAAATACATTATTTATATACCATAAAAATATTTTTATAGTTAAGATTCTGATACAGAATATTTTGTACCCTTTATTTTTTAACATGAATAATTTATTATAGAAGAAAAGGTAAACATTTTAGTGTTTGTAAGCTGAAAATTGTCATATGAATTGCGTATATTATATTGGAAATATTTCAATGATAAATAAACATTTATGTGAAAATATTTAGAAAAAGCTGTACACATTATTAAAAATTATGAATGAGATACGGACAGCTATTACAACTTTCACAGTGTTCATTTAGACATGTTGGCCTAGTGGTCATGGTAACAAACTGGGGAAAAATGCTTTCGAGTCTCAGTTGCGTGACCTTATGCCACAAAAGACTCGCCGTGTAGAGGGGATGATCTACGTTAAATCTTTCTTGGCGCGAATTGTTCACTTTGCCATCTTGGAAAAGTTAGGAGAGTAGAGTATCATTAAGGATTTCATCCTCATCACTTGAATGACATTCAGAATTTTAAGGTCTGTCATCAATAATTCTCACATGGTTTAAAAGTTTGTCGTCTTATACTCTGTCTGTAAGACTTTACATCGGTTTTCATAATTGTAAGAGAAAACTGAGAATGCATCAAAATTTGAATTTACTTGCATCAAAATACACACAGATTATATTTCTTTCTGATTCTACACCAATGTCTATCTTTACTTTTAAAAAATATTTAAGTTATCTTAAATAAAATTGCATATAAGTCAGTTTTATTTACATTAAAGCAAATTTCTCTTTTTTGTATATAAGATTTATAAAATTTCTAAGGCTTTACACATGAAAAATGAATAAAGAGGTAACAAGATATTATTTCCCCATATTCATAAGGTTAATTATCTAAATTATGAATCTATATGTGAAAATGGTTGCAATTATTGAAGAATAAAATTATTCATAAAAATTACTTATTAAATTTCTTAAAATATTAATACATTTCGACATATTATAAGATTGCTTTCATTCATAGAATTTTAGCTTTAAAATAATAAACATGATTTTTTTTTATGTCTATACTGCTCTTTCATAAAATAGTATAGTTAAATGTATTTCTATTATTCCTAGAGTTCCCGTGAACGTTGAAATGATGCACGTTAAATCTTTCGAGGCTCAAATATATCAGTTTAACGTGATACGGAAATTGAAAGTGGGGTTTTCCACTTGACTGTTGCACAAATTAATAGGTACGTTGTCAATATTCCTCACATTGTTCCTTAAGAATTAAATCAATCAAATTTTCCTTTTCTTTGCCACCTTCTGAATGGCTTTTGAAAATATGTAAAATCTTTAAAACTTTAAAAAAAAAAATTGGAAATGGATTACTTTTGTAATGGGAAAAACAGTTGTGGAACTATAGTTTTTAAGTACAGTGAGTGTGTGATTTAGACTCTAAAATCCCTTTTAATGGATAAAAAAAAACAGAATAAATTTTTAATGGTGCCTTTTTTATACGCAAAAACTTGTATCATTAAGATTTTTAACGTAATTACCATGAAGATTAAGAAACGTAATTAAATGCTACCACCGGTTTCTTAAGTCCTTGCTGATAGAAATCTTTCATCATTTCCACCATCAAACTTGCTATGTTATGCAGCAATTGCCATTGTTATACTAACTGTGTGTGTGTGCCGAGTGTCTACATGTCTACCTTGTAGATCTATGTCTACATGTCTACAATTGTCTACATGTATACCTTTGCACCCCCCTCCCAATTACTACTTTCAGAATTCAGTGTGAGAGTAACTGATACTTATGATAATGCATGGATTATGGCACAATATCGCACGAAACACTACTTCAATCCTGAGGGAAGTGAACAGATAACGATGATGTCTAATAGCGTATATTTCCTCGAACTTTTTCCTTAACTTTCTACTATAGATCACCCTGAATTTCAAATGGTGTTTCTTTTCGAATGTTTTTTATAATGTCTGAAGCCTACATGTTGTTTAACCCTTTAACCGGTTTGTATGGGCACCATACCGTGCAACTGAAATCTGGTCACAACCTGTTTGCTCGTACGCTGTACAGGCACTATAAATTTCTTCTTTCTTTCTCTTGATTGGCATGCATTTTTAATTCTTGTAGTGATATTATTTAATTACAGTGTTTTTAAAAGAAGGCACGGTTTATCTATAGTACTCTGAAATGCTTTTCCATTTAACATTTTTTCTCTTCTTTGTGGTAGAAGGGGGAAAATTCCTTTGATGAATAATTTAGGTTTTTGAAACTTTTGTTGTACTTTATGCAATACTTGTGCTTTCAAACTGCTGTAGTTCTTTTTTGAAATTAAGATGAAACAAAAAGAAACGACTTTCTTGTGAAATGATGCTTTAAATTCGGATACAGAACTACCACATTGATTATTTGAATATTCCACGGAAGAATCGTTCAGTGACGTATACGTTTCTAGATAAGATTTGAAATTATAAAATAATAGAAATCAATACAACAAAAAGATTTTTTTTAGATTTTTATTTGCAATGTAAAGATGGAAGGAGAAACGCATAGATTGTTAGAATTTAGATTTAAACTCATTGATCGTATTATTGAAAGTAATCGTTCAGGTAAGTCAATGTGCAGTTAATTGCTCGAGAAGAAATGAAAATTGAAAGATTACTCAAAAGGAGATGATATATTTCAGTTCTGATTGTAATGTAAGATTTTGCATCACAGCCTGCTTCAAATCATACGTAGACGTAGAAGCAAGTACTCACATAAGGCTAAAACCGTTTTAAAAAGTAAGAATATGATTTTCATAAAAGATATATAAAACCTTGTTCAAAGTATGAAGAGTGTATTAATAAAAAAAAAAACATTAAAAATAATTTTGTGTTCCACAATTGTAAAATAAAAAAATAAATAAAATGGCGTAACAGTTTATAATGTTCACTTCTATTTTTTTTAATTCTATTAGGTATGGTTTTAGTTTACGTGCAATAAAAATGTATCTTTTTTTTAAACATACTGGACAAAAAAAAATTGACCAGTGTGTTTTGTGTGCGTGATGACAGAACAACGAATGTATTGTCCGTATTCAAAAATGTTTCTTATTTATTAAGCGCACTCTGCCAATTGTTTACTCGTTTCTAGCTGACGCAAACATATGCATTTATAATAAGTTAGTTAGTATTACTTATTCTAAATACGTCTGACTTTTCCTTAAAAAGTATTATAATTTTTAATGAATAGGTAATAAAAACATATAAAATAAAATTTGTATAAAAAAGAAGTTTATGTTCCAGAAAATCAAAGTTAAATTTAAATTATAGCGAATTTTAAAATTAGAGTTTTCATCCAAAAAACATTACATACAAGAGAAGGATATTTATATTTTACCAATACATAACGACTGACACTTATTTTTTTCTCTGATAAAACTTTGACTAATCAAATGGAGCTTAACGTTGTTCCACTTTATCTTAATCTTTTATTAAATCATCTCATAAGCTAACTAATGTCACACCGTCATGAACTAGAATTAACAGCTCCTTTCCCTAAAATTTTCACAATCACATATCCTTAGAAATCCCCACTTCGTAGCTCATCAGCGAAATCCCCTGGCATTAAAATAATAATCCGCGATCGCTCGAGGTCGTTAAAGTTAACGACTGAGGATCATGTTTCCCAACTCCAAAGGTTACAACAGGAAGCTATCTAAGTAATGATGCATGCTGTGCATTTCAAAATCTGCACACAAACTGTTTGATAAAAAGAAAGTCATTATCAATTTTTGCAGCTAGGTTCAGATGCCATAAACCTGAAATTGTGCCGAGTCAAAGTTCAATTATGCTCAATACTTTTAATAATTGGTATACAAAGTAATCATCCTGTGGAGATTAATTTCAGATTTATAAATCATGATGTTTTCTACCAAATACTCATTTAAATGTTTATTTCTGGTAGATCCGAAATTAAAAGGAATCAGTCATTACAAAAATATATTCGTATCGACTCTTTGAATGTGAGAAACAATTTAATTGAATTTATTTTCGTAATTTTGGAATATTTTGAAAAATTATATATTTATGCATTTTTAAATTCAGTGTACTTAAATGAAATGTATTTAGACAATTTATTTCACGTTTTCATAAAAATTAATATTTAAATATAATCTCACAAATATTAAAAAGAAGCCATATTTTTTGTACTCTTACTGAAATTTATATATACATATATATGTATGTGTTTGTGTGTATAAATAATACATTAAATCAATAATATATAGAGTTCTTGTTAATTATAAATGGCTAGGAGAGTTAGATATTAAAAAAACATTATCAGGCTATTGATAGCATGAATTAATTAGAGTAATCTCTCGGACTGGTAAAGATTTCAGATTTCTAAGCCCCTTCATGTGGAAAAACTGTTTAAATCTGAGGGATCTTTTCTGGTTGTCACTCTTGTTAGCGGTTGTTAAGGTGTCACTTTAAATATTCATTTTGTCCTCTAAAGAAGATCGTACTGGCTGTATAAAACCGCCTTTTGAGTCAAAAAAAGACTGTGCCGCTAGAAACGTTAAGAATAATTTCGAAATGAATGGATTCAAAATAATACACACATTATACGTTTTTTGGTGAAGAATTTTCCTATATATATATATTTAAAAGTAATTCTTCCACATAACTCTGTTGAGGCCAAAGCTAAAAAAATTATTCTACCCCTCCCCCCCTTGTTATTAAAAGAAACTACCCTTCTTTCATCTAACGACATAAATAAAAATATATCTTGTTGTTTCTTGATTTTTATGCATAAAAAAGTTGCAAAATATAACAAACAAATAATATTTTAGTTACTTCAAGTAGAGAATTGGGATATATATACATATTTTATTTTAAATGAAGAACAGTAGAAGTAGTAGGATTTTGTCCAAAAGTTTTCGCTAAATTATATAAAATCATTTAAAATTAAAAAGGAACATACTTTATAACTTCCCAAATTCTCATTATAGCGAAAAAACTAATACTACTCTTAATATTTTAAAAATATATATATCTAAATAAAGTTCTATATATATCTTATTAAGTTCAGTACATTGATATTGTAAGGCTAAGGGGCGTGATGGAAACTATGATTGAATATTGGGCCGCAAATAGTGAATGTTTAACAAGCACTGAACTAAACATTAATTTTAAATACATATTTCACTTTCATAAAAATAAGATAAAAGTATGTGAAAAATAGATATTTAGCAAACTGAGTCATTTGCCCAAAATAACATTATAGACAATCGCTTAATGGATTTTCTCAAGTATCTCAGCTAAAAATTAGAATCAAGTGACATTCGAATCGAATTTCAATTTTTGCACAAGCTCCAATCCAATCGAATTTGCTCCAAGGTAAGCGTACACACACAAAACTGATATCATTGATTAATAGTTTCCGAAATAATAATATCACCAAATACATCTTATTTTGATGTGAGAGGAAGAGTTTCCGTAACAAGTTAATTACTCCTATAGGCAACAACTACAACAAACAGTGTGCCCTCTAATGTTACGCGTATTGAATTTGACATCTTGTCGACATGCCGGATGAAAGGAACAAAGAAAGTAGTAGTTACCTCCCTCCAATTAAAGAATTGAATATCTGTCAATGTATTCATAAAGATTGATATTGAGGAACTTCTAAAAGTGATTAGCTAGGCTCTATGTTTCCTCCAATGATGTTTGCTAAAAATATGCCCTCGTTTTAGCCAATTTTTGTTCTTGTTCCCTCTCTTTATAGATTAAATGAGTAAAGATAAATATTGAAATCGTTGAAGTAGAAGAATTTAAAAAAGTCGTACATAGATTTAAGGAATTATTTCCAATATGAGAAATAGAGATTAACCCGATTGTGGTAAATTCAAATTGGGAATGTTTGTGTCTTGTCTATGTGCTTTTTTTTATATAAAATGCCTTAGCAATAATGCTGAGTAACAAAACGTTAACTTTCCTTCCCTAACAGTCTTTATTCCGTCAGGTTTACTCATTCGTAATGATTCTTAGGATTAAAATCTTAATCTAATAATAAAGGATTTTTCCATGGATTTTGCATGAATTAATTATAATTGATTAATTAAATCAATTTTGTTTCTCTGATTTTTTGTACCCAGATATTTAAAATTTAGAAATTGTATAGTAAAATTAATAATCATATTTTGTTTTATCATTTGTATTTACGTATGACAATCTTCACATATGTTTTTCTATTTTTTTTTCTTTATTTTTACAGGCTTTGAAACGAATTTTACTCTTTTCTACTACAGTCTCTATTTTTTAAAATACTGGTATTGACAAGTTATTAGTTCAAATATATATCTGTCTGAATCGTAGTTAATTCATTAAAAAAACCAATATTATTAATAACGAAATGTATCAACTTGTACGAGGTGAAACTGTTGGTCAGTTGTATTTGATATTTCTCTATAGCTTATTAATTTAAAAAAACTGTTGTCCGAAAGCTGAGCAAAATGATTATTTATTTAAGTAGGGAATTAAATAAAGGCAAAATGGATTGACATTTGGTGTACTTACTTTAAACGTTCTGCCAATAAAGATAACAATAAAAGCATGCATAAAATATGATATTATGTTACTTCACTTTGGCAAATGGAATAAAATTCTGTCATTCCAAGAAAATAAAACAAACTGCTAAAGTTGATTATTAGAGAGTATGATTATTCTAACATAAACATTACAGCGATGATGCGGTAGTCTTGATCCTTTACTGTCCCAATTTCTTCCACTTCTTCTGGAGAGAGAACATCTGAACTCAACAAGGTATCTTGGCTGAAACAACCGAATTCAAACTGTTCGTATAACTGCGTCGTAAATATGTTTAATAGGATTTAAGTACATAAGGAAGTGGGTGAAATTATATTAAACTGATATCTTCTTTCTGAGTAAATTCCTTTCTAAGATGAAAGTTACTTTTGGATCTATGAGTATTAAATGGGAACCCACAGTATATTTCAATAAAAAAGAAAATGGAGATCCAAAACATTATTCATTGCGTTTCATTAACAAACCTTCTCAGAAAACGAGAAGTACTAAGCTACCAGCAGTTATTATGCCCACCCATTTCAACACTCCATCAATGCGATGCTGATGTCATTCAGTGTTGTTATTAGAGCATTAATGTACCCCACGCCTTCTTCAGAGAACCCGATAAACCAAAAGCATCATATTGACTGATTCGTGACCTTCAAAGAATATCACACATATCCATTCGTTATCTGACCTAACCCCAATTTAACGACTCGAACACAAACATACGTTCTTTTGAACATAAGTCAGTGACATATAAACCACTCTCTAAATCTTAATTACAAATTTTGTAGGAAGTCATTTATTGCATGGTTGCAGAGAGCTCTCCACAACTTTTTCTGCTACACATGATTCCTTTATGTCAATCTGTGCTAAGTCATAAGTAGGTCTCGAAATGCTGTTTTTTCTCTCAGGTAAACTTGTTCTTAATTGTGTGTACGAATGTTTTGAATGACTTGTTACCTATGTTTACACTTTCTAAGATATGAAATGGTCATCATTAAGTCTGTAGACTTATATGTGTATAACATTCCAATTTTTAGCATTCCAATGACTCTTTTAAAAATATGTATGCATGTAAGTTAACCATATTGAAAACTTTGCAAATTTTAAGTACACATAAATTCTTTAATTTTATAGACAAACAGAATATTGACAAAAATTTATATCAATTTACCTGTACCATTTTCATCCAATTGTCTGATCACTTCACTCGCTACATAATAATTGGTTTTAACATCAGATAATAATACATGTGCATTTTATAATTTTTGATTTATTTATGTATATGTTCAGAGTTTTCATTTTAACAGTTTCACAACTGTTTTTAACATCTGAACACCACTACCGTTGGATTCAATTGAAATGGTTAATTATTTTAAGGAATTATTTCTTAATAGCACTACCCCCCCTACTCCTAGAATCTAATAAATGGAAAACATATCCCCAATGTCACCGTTTTGCATGTATGCAAAAGTATGTAATGTATTGGGGAGGAGGAGACAGAGGGAATGAATAAGAAAATTATTTTCAGAGTTAACACCAATTGAAATAATTATCGGCGTTTTTTTCTTAAAATTGTTTTTTCAAAATATTTTAAAATTTGTCAAATTCTTAAAAATTTTTATCTGTAGAATCTAAGGACTAATACAGGGAAAATATTTTATGCTTTTCAAAAGGAGAACATTTTTGAAAAAAAGATTATTCAAGTTAATTTTTTTCCAAAAATATTGTATTTAAATTTTTTTTGTCAACATGTCCTTAAAACAATTTTATACATGTAGTCTAATCTAAATGTGACTAAATATCATGAAAATTATCCATTTATGCGCTTTTACAAAATCACGGTTCCGAACGTAGTCGGATACCTTAAATTGCATTATAACTAATAAAGATATTCCAAAGATTGAATTAAACTGTCTTTTTTAAGAAAATCTGCATTTTATTTTTATGAGATAATATAACTTTACTTGTCATTATTATTTCGAAAATTACCATATTAATTTCTAGAATAACAAACCTCTATGAAAAAGACACATAATGGACACTTACAAAATATTCATCTACAATCAATAGCTTCCAGATCTCCAGACTTTTCTAAAAATACAGTTAATGATACGAAATAACCGTAGAGAGATATAATCTCGAGCGCATTTTAAGATCACTTGATTGTAAACATTGCAAGAACAGTAATTGATGGTTATAAACCAACACATTCCTTTAAAAATTTAATGATCTAGAAACTCATTTAATGTAATTAATTCAAATACTTGAGCAATACTTAGTGGAATTTAAAGTTCTCCAAATTAATTTAAATTTGTGACTTATAAACAAAGCTTGTTTACTAATAAATAAAGCTGTAAGACATTTGATTAACACCAATGTATTTATTTGCCAAGCTATTAGAGATTTATTACATTATATATTTAAACCATTCTTAATGTTATATCAAAGCAGCAAATAGTATATATTAGATTACAGATTTTTTATTCCACTCAAATAATCTCAGTTCACTTCATTTCGAAATTGCATTTTAAACGATTTTAGCAATTGTTTCTTATTTAAATTCAGAAAATTCTTTAAAAACTTATAAATAATTTATATATTTAAAACAAAACCTGAAAGACTAGATAGAAAACAATTCAATTTTAAAGAAATCTTTTGAAAACAAAGTTATCTATGAATCTTTTCCAAGTAAATTGTAAATTTTATTTAAATAAAAATAATTAATTAAAGTTTTAAAATTCTACTTAAAATTCCCTTTTTTATATTAGCTATTTCTTCCTTTTTATTCATTCCTGAGTGAAATGCGAATAAAAATTAAAAAAACAACATTAGGTTTTATGCCATAATGTAGGCACATTACCTATGTTCCAAATAGTATGTGTAAATTTCTTTGTTTCCAAGATTTATTAGAAATTATGCTTGAATGGTATCCTCATCTCGGGATTTTTTTGGCTTTTATCATGCTTTATAAGTAAGAGTATATCATCTAGTAAAACTCTTTCTGCTGCTTTAAGAAGTCCAAAACTTCCTGCTTCACTTCTATGTCCAACAGAATACGTCGACCAGTCAAAGATATTTGGCTTTGGTAATCAAAAAGCAAGGTAACCATCAATTTGCTTGCAGATGACTGGCTCAAACTTCTTGAGTCTACGTGACAAAGGATGAAACTTTTGTATGGATGACATTCAATTCAGGATCCCATTGGTCGAACGGGCTTTACTCTTCTTCGACAATACACTTTCAAAGGATGAGTTATCTTCAATATTTAAACGCATCAAGAGTTTCAGGCAAATAATCATACGTTTTACTTTTGTTTGAGATTCAACACGAAAGGTATCAGCTAACTATAAACTAATTGTGCTCTTACTCCTGCAATTGATGTTTTAAGGGCTATCAAAGCTTAAGTTATTTAAAGATTTTCAAAGAATATTAGAAGGGGTATTTACATATACTTATGGCAGCTTATACATGAAATAACTAAATCACAATAACACTGATGTACAAAAAGAATAAGGAAATTGATCAAAATATGATTGAAATTGTGTAGCTGGACAATATTTTCTGAATTACAGGGAAGTTTCTAAAAAATACTCAGGTGGTATTTCTTTTCATACCATATATTCATAAGTCGCAGGAAAATGCGTTTGTTGAATGAATTTGGTTGAGTATTAAGGGTTTCGAGTCTTTCTGTGTGCCAACATCTTAGTTTTTAGTACAGTGCTTCTCAAACTTTCAATATGTGCGACCCACTATTCAATCATCATTTTCATCGCGCCCTCCTCCTTACAATAACAATGTATTGAATTCAATAATACTATTCTTTGATACTAAAGCTACAATACGACTATAACCTCTTTTGTGCCACCGACGTATATAAACGTCTCGCTCAGTTAAACTATTAATTTTCTGGACATATACATACGCGTCTTTCCGAATTACGATCTTTTCTGTGCAGTGCTGTCCATAAAATTATTCCGAAGGCTTTGGAATGCAATAAAATGACCTTAAAAATCTTTGCGAACGATTTACTTATTTTGGAGGATTTTTTTTTCTGCTTATTTATTTTTTTTTCCTACCAGTAAAAAACCCATCAAAATACGCTCGTCTACATAGAAAACGGTAGCATTGGGGAGTGAATAACGTAACTTTTAATCAGCAATTAAGAAATTAATTATAAACCATACAAATAATCAAGATAAGTGTTAATACAAACCCATGGGGTCACTGATAATTATCAAATTTGTTCTTAACTTAGTATTGTTAAATTAATAATAAAATACACATTGTTCTGTACTGTTACATTTATAAATGTATTATATCAGTGTAAATATGTATTTTATATTTTATTATATCAAAAAGTATTTTGTTTGTTTATTTTCAGTAAATTAATTTTTTAAATAATCTTTTGTCTTCGAATTTTCAATTGGCTCGCGCCCCCCTCGTAGATTTATCACGCTTCCCAAGAGGGGTGCGCCCTACAGTTTGAGAAACGCTGGTTTAATATGATCGTTAATATAAAGGAATTATGATATACATTGTTAAAATACTCATATTGCAAAGTTTAGAAGTCTAAAGAGTGTGGTGCTACTCAAGTGTCAATTTTGTCTTTTAACATCCGCTCATTCATGTACTTTTAAAATGCGTTGTTAGTAAACAACCACTCAAGAGTAAAACTATTTTTGTTTTAGAAATAGTTTTTCTACTTTAAAAAAAAAGATTATTTCCAACTCATTGACAAATTAATATTTAAAATTTTTACAAGCAATTTTTTTTTTTTAAAAAAATATTGCAAGTTAAAATTATAGAATTTTCCCACTCAATTTCAATACTTAATTGAAATGTAATTTGGTTTTTAGCAAAATATTTGAAGCCTTGGCAAAATAAACAAATAAATAATCATTTAATACATACCATGTTTTGTTATTTATACATAATTATATTTTTCATAGGAGTAACTGAATAATGAGTTCTTTGAAACATTGATTTCTTTCATACTGATTAATGTCTGGAACCTACAGAGTCATGCAATTGGCCATTTCAAAGCCATAGCAAAGCTCCCTTGATATTCGGGTTGCTAATCAAGTTCTATACATTTATGGAGGTGCTTGATCTCCTGTCACCTCTATGACCCGTGAGATACGAAACGAATCAGTTACTTAGCATATTCATTAATCGATGTAGTATATGTAATCGCAAGCACAAATCAAATGCCGAATTGTTTGATTCAGAGGCTCATGGTGTAATTTGAATCATACGAAATATATAGTTAAGGATACGGTTTTGTGAAACTTATGTCAGATGGATTGAATAAGGTATTTTAGCAGTAAGAATCTCTTAAGAAAATAATTGAGAATTTTCAGATAAACCTTTAAATATCTCATAACAAGTATTGTAGAATATAAAAGCATATTTTGCGCACATCAACTTTAACAATTCACTTGTTACTTATCTTGCAATTACAGTAAAACACTTAACAGTCTCAGGTATTGTTTTTGTTACTAATGCCACCTGTTTGAAGGAGTGAGATTAGTGCTCACAAAATTCATCGCGGCTAAGGGCTACAATGTTACGCCTGTCGTTAGCCTTATCTTTGAGCAAACATGCAGGTGACCGTACAATTTTGCTCGGTTCACCCAAATTTTGAGGGAGAACACCCCGAAGTTGGTCAGGGCCTCCCACATCTCTTCCCCTTCCACCAACCTCACAAGAAGACTTTCGGTTTGATGGTTATTCAAAGTACCCCTATGCCGCAAAGGCAACATACATTTACAAACAACCTTGTCCACACTGAGATTTGAACGTATACACAACAGTACAGCAAGCAGCGTCTCTAACCACTGTAAAGGGCGGGTGAAATGCACAATTATTCAATTGTTGTGCCGATAGTTGTTTTGCTTCTCGTATTCCAAAATTTTCTTTAGAAACATTAATGTGTTACACGGCTCAACAAAAACTTTAGAAAATAATGGAATTTCTCTATTTTTCGAAACTTTTGAGTTACACAAGCAAGAAAAACAAAAATAAAATATTTATTTATTTCTTTTTTAAAAATATTTTAATCTATTTGAATTCAATAATGCTGTAACTAAAAGTTAAAATATTTACTTGCTAGCCTTATGTTACTCCACTCATTAAGAATAATGTAAAAGTAGTATATTAATGCTTAAAAAATGATAAGTATTGGAAATACTTATCATTTTTACTTAGTACAAATACATTCCAAGTATTAATTTTCATTAACAAGAAAATGACATTTTTATCAATCAAATTTATTCTAAACATAAGCCTACTAATCAGCATTTATTGCCGTTCATGGATTATTTGTGTTTCATTTAAGATTTATTACAAGTAAAAATTAAATGCATTATTTTTCAATTTCGAGAAGAGGAATTGTTTTTTTCATCAATCATGAACACAATGCATTGCATTTGGAGAATCGCTCAATCGATAGTAACGTTAATGGTTACGCGGGTTGATAAAATCAACAAAATCTTTTTTTTAGTTTTTTTTTTTATAACTAATTTTTTTAAACTAACAAAAAATCAAATTTTTATGAATAATTAAATTAAGAAAATTCTTTCCTACTTTCAAGGAAATTTCCATTTTTTTTTTTTTATAATTTGGGGAAAAAAACAATCAAACTGAACAAAAAATTTTTAAAGCGTGGTTTTTAACAAATAACACAAATCACAGAAACTATTCGCTAACATTAGAAGAATTGTATTAGCAGCCAAAACTGCTGTGTTTTTTAAAAAATTTTTTGTAGTTTTATTGTCTTTTGATAATCGACAAACAAAACGTGAACTTTTTCTTGCTTGTGTTTTTTGACAGGCTGTAGTCGGTCTTGTTAACTTGGGGTTTCATATCTTTCTGGATCGATTTTTTTCGTAGCATTTGAAAATTTTCCTTTCAACTCAAACGTTTCATGTTCATCGTTTTCCCCAACTTTACTTTCGCTATCATGATTAGTATCCATTTTTTCATAAGGTTCTTCTTTTGCTTGATCGGTTTCAATTTTATCTGATGTCCATTTCTTTTTTTTTTATTCTTTTTAATTAAATTTGTAAACCATAATAAGTAGTTGGAAAAAGCATTCGAAACCACTAATTCGTTCAGAATATAAAAATGTAGGTTGTTCATTCAAAATATTTTTCAACAAAAGTGTTCGCGGGGATCTCGTCAGTTCAGGTACATTAACTCTTTATTACCACATTATGAATTATGCAGTTTTTTTTCATGCAAATTTTTTCTGAATCACTACATTGAAAATTAAGGGATATACATAAACAAAAAAACTCAACTTTGGGTATTTAAATTTGTTAGATAATTAATTAATTAAAAATATTCAACGAAAAATTTAAATTTTACACATTTTCCTTAAAATAAATAGTCAAATCATTTTCTAAGGTCTTCATTAACTTACAAAAAAATAAAACCTTACCTTTTGACATTAACTATTTTTT
>BMAV01010343.1:0-38965 GCA_019973955.1 Trichonephila inaurata madagascariensis
TTGGGGTTTTATTTCTTCTTGAAGTTTAGATAGTAATATAATAGAAAAATGTCTTTTTTGATTTTTAAATGCTTTTTTATTTACAGAATTTGAACACCTTCAAAAGCTGTGTAAAATTTCGTTTCGGGTTAGAGGATCTAATTTCAGTACTGTTATTTACTTCAACTAATAAAAATGGTGTGATTGGTAATTTAAATGTTTCATTTTTCAAATAAAACCAGTAGTAAAATGATAGAAATTCATCATAATGCTTTTTTATGCTTACTTTATATGCTTTTAAAATTGGTCACACTTATTTTGAATCAACTGGTAAGTACATAATTATTTATTATTGAGTCGAAATAACATTTTAAGGTAGTCTCGTTTTCCTCAAGTACCGTGGGAAATAAACTATTCAAATAATGCGTTCAAAAAAACACTGAAATTAGTATTATTTGAAATTTTATTACTTAAGGCTAAAGAATAATTTGAATTTTCTTCTTGGAATTTTTATGTACTTTGAAGAGTACTTATAAAGAAATACATCAAAGAAAATTTCTCGTCCCCCGACGAACTGAAAATCTGATTAGTTAACCATTATAAAAGTGTAAAAGGTTACATTCTCTTGAGAAGAAAAATGAATGAAATAAATATTCGAAGAGCAACATTAAATTCCGATCAATCATCTGGGAGGAATCTTCAGACGCTCCAACCTAGTATTATGCTTTCGCTGAATAAAATTTGTAGAGATAAGAAAGAAATATTTAAAGACCCACCATTGCGTTTGAATTCATTAGGAATGGTAGATATATAATCATGTTAATAAATATATACAAAAACTTCGCAATATTTCTCACATATCTTACCAAAATATAAATTCTCCGCAGAATGTTTCAAGTCATCTATGGTGATGCCCATCTCCTTAATATATGTACTTTATGCGAGAGCAACTAGTAATTAATAGATACAGAATTAAAAATTTACATCACGTTTGAACAAATGAATATTTGATAACCTGTAAATGTACCCTTTGGCCACAAAAGCCTGCAGTTTAACGAGGGAGGTTGGACGTGATGAATTGAATATTGGAAAGTTGTTTCTGTTAAAGGCCAGCATATACGAAATTTACAAGAAAATACATGTCACAGATATATGTTAAATTAAATGCCGTTGATAATTACAAATATTAATGAAAAACGTCTTACCATGAATGTATTGTTGTACTGCATGTATATTCATTACAATGTATTAAATGAAATCATTTAATATTTTCAAGGTAATTCATTAACATAGGACAAGAAGAAAGAAAATAGAACAAAGCTAAATATATTAATCATAATGATACTATGCACAACATTATAATATTTCTGTGCGTAGTAGATAAGTATTTTTTTTGTTAGTGCACTGTAACTAAAATATTCTGTTAGTTAACTTTTTTTAAGTTTAGATACGGATTTTCAATTTTTTAAGATTGAGGAATATTAATGGGTTTTTTGTAGAGAGAAAAGAAAAAACCTCATATTTACTGGTATTTTAATTATTATGTATTTCCCAAAAAAATTTTTAGAAAAACAGCCATCAATATATTCTTTTTACCAAAACTTTTTTGAAATCTTATAAAAAAAAACAACTTATGGATTTTTTTATATAATTTAAAAATCCTGCTCTCGAAAAAAAAAAAACAAATTTATTTAAACAAAAACGAAAGAAAATAAACTGTTAATAAAAAAAAGAAAGAAGTTAAATTATTAAAATCTTTAAGGAAAAAAAAAATATACTGTAAGTTTTTGTTTTAAAATATTTTTTTTAAAAAAATCGATTTTAAGAAAATTTCTCCTAACTCGTATTATTTTCAGGGATAATATATTTGGTAGATATAAATTAAAGGGGGTTTTTTATATTTAAAGAAAACACAATAATGGTGAATATTTTCCCAAAATATATAGTGATCATTCTTGAAAAAACAATAAACAGTTATTAGTAATGCTTTAAATTATAAAAAATTCCTTAAACTCTTTGCGGGATATTGTTGATTGAATTTCGTAAAAAGATATTTAAACGATCATTATGTTTTTTTTTAAAAAATTAATTTTTTATGTTTAGAAGTAAAAAAGTTTCAAATTAAAATATTGCTTCTGTTTTTATATCAACATTAGTTGAAAAATTTTTTCTTTTTGAAATGTAATTAAATTGATAAAAATAATCTTTTTGATTTTATTTTAATTATCTTTATATACGTTTTACTTTGTTTTTCTAAAACTTTGAAAAATATAATTAATAAAATAATCCCCTCCCCCCAGTGCAGTGCTTCCCAACTTTTTTATCACCTCGAATCAGTCAAGGTATGATAAGCTTCCCTCTGAAGGAAAAGGGGTAATTCATTGTTTATATTTTAGATTGTTTTGATTAAATAATATTAATTTAATTGTATTCTATTCAAATATAAAACATGTCTCCAGAACAAAATACAGTTACACCAAAAAATGGATATAAAGGGATTAGCAGTGATTTCCATGGAAAGTCGCACAAACCTAAAAGAAATACTCCGCCGCAAATAAAATGAATATTTCTCGGGCTGCCCGGTACAATTTGATCCACGACCGGCACCGGTCCGCTGCCTGGAGGTTGGGGACCGCTTCTCCAGTGAATAACGTACATGCAATAAAAAATCATGCTTTATAATATTCAAGAAATAAATTGGAGATTTATATTTATTTCTAAAAATTTTAAAAATCATCTTTAATTATTTTGTGTTTTATTGCTTCTGTTTTCTTTATGTTCTTTGATTGTACTCATGCGTATTACTGTATAATAAAATTAAAAACAAATAGGACTGATTTTAGGGATATTGAAAAAGGAAAATAGAATTCCTTTGCTTCAGTAAAACGTGAAAAATTGAAGCCTTAATGTTCAATTTGAAGTAAAATAAAGCTCCATTTGCATACTTAACTTAACGGCCATAACTGCGCCCAACTCAGTATATGCGACCTTGAGCAGATGTTTCGGTCATTAGGAGCATGAGCAGATATTTCGGTCAGATGTGGTCAGTCTGACGTGAAACCCCCAGAGTTCAGTTCCCAAGCAAGCTTAGTACTCAATTATCAACCCACTGAAGGGATGAAAGGCTGAGTCAACCATGCCCAGCCCGGGGTTTGAACCTCGGACCTGAGGCGTGGAAGCGCGATGCACTAACCATTCAGCCACTGGCGTTTGTATAACAATTGCAATTTTCTATTAAACGTAATTGTATTAAATCAGCTGCTGTTAAAACAATATAATTTCTGATTCACCTATGTATTTATTTTTAAAGAAGAAAAATTAAATTTTCCAACAAATCTTATAGCTTTTTAAAAATATTTGTATTAATTTAAATTAGGAGTATAAAAATAATAATAATAAGCAGATTGCAGGCTTTAATTGCAGGTTGAAACTAAAAACCTTGATTTTGCTTTAAATAAAGCAACTTATCTTTTTATATAATTCAGTTCCATAAGTTATTTAATACTTTTATATTTCTTTTATATTATAAAGATTAACAAAAAAATTCCTGCTACCTGTAGGTTCCAATAATACATAAAACCTGCAGGTTAAATTTCAATAAAGTTAAAAACTTTCACTTAAATTTAAACAATGCAATCTGAACAGTTTAATGAATTTCAAAACTTTTTAATCTACAAATTAATTTCTCTTTTATATAAAAATATTTTTAAAATATCCATAATTAAGAGCATTAAATTATTAAATATTATCATCTTTACTAAAATCCGTCATTAAACTTGAAGTCCCATATACAAGAGTTATCGCATAATGTTTCCAACGTTTTTTTTAAACCTGAAAATTGATTATTAGCTTTAAAGAGTTAATGGTTCAACATTCCCTTTGATCATTCCCTCTGAAGGATGTCTTCCCCAAATATATGAGAGCCTGAATTTAATGTGGAGCACATTTTCAAACAGAAAAATATCTCAATTTTCTTGAAAATTTGCAACATTATAATTTTTTTTCTGAGAATTTAGGTAGACTCCATGTGTGCCGGCAAGTATAACACAAGGCTTAGAAACGTAAGTCAATGCTCAGTCAATAGTGGTAGGAAGTTTCAAGTAGAAGGATACTGGCCCAAATGGGAATCAAAAGGGAAAAGAAACAAGAATGGAAGCAAATGCAATAAATACAGAACAAAATACAAGATTGCTCACATGCAAACAGAGACGTTCAGGAATTAATATTATGCAATGAGGAAGATTTGGAAATATGATCATAGTATGTGATTTTCAAAATACAAATACATAAAGCACACATACACACAATACATATACGCACACAATATATATATTATATCACTTGCTAATACACTCATATGCACACATATACAACAAATACACGCACACACACACATACAGTAAATGTTACAAACACACACACAGATTTAAAATGTAAATAATACGGAGGAAAATGCTATTAGTGAATGCACAAAACGATGTAAAAGATTATTTGCTTTGAACAAAGGCAGAGAAAGGAGGAGGCCACGCTATATATATTGTTCTTTTGTAGGCAATTCATGAGTGTGCGTCTTTCGGAAGGAAATTTAATACAAGCAAGTATATATCAGATGCTTGACATCCTAGACTTCGTTACTGGAGCAAGAACACTGGTCAGTAGGCGACAAATTGAAGCGTTTCAAATAGGCTTTAAAGTTTCCATGACCATTTAGGAACATAGTAAGTTTAAAATTAGGTTGAAAGTGATTAGCCTTTAAAACGTCTCTGAATAGGAGGAATAAATTCCTTGGTGAAATGCGCATTATTTGATATTTGATTATAAGTTATTCCACTCAGAGAAATCATTCATTCCTTAAAAACATTTTTATAATATGATTTAGGAATGCTCATAGGAATCAAATCGCTTAATTTCTCGCTTCTTTTGCAAGCCAGTAGAGCACGTTCATTGCCATAGATTCCCGTATGATCTCGAACAAAAGAAAAGGAAACTTGTACACCTCTGCTACGAAGGAAATAGAAATTAATTTGCATTTTAACAATTAGTTGACTTTGAGCACTAATGTTATTTAAGGTATATAAAGATATTAATACGTATAATTTTAAAGTATTTTATAAATACTTTTTTTTTTCATTTTAAACCGTAAAGGGATGTCTTATTTAGCATTACAGGCGCAGGAGAACAATGCTAAGCACATTTTATACCAGAAAAAAGAATAAATTCAGATAAAAATAAGGAGTATGATAAAATATACTCCTTTCTATAGAATAGCGAAGCTAGAATGTAACATTAATAATTCAGTTCTGTTATATCCGAAAAAATATTTGAAATTCGGGTCTTATTTAACAGTAAGCTAAGACAGCCTTAAGCTAGTCGGCTGCAACTTGTGTTCAATCTTTTACAAAAAGTAAACAAACTTTCATTTAGTAAATCTTTTCCTTATTCCTAAATAGAAACAAACTTAACTCACTCTTCCCCATTATAAATCACTCGAACCTAAATAATAGACAAAATGTATAAGCATTTATATAAAGCGTTACATTATTAATGCAAGCTGATCGATCTTTCGGATATCAATATACCCTAAAAGAAATTATTTTAGATTAAAAAATCACAGCTAAGCCTTCTTACATCAACCAATCTCTCACGTTTATGCGAACGAGATATTTGGGCCTCTTCAAGAACTGTCACTTCTACTACTTCCGAGACATTTTTCAAGCGAGCCTTACTATCCACAAATGAGAACTAATAAATAAAGCTTCTATAGATAGATTTCAGAGTGAGCAAGAAAAAAAAATCGAGGAAAGCAAATGAGCCAAAGTGCCGCACCTATTCTTGCCTCGATAATTGCCTTGTATTTCGAACAGTAGACATGTTTCCCATTGAAATGATGAACCAAGAACAGCGTAAATAGGGCCCGAGGGTTTCCTTTCTTTACGTTTTTTGGTTATACTTATGGGTCTGTTTTTAAAGTTGAGTATCGCTCAAATTTCTAATCTTCATCCAGTTTGACAGCAGGCAATGAGATTTCTGAAGGACTAAGTAATTCTTCAAGGAAAAATTAATCGTATCTTGATGTAAAACGTCTTTGGGAATTTTTTGAAGTAATTTCTAAAAAAGTTATTAAGGTTTTATTTGGAGGTTCGAAGATGAGGCTATCACTAACACTTGCATGAAAAACAGGTGTTGCTATCAGATATTGGAATTTGTTGAATGACAAAGCAATGATGGATGGTTTGAAAGAATTTGGTAGTGGTAATAAACTATAAAAGTTGCAGCATACAGGATGCTTACGCATTTCATATTGTTACAAGAATAGAATCTAAACTGCTCTCTATTATTGCTACAATTTTTGTGAGATATATAAACTGAAATTAATATTTCAATAAATGTCACATTGATTCACATATAAGTTTAATTTTGGTAACAACGATAAATCTTAAAAAAAAAATAAAATAAAAAATGGCTCTGATAGTATTGAAATCTCATAAATAAATGCTAGTTTTATGGAAATAATTTTCCATATCTATGACAGCATGGAAAATAATAAAGTACGAGTATTTTTAATCCACACACACACACAATACATCTAATACACCCCAATACTGTTTGAATAGCAGAGAAATATTTCATCAGGAAAATAATGGATCTCAACAATCGGTCTCAGAATAAGGAGGGAGAGGAAAACCAAGCTGATATTTATTTTCAAACCAAATTCTATTAATAAAGGGTCGGCTTTCTCCATCAGCCCATACAGGAGCATAAAGTTTCTAAGAATAAATATTAGTATGTAACTGTTTATTTTAGAATATTTAGAGGTAAAATAAATAAAAATCATGAGAAACATTTGACAGTACCTCCCCCTCACCCCCCCGAAAAAAACGTCTCCGTTTACGTAATTGTTTTTGGCATCTGTTTTGTTTTGATATTCTGTATAAAAATGCAGATAAGGTTATAATTTAGCTCGACATCAATTTTAAAATGGGGGAAACGTTTCCCTTAATCGTGAAAAAACAAATTGATTTTAAAATTTTCGTATACCGTATCCTCGTTATTATCACGAACCAAAGATGTTATCTAAGAATTGGAAAATTGCCAATTAATCTGGAATTTTCTGACACACACACAAAAAAAAGTATTCAAAATAGTTGTTAGATACAGGAAAAAAAATCACAAGGCTATACAAATCAATCGAAGATCCGTCCAGAATTTTTAGCAGACTAAAATATTTGGTTGAGCTATAGTATCTACACTATTAAAATTCGAGGTATCTATCTATCTATCTATGCGACTAGGTGTATCTATCTTCTCGCCAACCGCACGACGCAGAATCTCCGAATGTACCAAAAGATCGGGAATGATCCGAAGAATCCGTTTTACCATTTATATACCAATATTGAAATTATTTTTAAAAAGATATTAATTAAAAATCTTAAAACGCACAATCATTATACCCCTGTAAGCATTTTTCAACTCCGAGCGGCGAAGTTCCAATTTTTCGACGTTTTTTTTTTTTATCCCCGACGTTTTTAAAACACGATTTAATTTTTTAATTAAATAATTTAATTAATTTTTAGTTAATTAATTTTTAATTAATAATTACAGAATAGGAAAGATCATTTACTTCGCCACGATACGGTATAATTTATTTTACAAAATAATGATATTTTCTATTTTTTACGATTTTTTCTAAAATGAGTCAAAATTTATGTTTTTATAAAAATGATTTCTAAATCGTTCCATTTGCATTTTCTTTCGCGTTAATGAAATGATATTCTATAATAAAAGAGTTCATGTTTTTCTCTTTCAGAATCAGTCATTTAAAAAATAAAATGACAAAAACTTTTTTTTACGATTTTTTAAAAAAATACTCAAAATTTTATTTAAATACGTAATAACTTCTTCATTAAAAATAATCTCACGAAACTTTTTTTCCGTGTGTAGAACAATATTATCCGTAATCTGTACAAAGATTGAAAAAATTACTTAAAAATTACGGGTTTTTTATAAAAAAATGGTGTCTTTCGTTTTTTCCCCTTTTGCGAGAAATATTTAAGCATTATTTTTGTTACATTTTTTGTTTAAAATTACCGTTGTTTGCAATCGATGTATGAAGTTTGAAGGCATTAACTTAAAAATTAAGCCCGAAAAAAAAATTAAAACTTTATGGAAGTCATTTTGAAAAAGAGCATTAGAAGTGCTGATTTTGTGGAAAGGGAAAATTTATAAAAGTAGAAAAAGGCCTTGCAAACGCCGGGCCATGCAGCTAGTTCGAGTATTAAACACCGAAGTACAGGAGTACTTTTGTCCCATTATTTTGCTTTAGCTTTATTTATTTTCTAGAGTCCTGGTGCCAGTGGAGACCCGCCGTCAAGAGGAAGTCCATACACGTGAATCTGTCGAGGCTCAGTGTCCTCCAATTGGTGTGGCTATGTGGTTGGTGTTGGTTGAGTGTGGAGGGGTGTCAGTCAGGTGTCGTACTCGTCACTTCAAAGTTACGGTGTGTCCATTGCCTTTAGTCATCGTATTAACTTAAATCCAACGTTAATATAACTCTCTCTCACTCGTATTTATTTTCTAAATCTATCCCGTGTGTACTTTTGAAGAAGTCTATTTTCACCTAAAATATTTCTAAATTTTTTCAAAGAATTATATGATCTTGAATGCAGCTTTATATATCACAACAATTTAACGAATACTTTGGAGTAACTCCTCCAATTCTTCAGAAAACATTTAAAAGTAACCAAAATCCGTATGCATGCACTCACTAGATCTTGATACAAGCTCCTTAAATAACATTTCATTAACTACAAAAACCTTTTAAAAATAAAAGAATACCTCCGCCCCACACGCACACAATAAGTGCTCCAGGAATGCTGGCTCCCGCCGAAAGTCACCTCCTCGTTAGGAGCATTTTATAGCACATCATTGTCTTGCTCCTCTCTCTCTCCGATAACAGAAACTATCCATAAAATGGCATTGGGAGACTGGAGTGTGCAATTATATCTCCCTTTTGTAAGAGCTAAACGAGAGATAAAAGGAGACCTAATAATGGAGGTGAAAAAGTGCCCTAAGTGCAAGAGCTCTTTCTTATTGGTGATAAATGTGGATTCTCTCTTTATCGGCAAGCCCATCGCGCGTAGTTGACAGCGTCAACAGGTTGGTGGAGGTGAAGAAATCGTAATGGAAAATACTTCGGGTTATAGAACAAGATACTGCGAAAGAATGTAGGGAAAAAAATAATTGTGTGCCTTTTTTACGTAGCTAAGTATACTCTCAAGCTCGATCGATGAAATCAGAACAATAGAAAAAAATAAAGTAGATTTTCAGATGCAGAAGTTTAAGTTCAGTTTTCAACCGATGTGTTCTAAGCTTTAATGTATCCTACTACGTTCGGAACCATGATTTTGCAAAAGCGCATAAATGGATAATTTTCATAATATTTAGTGTCACTTAGATTAGAATACATGTATACATTTGTTTTAAGGACACATTTGGAGACAAAAAATTATTTAAATACAATATTTTGGCAAAAAATTAACTTAGAATAATTTTTTTTTCAAAAGGTTCTCCTTTTGTGAAAAATGCTTCTATTATAATAATATTTTGCCTGTATATAGCTCAGACCTCCGTAAAGAGGCTCAACTAGAATTTTTGAAACATATAACTCAGAAGGGGGTTTATCCATGTTTTACGACAACAGAGGGGAGACATTTTAAGAAAAAAACGCAAAAAACGCAAAACGCATTATTTCAATTGGTTGTAACTCTGAAAATAATATGAATTATTCAAAAATCATATTTGAGCCTCTGTAAAGAGGTCTGAGCCATGTACAGGCAAAATATTATTATAATAAAAGCATTTTTCCCAAAAGGATAACATTTTAAAAAAGATTATTCTAAGTTAATTTTTTGCCAAAATATTGTATTTAAATAATTTTTTTGTCAAAATGTCCTTAAAACAATTTTATACATGTAGTCTAATCTAAGTGACACTAAATATCAGGAAAATTATCCATTTATACGCCTTTTTAAAATCACGGTTCCGAACGTAGTCGGATACCTTAAATATTAAAACAATCATTTTTAAATTAGTAGTCGGATGCATGATATACAATTGAATAAATTTCTGCTGCCTGTCTTCAAATTTTGTAGCTTTATTTTCTTTGTATACTTCTAAATTTTTGTTTTGATGCAAATTTGTGTATGTTTTAAAAAAGAGATTATATTAAATGTTTGAGCTATGGATCTCAATTTCAAATTTGGTAAAAATGCTGTCAATTTGATCAATCAATTTGGTCAATGCTGTAATCAATTCATCACATACATCCAATTTCTCACATACATGTAATATTATTCTATTCATAATTATAAAATTATTTAAAGATGTAATCTTCTCGTTAGATAATGTGCTGCTTTTACTGATCTCATTGAAGTCACTTTGAAGTTTTAATATGCCCTTTATAACTTATAATCGTATTGCTTTAAATTTTAAAATGCCTTAAAAATTTAGAAAAATTAGTTCTGATAAATAATTTAGAAGTATTTTGATATTATTTCAGAAAAAAAAAATGTTTAGATCCAAATTTATAAAAGACTAGTTTAATTGGATGGGAAGAAAAAAAAATAACTTCCATAATGATTTATAATTCAAAATCAATGTTTTTAACGTGAGTGTTCCGTATGTTTGGAATGAAATTATTATCAAGTATCAACTAAATGAAAACAAAAATTTATTAAACCGCTTTTATTTATGAATGAAAAGAAATTAAGTGATGCTTTTTAAAATTCCAGAATGAAATAGAAAAATTATTAACAAGAATATAATTGTAAAATTTTGGTAAATATTTGAATGGAAACATCGATCTAACGGGGGGAAAAATATTCTTCATTTTATCGATTTACCACTTCACTTTAAACTATCGCTAAAAAGTATTTTAGTGATTTCCTTGGATTTTAATACCTAACGTTTTGAAGTAGATATTTTCTGAGAAAACGTAATAAATCTCTGTTTCAAAAACTCTTATTCAATTCTATGATCTGTGACATTAAAATGAATACTAATGAATTTTAATAAATCTTACACATCAATAAAATGGCACCAAAATATTCAGAATTAAAGAAAAACCATATTTAACCCTATTTTTTTTTTACTTTTAATTACATAATATTTTAAACCTTTACAGCATACTTCGAAATTAATGACTATATAATTTTAATTACCCACAGTTTTATAAAACAATCTTGATTATATAAGGAGATTTCAAAAAGGAATACTTATAAATAAATAGTTATAAGCATTGTTTTCCTCATTTAACAAAGGGAAATAAAGGAGTTACATTTACAATTAATAAGTTTTTGAGGGATGAAGAGCAACAAAGTTTATTATCTCCATGAAAAAATTATTCTTCTAATTTAATAAACATCAAAATATTTCCTCTTATGCGAGAAAACTTGGAACACTTAATAATTACTGCACAATCTAAAAGTTCTCTGAAAGTTACGTTCGGATCTATCTTAAGTATATTTCAGAGATAGTTTCTATATATGCTTCTTATTTATACCAGGTTAAGAGAATATGCTACAAATCATTTTTATGGGTGCAGATAACTGGGTTATTTTGCAACTAAAACCTGTGTGAATGTCCTGGAGTTATGATCAATCCGCTGATGATTCGAATGTTTAAAATATCTTTTCTGTTTTAGTCCAATTTGATATCACGTCTAAGGTGGAGTGTACCTTGAAAGTTGTAAATCTGACGTCTCACAATGCCAATAATTTGATGAATTTTACTCATATTTATCATCAAACCCTTTTTGAACTAGCTTGGTGTATGTTTTCATTGTCTATAATTCATTCAAGAAATAATGTTACGTAGATATAAATTAACATTAAAACTCTTGAAAAGAATAAATCTTTTCTTCTTGTTTAAGTTTGATTTTTTACTTAATTTTTTATTTTAATGCAATATTTTTTTATTGTCCAATTGAAAGGAAACACTACTGCTTTTTAAGTAAGGAATAATGAAAGAAAAATATTTTCTTTTTTTAAATTACTTCATACTTGTTAGATTTTTTTATTAATAACACATTGAAATATGTTAAGCTGAAATTTCTAATTGCGAAGTGTGCTGTTTGTCCTTTCAAAAGCACAAAAGAGAACCATTATTCCCGATTTAAAAAGAAAATAGGTGACAAGTATATATTTACTTTCTTCAAAAGTGAAATTGCATCACTGGAAAGAGACGCACATAATCACGTGAAAATAATAGGAATGGTATAGGTGAAACCGATACAGAAATTATTAAAGAAATAAACAAACATATGCCATAGAAAACTGTTTATTCAGTATTTAATATGGTCTACACAGGCAGGCAACTATACGGAGAGGCATGCTGTAAATGGGCAATTAATATATAATAATATCTTGAAATATTCCTTGCTAAGCCAAATGCACTACAGATCTCTTCTATAGTATGCGTTTGTAGTTCCCGGTACACTGCATGCCCAATAAGAGTACACACAGGTTTGATGTGAGAGATCAGTGAGGCAGTCGGCAATAAATGGATGCCATTTTCATTCAGGCAATTGAGATTTCATCATGTGACATGAGGTCAGATAATTTCCTGTTGGAGTAATATTCCAAGGATGATGTGTTCAAATGACCGAATCACAGGCAAAACAGCTTGTATAGCGTACCAGTCTGATGTCAAAATGTAGGCAATCTGCACAAGAATACCTACTGTCCGAATATGATGCCACCTCAAACTACAAAGCCTAGTATGACGCTGGACAATATGGGAGGGCAGTCACCACCCTCGTTATACAACCATCATTCCTTTATAAGCAACCAGGAGCCTCCAATCCAGGAGCGTAGCTACCGCTGTATCAGCCGTATTAATGATACGGGGCCTCCAAGCTAGAGGGGCGCCAACAAGTTTAATTAGTTCCACAAACAAAGGTCCCATATCTAAAAAAGGGCCCTGAAGAAATTTTGATACAGGGCCCCGTCAGAGCTAGCTGTGCAAGTGCTCCAATCTCAGATGACCATCACTTCTTCATTCATCCGAAAATAGTTCTTGATGCCATTTGTTGGACTCGTGGCTCTCATGTTAACACCATGCCAGGCTTGTAGCCCTGTGCAGAGTGATTAAAGAAACTCCGGTATCTGGCTGTTGTTGCCCATGCAACTTATTGCTCATTGTTTGGCTGATGACATATATCCTCTGATGATGACTGGTGGCTTTGAACATTAACCACCGTAGTAACTGAATCTCGATGAACCGTTCAGTGAATCTGCCTGATAGTGCTATTTTTTGTTCATCTGTGAGGTCCACTCCATTTCCGATGTGTTCTCAGACGACCCTGCGTCCACCTTACTGAATAGTACTCACACATATCTGAATAGTACTCAAATTTCATCCAATATGAGGGACAATTAAACGTATCAACAAAACGAAATCATGCAGCTCTAGGATACAGTCTCTTTCCACAGGCAATAGCTACAAGAATATAGCTCGCTGACGTTTCCGAATTTATCCTACACTCCTTCAGTAATTCTGATGCTGCAATCCATCATTGACAGCAGATATGGAATGAGCCAATTGCTAGCTTTTATAGTCAGAAACTGGATATCATGGGACCAAATGCGCGCGAGAATTTAATCATTTTCTAATGTTTTTCAGTTCTTCCCAACCAGTAATTTTGCATTTAGCAACATGAATTGCTTCACGGTGTTTCAGTTTCATTTTTGAGAAATGTATTAATATCTGGAGCTTTTATATCTATCAAATAAATAAGGCAAAATTCAGTCAAAACCTAGTTTTAATATTAAATATGGCAGCAGCTTTAAAAAAACTTCGATTTGTTCTAATAATTTCTTTGTATTTTGAGACCACCCTGATAAGTATATAGAAATGAGTAAAAAAAAATTCTCAAGCAAGAGAAAGAAATTAAACAATTTATTAAAAAGTAGAATGAATAGCTTCCCCACCTGACTATGCATATCAGTATCATAAATTCCATTAACAAAACTAGGTTCAGATTTTTTCATTCAAAATTATGCACTGTATGTAAAAAGAAATAGAATTTCTGTGTATAAAAGAAATATATTGATGAGGGAGATATTTGATGTGAAATACTCAATGAAAAAGTTATGAACTCAATCAGCTTTCAAAAGGCACTTTTTCTCTCTAATTGCGTAAATAATTCATGAATAAGATAACTCACATTAGAAATAAATATAAATATATTCTAAATTGTAAAAAGGTAGCAGGAAATTATCTAAACAGGGACATATTTCATTTCTTTTTTGATGAAAGCAATCTTAATATATTCTTTCAATAAAAATTCTAGAATTCTTCAAATAATAAGAACTATTTCTCGTTTGAAGGTGTTGAAAGCTAATAAGGCACGTTTTAGAACAACAATGCATCATTTTTATGACTTTAAACAACATAGTAAAACAAAAAAAAAGTCTTTACCTTAAAACTCACCCATTATGTTCATTAATTACTACCTGCCAAATCGACCATGCTATAAATTAGACAATGTGTATTTCCTTTTGTGGTTGTTTTAAAAGATTTATTGTTCACTGTCAAAGAATTAACGGCAGCTTGCAAATCTTTATTAATTTTTTTTCAGGATATCATACAGTAAATCTCCCACAAACACTATTTAAGTTCAGTAACATGTAAGATATAATAAGAAACGAAAGAAATTGCGCTTTATTAAGTGGTTGTGTAAGTAACGTAGAAAAGACCTGGGTTTTCTTATGTTATCTAAGAAAATTGATTAATTAAATGAGGTTTTTTTTTCTTTTTCTTTAAGTGTTTGAAATGTTGTAATGATGTTTTTGTAATATTTTCTCTTTAAATTATCTTCCTTCATCGATAACACTTTGGATATATTTTAGAAAGAAGTTTTATAAAAACCTTTGGCCATATTTAACAATTACATATACTAAGTAACAAAAATATTTTGAAATTTATGGTCAGTAGTTAAATATATATAATTAGGGGAATCACAATTTCTGACATAAAAAAACAATACTCAAATTAATTATATATTCATATAAATGTAAAACAACAACCAACATTTTATTATTTACTGAATTATGGATTCACGAATTTTAGAATGGTGTTACTGCTTCTTCATTTTTAAGTCAAGCCCATTTCTAACATAAAAAATATAAATTTTATAAATGAAAAAACAGTTTAGATCAGGCATGTCAAACTCATTTGATATCACGGGCCACACTCACTCACTCATTCAGCAAAGATAGTGGTGAAGTTAAGAAGAAGGGTGCCAGCTCAGGTGTCATCATCGTCTCTTGACCATGGTTCAAAATTACGAGGTTCGTGGTCAAACGCCTTCCAGTGGCTGAACATTCTATGTTAACATTCACTTCCTCCCTCAAAAATTTAGTGAATACATTTTTTTTTCTTTTTCATTTTTGAAAAATTGATTCTCTCTCTCTCTCAGTTCCGACAACTTGTCTTCACAAAGTTTCTCAGCATATTGATATTAATTTATTTTCTGATTCGTATCATAATACCTTTTAAAATTCTATTACTTTGCATCTGAATTACGGTTTTTATATATCAGGCACAGTATTTTATTTTTGTTTTGGGCATAAAAATAGTGCAGTTCCCATTTTTCTTGAAAATTACGATGTTCATTTTCAGTTCTTTTTTCTTACACTGTTCTTGAAGTTTGATTATATTTATTAGAAAACTGTTTAATTTAATATGAATAAAAACCAAATTCCACTTTCATTCACAAACGATTGAATAAACATTGTTCTTTGTCTTGGTCATCTTGGGAGCTTTAAATATAAAAAAAAATGAAACTTCACCGGCCTCTGACGTCACGCTATTCCACTCTCACTGATTGGACACTTCAAAGAGAAATAAAAGTTGCCCACACGAGGAATCGGAGTGCGATTTATAGCGAATAATATCCATAAATGCAATTAAGAATTCAATAAGGTTTAATTTATTGTAGTAAAATTAAATGAAAAAATTAATAAAATATTAAAATAATTTTTATTTTAAGGCTATTTCTATAATTAAATAGAATTAAAAAAAACAAGAATAAATAACAAGTTAATATGTTGTAAATATTTTTTAAAAAAGTTTACAGGAATAAATTTTTAAATAAAAAAAACCTTAAAGATTTATATTTAAAGTTTTATAAAATGTCTCCGAGGGTCGCAACCTATGTATTGATGGCATAGAAAATGTATTGTGGCCCTTCGGGACGCGTGTTTGACATGCCTGGTTCAGATGGATTAGATAGTTATTGAACCACCCTATCTGAGGTTTGTATCATCGCTATATATGTCTATCTTTTTTTTATCGTTATCTCTCTTCCCCCTCCCCTCTGTATATATTCGATCTTTCTATCTATCGATATATATTTTGAGCAAAAATAACAAATTTATCCTTTATTTTATACATATTTAGAAATTAAATATGAGGCTCTTTAGAGATGTCTCTTTTTTGTAAAAAACGACCAGACCAATTCTCAGATCATTGAGGAACCATTACTTCATCAATATCAATGAATGAAGTAAATTTTTCAGCTATGCAAACATATTTAAGATTTGAAAGAAAAATTAATTAGAAAAACGATATTGTCATTCAATAACTATTGATAAAAGCTGTGGAGCACACAAGGAGGGCGTCCTGGGGCCGGACCCCCCAAAGCCCTTGATTTTTTTCCGATTGGTTTTAATCCTAAGTATATAATACGTAAAATTTAATTAAATATTTGTTATTAATGATTAATTTTATTAATTAATGCTAATTATTTATTCAATAATTAGTTTTTTACTGTGTTTTTTTCCTGAAATTCGACAAAATCAAAAATAGCATGATACAAGAATGGTGAACTTTCAACCCCGGACCCCCTCTTGAAAAATTCCTGTGTGCGCTACTGGATAAAAGTATATTTGTAATGCACAGATTTGGGAACATTTTCCTTTTTTTTTTTTTGCAAGACCACCGAAGTAACCGACAACCTGTAAGCGACTCTAAATAAATAATTTCTGTCGAAACGTAAAAATTAACTCAAAAAGTAAGATCTTACCATTTGCATTAGATTTTCTGAAATTATATATTCAGAAAAGGGTTATATAATCTTAGTGATTTAATCCTGCTATCAGTGGCGCACACAAGGGAGGTCCGGGGTCCAGACCCCCCAAAGCCCTTGATATTTTTTCCGATTGATTATAATTCTAAGTATATAGTACGTAAAATTTAATTAAATATTTGTTTTTAATGATTAATTTTATAATTAATGCTAATTATTTATTCAATAATTAGTTTTTTACTGTGTTTTGTTCCCGAAAATCGACAAAATCTGAAGGAGCATGATATAAGAAAGGTGAACTTTCGACCTTGGACCCCCCTGAAAAATTCTTGTGTGCACTACTGCCTGCTATTCATATAAAAATGTTAAAAATAAGAACTAGTGGTAACTTATTGTTTATAAATTTTTCTAAAGGTTTGAGTACGGGGTAAAAAAAAAAAAAAGATAAGACTTAATAATACTTTCTACCTGAGAAAAATGTTTTCCATTTTACTGATAAATGGTATGCAATACATAAATAATCAATGCCAAACAGCATTGGTATGATGCATGAAATATTTCATACAATTTGTAACTTACATTTTAGCTTATATAAAAGTAATATATAAATCATCTATGTCCCTGAAATTTGAGATAAAAAAAACTTATAGAAACAGCCTTTATAGAAGTTTTGTAAAATTTGTAATCTACAATATTCAATATGAGTTAGTAACACTGATTATCGATTGGCTATTGATATTAAGCTTACTTTTAGAATATACAACAATTAAACAGGCTTAAGCAAATAATTTAGCATGCAAACAAAATCCACTGCAAAAATAATATAAACTCAGTACTCTGAGAGATCTGTTTTCATCTATGATACCCACAAGAGTGTTTTCAGTTATCACAATGCAATAGCCTGAATACTTTTATAATTACGCTGTATTAGTATCCTGTAAGAACGATCTTACGATGATGCTATCCTGCGTGTAATAGTATTGCTTTTGATATCTGTCATTCATAAAATGTCTCTTTTATAAAACTTCTTAATGAATTCGTGGGCGGGAAGAGTAATAGACGACTTCCGCAATTGAAAAGGGAACGATTTCTGGTTCGAAAATGGATAAGTCGTGCCGCTGGTAGACCACACATGTTCACCCCGCCACCATTAGGGACGACCCGGGGTTCAAACCACAGAGGAAGGTGTCTCAAGTGGCCTCTTAAGTGCAGAAATGGTCCACGCGAAGTCATTCCCAAAGCAAACAAACATCGGACCAACTGAAGGTGAATGCATTTCATAACATCGCGCAATGCTGTGTACCACACATAAAGAACTAATGGACTTTCTGACTCGAAAGTTACTCTCACATCATGAAGAGGGCAATTCCGTAAAATTAGGAGAATTTTCTCTTTATTCCGACTATCCAGATGTTCTTTATATGGTGTCTTGCACTCATTTTTTGGCAACCATGCTTTCATCAACTAATGTTATGATGTGGCTTCGTAGAGTGAATTTCATGTCATACACACAGTTGACTTTTTTCGAAAATAAGGTACAATCTATAATCAGTAGCGCACACAGAATTTTTCAAGGAAGGGTCCGGGGTCGAAAGTTCACCATTCTTGTATCATGCTTCTTTTGATTTTGTTGATTTTCGGGAACAAAACACAGTAAAAAACTAATTATTGAATAAATAATTAGCATTAATTAATAAAATTAATCATTAATAACAAATACTTAGTTAAATTTTACGTACTATATACTTAGAATTAAAATCAATCGAAAAAAAATCAAGGGCTTTAGGGGGGGTCCGGACCCCCAGGACTCCCCTTGTGTTCGCTACTGTCTATAACCAATATAATTATATTGTGTGCATTGTACCGTAAAATCTGGTGTATAATGCGCACCTATACTTCAGAGCTGCATTTCTTAATTTTTAGGTATATTCGCCGTATAACGCGCACCCCCTTTTTTACAAAAAATCAGAAATATTAGTATACAATGCTCTTATATTTTGAAGTCATTTATAGGAGGTATTATCCCAGACTTTTGAAAAAATAGTATACTTCTAGAACTAAAACTCTTTTTTTAGTTTATAAGGCATGCAATTTCTTTTTTAAAAAACGGTATTTTGATGTGTGTAGAGGTAAATTTTTTTATGCTGATCTCTTGTTATTTTTAAAGCTATCATTTTTATACCCGGCGTATAGCGCGCACCCTTAAATTTCGATCTTGTTTTTTTGTGTTAAAAGTGCGCGTTATCCACCGGATTTTACGGTAACTTAAATTTTGCACATTAGTGTATATTATGCTTCGAAAGTAGGCTGTAGACTTTTTAGAAATTAAGTTGTTTTTTTATTCAATAATGGTCATGTTAGGAGTCTACAAAACGTAGATATTTTCAGCAAGAGCAAACCAACATCTACGTTATTAGTTTGGAATTAGGTTATGGAGTTGTTTAAATTTTGACTAATTCAGCGCATTCAACTTCAGGTTTCGAAGAAGGTAACACGTGAAATATACAATTTGGTTATGCCATAAAAAGCAATGAATTTGCAATGGAATTTTAAGGTTTAAATTATCTTTATTGAGAAAATATAAGCTGTTGAACAACGTATTTGATTCTTTTTTATTGAAAACAATTATAAAGTTTTCATGCACCACAAAGTATCACACGGAGCTTACAAAAGTAAGTATAAGCACATATATTACAAAGGAAAGGAAAAAAAATTTAAATCATCAAAGATTACAAATATTTACACACAATAAATTTACAGAACTTTTCATAAGCACTCCTGGTGGAAATAAGTTGGTGAAGATTCGGAGGTCAATTAATATTAAGTCTCTTGAAAGCCAGTCTTAGGATGTTTCGTTCTCTTTCAAACTTGGAACACAAAAGAAGCCCATGTTCTACATTTTTCTTACCACCAATATCACAAAAAAAGGTGACGAAACTAAATTAAATTTGTTCAAGTAGCTTTTAAAGTTGCCATGACCAATTAGAAATTGGGTTATTGGGTTATTATTATTAGAAATTGGGTTATTTTATGACAGGCCAGTCTCTCTCTCTCTCATAAATGGTTGGAGAAAATTTCTTGTTAAGCTCCCTTTATTTGAAATAAGATTTTCATGGTTCCAAGACTTCATGATACTTTCTTTTATAACCTTCTTGTAAAATGATTTAGGAATATTAATGGTAATGTCAATTTTTTGCTTGGTTATGTCCTTTGCAAGTCAATTTCCAAGAATTCCCGTCTCCGCGAACAAATGCAAAATTTATTGTGATGTTTTTATCTTTTAGGCTTTTAAGTTGCTTTTGGATCTCGACGATTATGTTGTTAGTTGAACAAATACACTTAAGATAATCCAAGGAAAAAAGATAATTTAATTTAATTGAATGTTTAAGGCAGGGAAATAAAGGTTACATGAGAAGTAGAATTTTGGTTAAGTATATAATTATAGATTATTCTTACGCATTACCACATTCACACACACATACATATATATAAATATATGCACTTCCCGACATAGAAAATGTAACGTGATGAAGAGGAACTTTATGTGCAAACCCGGGGAAAAGCAGCTAAACAAATTATTAAGATGATCTGAAATGCAAGTTGATCCGTGGTTAGAGACTGGAATAAAAGGGAAGAAGACGGTTGCTGCTGATGATAAGCCCCTGTATTCCAAAAAACACATGTGGAATAAGAGATGTCTGGATGATAGCATCGAAGACAGTTCTTGCAATCCAAGAATTTTACATGGGACTTAAAATGTAGACTTAAGTACAGCTTATTGGTTGGTTTTACTTTTGTACCTCTGTCGAAACCACGCAGATGAGTTAACAATGCTTTTATTTAGACTAGATGGATAGAAGAGCAAAATGTTAATCATTGTGAAAGATCAAATTCAGCTAGATTTATAGCAGAGCGTATGGATCGATGAATCCGAAAGGACAGGGGGAGGCCCCTCAATCAACTACTCTTGACATTCTGTGGATTGCGCAGAAAACTTTGGATCCTCCAATATCTGAGAGAAGAGTTTCATGACGGTTGGATGAAAGAGGCTTACACACATGCCACCCTTAATAAATTCTGCTTTGGCAACAAATATGATATCGCGCCGAGCCACTTGAACGACTGAAAGACACAATGTGGTGCTCATCAACGAGTTTCGATTCTGTTTTTCTAATGATAATCTCTGGGTGAAAATTTGGAACTGTAGGGAAATTATATTATACAGGGACGTCTTATGATTCTTTGAGGCCCTGGGCCCTACACAAATTTAGACCCCACCTATGATCCCATTAAGTAGACAATTAATAGTATACATTGTCAAATACTTGTACAAACTGTAACCCGAAGCAAATAAATGTGTATGACTTACAATCCCACAGATTGGCTCGACAGACAACCGCCTTTTGACTGAATGAGTAATGAGAGTGTAGGATGGTAGGCCAAAGCCTATACATGGACCACGGTCATCATATGTAGCCAGTTGACATATCATCCAAAATTCCCAGTTTTTCGGAGAATATAACCGAAAATAACATTAGATCGTTGAAGTTGTTTGAATTATGACCTTATTAAGGTGGAGTCGAGAATGAGACGAGGCTTTGTTCCCGGGCCCAGTTGGCTCATGCCTCAAGACATCCTTGATGTTATAGCTAATCTGATTGCTACTGGGAAGCGCAATGTTTCTCGTGAACGTACACGTATGCATCAAAGACACTTTTGGATACAATGATTCATTAATGAAATACAGCTGCAATAAATGACTGCCAAATATTAGTTTCTAGCAGACAACACGTGGTCGCAAAAGACAGTCATCAGCAAACTTGCATCCTGTCCAATTGCTTCCTTCGCTTGCAATGTCGCCCAATCTCTAACTGACTGAACATATCTGAGATGTGATTGGTCTTTGCTGGGATACAGGTTTCAGTCTCTCAGCACACAATCCACATGCTAATTGTATGTGTACTTCACAGTCTGGCTGCTTCTGTTGCTGCACCCTTTTGATCCTGCTGCAAGTTCTTTGTTGTATTAAAATTATCTTTTTCTAATTAAAGTTACTTATTTACGTATACATTATCAGTTTGTGTATCAATTTCAATACGCTGCCTACTTTTTCATGCATTTATATTTATAATGTCAGGCAGAGCATACATATACATACTCTCTATGATTACTTAAGGTATCCGACTACGTTCGGAACCGTGATTTTAAAAAAGCTCATAAATGGATAATTTTCATAATATTTAGTGTCACTTAGATTAGAATACATGTATAAAATTGTTTTAAGGACATTATGACAAATTTTTTTTTATTTAAATACAATATTTCGGCAAAAAATTAACTTGAAATAACCTTTTTTCAAAATGTTCTCCTTTTGTGAAAAATGCTTCTATTATAATAATACTTTGCCCGTATATAGCTCAGACCTCTGTGCAGAGGCTCAACTATGAGTTTTGAAAAAATCACTTTATTTTCAGAGTTACAACCAATTGAAATAATTGTCGGGTTTTTTTTCTTAAAATTTCTCCCCTCTGTTGTTGCAAAACACGGATAAGCCCATTTCTAAGTTATATATTTCAAAAATTCTAGTTGAGCCTCTGTACAGAGGTCTGAGCTCTATACAGGCAAAATATTATTGTAATAGAAGCATTTTTCACAAAAGGAGAATATTTTGAAAATGGGTCATTCTATGTTCATTTTTGTCAAAATATTGTACTTAAATAATTTTTTATTGTAATACTATTCTTAAAACAATTTTATATACATTTTCTAATCTAAATGACACTAAATATCCTAAATATTATCCATTTACACGCTTTTGCAAAATCATGGTTCCGAACGTAGTCGGATACCTTAAAGTAAAACATCTTGTTTGAAAACGGTAGAATAGTTACGGACATAATAAGACAACGCAGTGGTACATTCAAAATGCAAATTCATAGACTACGGGCTCAGGCATACGTACATGGCTAAATAATGCTTTACGGCACCAACCTTATCCCTTTATTTACTAGTATTGCTGGGTAGAAATATATTTTAAGAGTTAACAAATATATAGTTAACAATTCAAAACCTTTAACGCATGAAAATTGTGATAAGATCACACACACACATACATACAACTATAACATATTTTAAAAATCTACTTATGTAAGAATCAATAAACAATTATGTATTTCAAGTCTATGTAACTATAAGGAATAGTAATAATAGCACTGAATACGCCTAAATAGTTTATTATAAATTAAAATCTTCATGGTAATGAGCAACACATGCGTTAAAAATACGGAAATTTATGAAATTTTTGAGGTAAGTAATTTTAAAAAGAAAATGTAGAAATCAAAATTTAAAAAAATATATTTCAACAAAACAAGTGAAACAGTAGCGCTATCAATGATTGAGTATATAGTTAACAAAATTTATTAAAAATTGTAAATTAAATCAAGAAATGAATAAAGCAATTACAAAAGTATGACTTAACTCTTTAGCTGCCACGATTCTCGTTTATGGATTTTGGAATTTTCCGTATACATTCCTCATTACAGTATATGAATATGATAAAGTATGAAATTGTTCAAAAATATCAAATACTTTGAAAACACAAAAGCATAATTTGAAAATAATTATACTGTTACACAATTTTTTGGGCTTATATAACTTAACCGGCTCAAATTTTAAAAAAAAAAATTGTATTTTATTGGTTTAGAAATATTATGTTCTGCGATAACATTACCATTAAATATACTATTTGCTAAATTTCTTCGAAGAGTTTTTTTTCTATAATGAATAAAATTATTTCTCATTGATTCAAACGTCCTAGAATAAGGTTTATTTTATTAAGTTTCGGTGTTTTCGATAAATAACCTTCTGAAATTTAATAAAATTATTGAAATAAACTTTAAATGAATTCTTTATAAAAATGAACTTTAAATGAAGGCTTTTTATTTGATATTTAGGTATTTGCGTATCAAGCCGTTAAATTAAAACCGTTATATTCAGCAAATTACAAACCATCGCAAATGCGGTGACATACAGTTTATAATGAAAAAAAAATCCTGTCACACGCTCGAACACAAAAACCTTCTTTATATTTTGTACTATTATAATTTTGCATTTTTTGCGAAAATCATTGAAATTTATGACTTGGCCCTTCTGAGGAAAAAGGCATATAGTGATATTTCCAAATTTACGGGACAATCGCATCAAAGGAAAAGTTCGTTAAAGGGCACAATATGTCTATTTACTTAAGAACCGATAAATTGCCGCCTGAATAATCTAGTAGTTGTTAGATATTTTGTTTATTTAAAATTTAATTGTGTTTCTTTGTAAAGATAATGGTGTTTAAGTAATAAAAGTATTTGTGCAAATAAACTTTAGGGCATATTCCTCAAGTTAATCGCCAATTTATTGCTCGACAGACAAAAACCTAAGTACTGATTATTATGTAATTACTAAAGAGTATGTGCCATGGCTACTCAAACTTTTTTCCCGCTGGGCCACATACACATGATAGGTATTTCATTTATTTTTATGAATTCTAATGAGTTCCGAGATAATTTCTATTTTCTTTCATCCACGACCAAGATTCTTACTTACATTCTACTATTAAAAAAAAAACAAATTGATGGAAAAATTAATACATTTGATGTCTTGATTGATAGAATTTCCTGTTAAATGTTTAGTTCATTGTTCTCTAATAATTAAACTTCTTTGTGCAATGGGCTATGACCAGGCAACTCCGAAAAGGCCAGCAGGCCGCAGGTTGAGTATCACTTGTATATGCGAATGAATAATCTATGCACTTAACAGCTTCTTTCCACTACTATACAACTGAAATCATCACAAAATATGTCCCTCATAAATAAAAATTTCATTTTATTTATCAAATACCTTTATTTTATGTCACACAAGTCTGCTCTATGTGGCATGGGTTCTATTCTTCTTAAAAGAAATTAACACATGTTTGCCATAAACTTGGTATTAATCACTGTTAGCATTCAGAGCTAAACGTGAGCCTCTTTTGACAGCCCTATCCTTCAATAACAGATACAAGCTTCAAAAATTAGTTAAAGGCTGTTTCCTATTTCAACAAAGCTTCCTCTTCCTAAAGCATTGCATTCATTAGTAATTAACACTGACAGATTCACTAGGCCATCCATTACAATTTGGCAGCTTCAATTAAGGGAAACCTGGCAATACACTAGCAGCCTCAGTAAAAGGCAAACGCGTGCCACAAATCGTGCCTTAGCAAATGGAGGCAAATTTATTAAGGCTCTTCTCCTCGATAACCTTCAGCTGAGGAAGATCCCAGCTAATGTCCTCTCAATGTCTGTGGTCCGACTATTAGGCAGACGTTAATAATGGCCATTTGCTATCTTTACGGCCTTTTTGCCGAAAGAGGATGAGGGATCTGTTTGTATCCGCCTACTGACCGCCCTACGCCCCTTTCGACATGAACTGTTCCAAAGGGGGGAGCACTAAACCCTGCCCTGAGGGTCAAACAAGGAAACTTTTCTTTTCTGGAAGAATGACGTTTACATTTATATTAGGCTGCCTTTTTTTCCGTTCTGAGGAATCAATTTGGGAGATGAGGTCTTTCATGAAGGATACATTTAGCCTTTTTTTTTCTCTTTCTCTCTCTCTTTCTCTTTCTGTCTGCTTCATTATATTTTATTTGCTCAAACTGTTGTTGACTGTAGCGTATAATATAAATTCTATATCGTTCCCAAGGGTGTAGTTAGTGTTTATGTTATTCTGTTTCAGCTGGTGAAGGATATTCAATTTCCACCATGTGTGCCGACATAATAAATTAATACTTATTTATTTATTTACTCAAATAAATGGAAATTGAATTTATATCATTTTTTCTTAAAAATTAAGTAAAGAATTTTGAATAAAATTAAATGGAATTTTTTAAAGATTTTTGTCATGCCTTAGATCCTTCATTATTTCACAAACAAAGCCTATCTTGGCCTAGAAAATTGTGGTATTGCCAAGAGATATAACTACTAAAGTAATTTACTAAACGTTTTTCACAGAATGCAGTTTCAAATTACGTGTTCTTTTTGTGGCTGAAAAAACAAACACGGTAAATTTTATTTCTTACATTTTTTTTTCGTGCGTTTTGTTTGGCGGCAAACGTCTATGAACTTCATGGTTAAAAACTAAATTAGGAAAGATTTCTATGAAAGTAATAACCAAGAGAAAAGGCTGCTTAAATACAACTGCGCATTTTAAGTGCGAGCAAAATTGCATTCAGTTTTCACAATAGGTTTGAATTAAATAAATTTAAGGAAAAAAGAGATATTGTATAAAAAAAACAACCGATAACTGGAATTCTAAATTGGTCTAAACTTGAAATTTAAAAAAAAAAAAAGAAAAAGAAAGATGATAAAGATTTTAGCTTTTAGTCTTAAGAATGGAAACTCAAGCTTAAGCTCATGTGGAATTCTGAAAAAAAGTCATTCAAGAAAAGTGAATTATTTCCTTAGATAAATACGGAAAAGTTTCTATTACATAAAATATTTTTTTAATCTGATCCCAGTTATTTATATAAAAGGATATACAGTTTTAATTAATAAGAAATAAAAGTATTTGTCCTGAAAAAAAATGATAATTCAGGAAATGTAATATGCCCTTCAATCGTACGCAAGGATAACGGAAAAAATTAACTAAGTGAAAGTCTTAAAGCTAATTGAACACCATTATCGATAAAATAAATATTTCATTGAAGAAGTCGTAATAATTATTGGCAGTAAAATTTAACCATTTAATCAAAAACAGGGAATCGCAAGTCTTAGGATAGAAACTTGAATATTTCAGAGAAATATTTAGACATGGCTAGAAAGATTTTCTTGGAAAAATTAAGTAATTTTAAGATGTAAAATAGAGTAATCAGTCTTTCTGCCTCAAAATGTAATTGCATTTTAAAGCTATCGTGTATGTTATTTTTCAGAATATATATATTCATCCTGAAAAACTTATTTGCCCAAATTTTTCTAAGAAAGCTTTAAGCAAACGCACGATAAGTATACCTTTTTTTTTAAGTAAAAAATCATGCAAGTACTTTCTGAAATGTTATTAAAATTTTCTGAAGAAAAACAATACTTTAAAATTGGCATAGAGACATATAAGAACTATTACATGTAGGATAATTTAAAATTGTTTCAAAAATTTAGAGAAATATCATTTTACACCTAGGTTTATGTAATTCTGGCTCTACACTCTCTATAAATAAGAATTTGGAGATTAGGTTTCATTGCTGAGTTAGTTTTTAGAGAAAAAAAGAATCGATTTTTTTCCTTCTTTTTTCATTTGAAAACAGTTGGAAGCAAAACTTTTGAGAGAAACAGATAAATAAAGAATAAAATATATATTCTGTTTTATATATACAGTTTTGTTTTATACGAGTTGAAAGAAATAAAACGAAATATTTTATTTTAGTAAAATGATAGCATTAACATAGCGGATTTTCATTATGGAGCAAAATCAGAGGCGTGCACAAAAGTGTAATTTGGAGTCAAATCAAATTCCTCTCATATACAACAGATTTTTAATTTTGGAGTACAGATTATGTCTCAGTGCTTTCATCTACATTTTAAAAAAACAACATAACCTCTCCTATGAAAGTAGTCTGCGTATACCATGAGCAAAACTGAAATATATATCAATACATCCCAACTATTGAAATGGCAACTAAGTTCCCACTGTTTGTTAAAATTTTTTAAAATTACACTGCTGGCCACCTTAAATGCAACTCCCTGAAGGAAGCATGCAAATAACATGAAATTTACAGCATGCATTAGCGGAGGTGCAAATGATTAGAATTTCAGCGGAGAAACACATCACACGCACCTGTGGCGCCACCTCAAAGCGCTATTTAAGGCTTAGAGATTTCGACGATTTCAAGTTCGGCAATTGTGTTTTTCTTGTGGTTTTTTCAAAAAATGATCAGTTATGTCTCGTAGAAAACAGCGATCCGCTTTTGATCAAGTATCCGAGTTCGACAGAGGAAGGATAGTGGCCTAACGAGATTGTGGATTATCTTTCAGGGAAATCGGCAGTCGTGTTGGACGAAACCAAACAACTGTAATGCGGATATGTGACCGTTGGATGCAGGAGGGTACGACGGACCGACGGGGTCGATCGCATCCACCTCAATACACCACTTCACGTGAGGACAAGTAAATTGTGCGCATGACAGTGACAGATCGCTCAGTCACATCACAAATCATAGCACAGCATATTGAGTTTGTAGCGCATAATTCAGTGTCTGCGCGTACCATTCGACGCCGTTTACTGAAGAGTGGTCTGTCCGCAAGACGTCCATTTAGACCAAGCAATGGTCAAGCCTTGACGCAGAACCACAGACGTCTCCACCGCCAATGGTGCAATGAAAGTAGGATGTGGGTGGCTGAATGGAATGAAGTTGTCTTTACTGACGAGTCGCGCATCTGTCTGCAACAACACGAGGGTCGGATTCGAGTCTGGAGACACCGTGGGGAGAGGATGCTGAACAGCTGCGTTATGCACCGCCACCTGGTCCTGACTGGTATTATGGTATGGGGCGGTTGGATATCACCCCTCGCACTCCTCTAGTACGCATTGCCGGTACTTTAAACAACCAGCGCTACATCTCCGGGTGTTGGAGCCAGTTGTCCTTCCTTACCTTCGGGGGCTTGGCCACAGCCATATTTCAACAGGATAATGTGCGGCCACACGTAGCACGCATTGTCCAAAGGTTCTTCGTCACCAAATTGAATTCCTTCCCTGGCCGACTCGCTCTCTGGATCTTTCACCGATAGAAAACATGTGTTTCATGGTTGCTGCTCAACGATTGACCCAGATTACACCCCCAGCTGCCACACCAGATCAACTTTGGTAACGTGTGGAAGCTGCTTGGTCTTCTGTACCCCAAGAACACATCCAAAGTCTCTTTGAATCTATGCCAAGGCGTGTGGCAGAAGTGATCTCCAACAATGGTGGCTACTCTGGCTACTGATTCTGGCAGGAACCACACTTCACAGAAGTCTATAAATTTAATCATTTGATACTTGGTCAACATGTTATATACAAAATATTTTTTTGTTGTGCTATCTCTTGTCTTTCTTGGTGTTGCATTTAAGGTGGCCAGCAGTGTATTTTTAATAAAAATTAATAGTTTCTTAATCAATAATGCGTTTTCCCTTGCTGTCATGTTATACAAATTTAGTTTAATCACTCTTCATGAACTCAACTGGACTGCCAGAAAGGACGAGCCTTTGAGGTCAAAATTTCCCATTTTCGAATTTGGTTAGCAACCACGAGAGATTCCTTCAGTTGTATAATACTCTCTTGCATACATAGCATGTATGTTGCAATCAGATTTTGTGACCTTAGAACCTTAATTATTATTTTCAAAAAAATAGGTAGTGTCGAAAATGCTACTTGTTCTCAACTTAACATTCCATTTTAATTATCTGAAAATTAGTATATATTAACTCGCACAAAAAAGAGAAAACAAATTAGATTTTGGTACAACAAAACATCTTGTTTCGACTGATATAAAACAACACACCAACAACACTTAATTACATATAAAATGTTAATATATATATACAGACATAACAGATGGAGCTTAGTTCCTTGCCTAACATTACAAAATGCGCATACACGTTCTCATTTTATACAGAAACAAAATTTAATTAAATTTATTTCGAATACATTTATTCATTATTGATAGTTTGATCGTAATAAAAACATGTCACACACATATGTGACCAATGTGAACAAGATCCTTTCCTTCTTTAGAAGACGAACATTTGTCTCAACTTCCGCAATCATTAATTTAGCTCCCCTCCCCTAAAATATAAGATAATAGAAAGAAAGGCAATTTATTTTTGTGTCATTGACTTATTACTGAGGTTTGCTGGTTGGTTTGAATTTATGGCACCGAGTCTTAGGACATATTGTGCCAAACACATACTTAAAAATCCTTCAATTAATTAATTAAAATTAAACAAAATCAACTTTGTATAAATGTCAGAAAACTGTTTTAGAATTAAAAGTACGGACAAAATTTATAAATGGGGATTTTCTCCTGAAACAAGTCATTCCATGTGAAAGCATAAAATTTAAAATGTTTGTAGCAAACAGAATTAGAAGTAAAATTTTCGAAAACTAAAATGTGCCTTACAGTAATTGAACAAACACAATCACTACACACAGGATCTTCTTCCTCGAAGGGATGACGATGTGAAAGTACTTAATTATTAAAGTATTGCCGCAGTTTTCAACACCGATCATAGTTTAAGAAATGATACTTGGTTGGTCACCGTTGCTGTTCTCTGACTGTACCAAAATATAATTTGGCTATATGATGGAGATGATTGTAATAATCCTTTATAATCCTCTTCAAAAAGATTAAAAGAATATATCGAGTGTAAACTATATGTCGCTAAGAAATTGCATTGATTTTGTAATACTTTTCAAAAAAACTTATTTCGCATTAAAGAGCTATTAGTGTTAGGCTGCTCACTTGCAGCAGTTGTAAGTATTTATCAAAAGAGTTATGTCGATGGTGAAACGATAAGTCTCTGTCCAATGTTTTGTCGACCAAGACAGATTGATTTCAGAGGAGAGCGGAGACTGTTGCATACTTTTCGCAATGGTCGAATGCCTACAATGGCTGATATCCCTAGCAGCTACGGCAAGGGTGATTCACATGGTGTGTTTTAACACATAGGAGAGCATACGTTGCTGCGTATGGGCTTACACCCCCAGCGCTAACGGCACGGCATCACCAACAGCACCTGCAATGGGACATTGAACATCGACACTGAACCACAGAAGAAGGCAGCTACGGCAAGGGTGATCTGCAATGGTGTGTTTTAAACACATAGGAGAGCATACGTTGCTGCGTATGGGCTTACACCCCAGCGCTAACGGCACGGATCACTAACAGCACCTGCAATGGGACATTGAACATCGACACTGAACCACAGAAGAATGGCAGCTACGGCAAGGGTGATTCACATGGTGTGTTTTAACACATAGGAGAGCATAGTTGCTGCGATGGGCACACCCCAGCGCTAACGGCACGGCATCTCCAACAGCAAACCCGCAATGGGACATTGAACATCGACACTGAACCACAGAAGAATGGCAGAATATAAATACGCCGATTTTTCAAACGGAAAACATTGCAACTGACAGCAAATACAAGCCGGCAGCATGCTGGTGATGTTATGAAAGAGCACATTAGGACCATAGAACAATCCCTGACGATTGTGCGCTATGTGAGCAACGTTACAGACCAAATGCATTCCTTCATGGGAACTCTGTTGTCATGAAAGAATCCTCGAGTGATGCGTCATGTTATAAAAGTCGAATTCTCTTAGAGTGGACCAAGAACATTCTGACTAAATTCAGGTCATATTTCGGTTTCCGAAGTCACCCGAGAGGAATCCAATCAAACACTAGTGTTCCCACTGGGCAAAACACTTCTACCTCGTAATATACTGGAATTGATGAACCTGTTGACGAGTACTTCGAATGCAACCTTTCATCTCGAGTTCCAGATCTTCTCTCCAATCTTCAAAATTTTTACCTCAGATTTCTTTGCTGTATTCGAATTGGCTACGCTGTCCTGTTACTTTTATTTATCAACTCAAAGCCGTCCATTTTTGAGTTTTTCTCCTCTTTTAATCAAATTTTTCGGTACTTTGAAATTAATTTTGCCTTCAAATTCCGAATGCTTCTTTTCTTTTGTTATCAAATTTTTATATTATTTTTTTAACCAAAAGGAAAGTTGTTTAACTATCAAAAAATAAAAAGTCAACACTGGGGGCCAGAATCTGACGCTAAATACTCCATCAACGTACCAACGAGTAATTTTTCTTGAAACACTTATTCATCTTTGCGGACCGAATGCTTTAAAGTTAGTTTTTCAATTGTAATGTACAAATTCTTGCTACAAACATTAAACCCAGTAATATAACAATATATAGTGGTTAGCTTTGTTATTTAATTTGAAATCCTCAACAAAATCTCAAGTTCAAAATGGGCCCATACGATCTCATCCTGCTACATGGTGACCTGCGAACATAGTAATGAATTATAACTTCGTTGACTCATTCGTTCACAAATTACTGCCTTTCCCATTCATATCCGACCTCCCAAACAGGAAGAAGCATAAAAAATAACCGCAAATAAAACCGTGCTTAAATGGGATCAAATTAAAGAAACAACAAATTTTAAAAATAAGACAAAAAAAAAGCCACAGAAAACATCACATTCAACAAAAGGAAATAAACCCTGAATAGACATTGAAAAGAAAGAAAACAGAAAAGAAGAAAAGTAAAAGATAGAAAGATAACAACAATACTATTTAAAAAAAATCAATTATTTCACTCCCCTAACTTCCCTTTAATACTTCCTCAAAGAAACGAACACCCCCAAGTTTTTGAGTCATCTTTTCCAATGTAAGTAAATAACACAACTCTATCTGGGATAAATACAGTTCCCTTTTGTTATCTTTGTGGATCTACAAATAACAGTGTTTTTCCGAGTGAATAAGTTTTTTTTTCTCCTCTCCTCTTTTCCCTGCGCTTTTTGTATAGGACAACGGAGAAGGAATGGATACCTGTTATTTCGGACCAGGTAAGTCCTGTGTGGGTGGTCGAGAAGCGCAACTTCGTCTAGCGAGGGAGGGGTATTATTCCCCCCATTTTCTACCCTCATTCTCAGTCCATTTTCTTATACTTTTGGAGAAGGAAAATTTTTTCTTTCTCTTATACAAAATATATTTTGAGAGTAGCGCAAGGTTTGTCCGAAATTTTGGTATTAAAAAGATATTGCATAGAATGAAAAAATATGTAGCACTTTTTCCCTCATGAAAAATGATAAAATAATGTTTAAGGTATCCGACTACGTTCGGAACCGTGATTTTGCAAAAGTGTATAAATGGATAATATTTATGATATTTAGTGTCACTTAGATTAGAAAATGTATATAAAAATTGTTTTAAAAATAGTATTAAAAAAAATTATTTAAGTACAATATTTTTTACAAAATGAACATAGAATGACCCATATTCAAATTCCCTTTTTTGAAAATGCTTCTATTATAATAATATTTTGCCTGTATATAGCTTAGACCTCTGTACAGAGGCTCAACTAGAATTTTTGAAATATATAACTTAGAAGTGGTTTTATCCATGTTTTACGACAGCAGAGGGGAGAAATTTTAAGAAAAAAAACGCCGATAATTATTTCAATGGGTTGTAACTCTGAAAATAATGTGAATTTTTCAGAAAACATAGTTGAGCCTCTATACAGAGGTCTGAGACAAAATATTAGAATAATAGAAGCATTTTTCACAAAAGGAGAACATCTTGAAAAAAGGTTATTCTAAGTTAATTTTTTGCCGAAATATTGTATTTAAATAAAAAAATTTTGTCAAAATGTCCTTAAAACAATTTTGTACATGTATTCTAATCTAAGTGATACTAAATACCATGAAAATTATCCATTTATGCGCCTTTTTAAAATCACGGTTCCGAACGTAGTTGGATACCTTAAAAGAAATCTAATTTTAGAGCCAACTCAAGGTATGAACGACATTACTTCTTTATTTTTAAATTTAGAAAATGATTTCGTACATGAAAAGGATTGACTTAATTTAATCCAGTGTTTCCCAATCCCTTGTCCGTGGATGAAAAGTAAAGGGTCGCATAAGGAACATTGGATTATTTCTGTTTTATTTGCTGAGGTGTATATCTCTCGAGTTTGTACGGCTTTTTAAGGAAATCACTTTATATTCCATGTTAAATCGCTTTATATTAAGTTTTTGGTGTAACTGTATTTTATTCTGAAAGCATATTTAAACACACAATTAAATTAAAATTATTAAATCAAAACAATCTAAAGTATAAACAATCCATGTCCTCCTCCCTTGGGGGCCGCGGTAAAATTATCCCACGTTGACATACTTGTGATTGTAATTAGGTTTGGATTTGCTGATTTAATCCATCATAATTGAAAAATGGTGTTTTGTAGATGAAATTCGTAATTTCAATTATTGATAGGTGATGGGCTTATTTATCATACTGCACTGGGCGATTCATACTGCACTGGAGTGGTAAAATAGACCAATAAGAATCATTTTCATCTGAATTAAAAGGGAATTCTATAGTTTGAGTCGGTAAAAACTGTAAATTTCGAATTATGACTAGAAATTTCTGGCAATGGGCCGTATCATTTTGAATTAGACGAAGAAACAGTTTTGCATTTTACCTGTTATTTCCCCGGGGGACCCTTTTTTCAATTAGAGCTTTTAGTCTTTATTCAAGCACTGGTGTGACTTTGTGGTCATGGTCATGAATTCGTGGCCGGGGTGTCGAATCGCGGGTTTCAAGTACTGATACCATTAAAACCCGCATAACGGGATGATGCTAAATCTATCGTGGTTGAAAATCTACGCGTTAGCATGGTGTGAATTAGAAGAATAGCTTTCCAATTCAGGTGTCATCCTTGCCATTTGACCACAACTCGGAATTACAAAGTCCGTTGGTACACCGGCGGGTCCCAAGGGGGGAGACCGAATTGCGGGTGCTTTTTATCGGTGGTCCCCGGGCCCCCCTATTTTTTTTAAATTTAAAAAACCCTTCAATACTGTATACCAAGTGGTGGTATCTGCAATCGGGTTCTCCGTCCTATGGGCGGTTGCTAAAAATTTTAAAATTAATATTTACACTAATAGTTTATCATCCATTCTTTTCCTTAAAAGTTCTAACTATAAATCTGCCTGTCTTAATTTAATAAAGAATAAACTCTTCTATGTACCGCAACTTTTATAATTTTTTCTGGGTTAAGACTCCTAATAAAAATTATTTTAATGATATTGCAGATCTTTTTTGCAAAAAGTCGCTACTACTAAGGGGGTGTAGAGGTGAGTGTCCCCACCCCCCCCGCTTTTTGTCATCACATTCCTTAAAAAATAAATTAATTGAGGGAATGGGAGAGTTGGGGATCAAACCCCAATACTGGCTTACGAGTCCCAAAACCTTCTTTTCCCCAAAACCCCGTTTTATCAATCCCCATTCCAGTTACGTTACACAATTCTTAACAAACCATGGCCCATTCGTTTCTTATTTGTAAGCCGATCTCCATTTATAGTCACTGAAAAGGATTTGAATTCGGAACACCTTTCGTAAATTCGAATGAAAAAAAATTCAATAATATACGTAAATGTGTGTGTGATTTCAATATATTTACTCGTATAACGTAAACACAGTATCACTAAAATTTTAAAAAAATAAAATAAATACGCTTATTTTTGTTTTTTTGCGTATAAAAGTTAAAAAGTAATTTTTTCCCTTAAAAAATGAATTTATCTGGAAAAAAATATTTTGTGGAAAAAAAAAAAAAATGGTTGAATCCCAAAACAAAATGAGTGGTTTTATAAATAATGTATTGCACTCGATTAAGTGAAGTCAAAATATTTTTTATTAATGTAATATTTATTTTAGATGAATTAGATTGGTTCATAACTTTTAACATTATTTGAAAAGCATTAAAACAAAAAATGGCATTGAATACAGATTGAACTTACATTTGTAATTAATAAAAATAGTATTAACATAGTACAATTCTTTTATTCGACTTTATCACTTTATGCGTAATGTAATTGTAATATCTATTTCCCATTATTGTTGTACTTACAATAATGATTTCCTGTAAAATTATTGCTTATCAAATGAGTGTAATTTTACATTATAGCTTATTAAGTTTGAAATATAGAGCTAATTCTTGAATTAATCTTCGAAGTTCTTTAAATTGACAGTAATGCAAAAAAAAGTTTTAAAATAGATTTAAACATTTATTAATAAGGATTATTAGGAATAGTATTAATAGGTATTTTAAAAAAAAACAGATTTTTTAAACTGTTTTACCATTTGTTTTTATTTATATTGTATTCATAGAAGCCATTTTAAAGTGAGGTAGCTTGCTGATGACATCATGAAGAAATTTCAACAATTATTCGAATACCACAGCGTAAATACTGTGTATTTATTGCAAGGGGAAAATTATTTTCCATGTAATTACCTGACCTAAGTTTTATATATGTATATTTTGATACTTTATTACAAGACGCTTCTAATTTTCTAAATACTTTACTACGTATCGCTGTAAGTACAATAAATATATTAATAATGTTACATTGCTTCTTCATTTTCATACATTTCGTCTAAATTGTGTTTTAGTTTATTAGGCATATACCAATTATCATTATTTAACTAAGTTATATAACAACTCAATTCTTATATACTTTCAGATGTAACACATGTTTTTAAACCCACACACATGATTTTATTTTTTACGGAAACATTGTTACTTACTATTAAATTTATATAAGCAACTATAGTTATAGTGATTGCAATTAAACTTTATAAAAATTCTTTATATTTAATTACTCTTACAATATAAAAATGTGCCTTTTATTTCAGAAACATATGCGACTTTAATCTACATCCATACAATTTTCACTTTATAAACACGTTTCTTAAGATCATATTATTTAATAATTATGTTTTGTATTGCAGAGGCTTATTTAAATCTTGCTTACAGAATTTTTGGAAATAAAATGATGGTGAATAATTTAAACTGTTTTGTACAACATGAAAAAGACAGGGATAGAAGGTGATCAAAAATACATAAATTTGATTATAGAAGTTATTTGATAGTCAAGGAGAAAAGTTACCTAGAATCTTAAGAAAGCAAATTTCAAAAATATTTTAGAATTTTACGCTGATTGGTAAGAATTGTGATAACGTAAAAGAAAATTTTTAATGTTCCCAACATTTTTTTTTATTCCCTCGCACTTCTAAAACTGGAACAATAAAAGTTCTTTTTTTATTTCTCTCTAGATATATAGCACCATTTAAAGAATAATAACCGCATTATATATAATAAAAGAGAAAAGTAAAAGAACTTAATTATTTCGTATGCGGTAGAATGTGACAAGGAAAATGAATCAGAATTTCTAGAGCAGCCCATAGATGGCGACACAAGCAGGATAATGATTATTAGAAATTTATGGTCATCTAAGAAAATCCGGTTTGTGTTGTATTATATCGTTTTCGAAGCTAAAACGGAAGACGGTTAAAAGAAAATGAAAAAGAACAAATCAGTTAAAAAATTTACTAGTATTTTTTTCCCCTTATGTTAATAATTTATATTTTCATTAATATTTTATTTAAAGTTTAATTTTTAAACAATTGTAAAATAGTAAAATTTCAACATCGATTTTATTTATAAAGCAAAAATTCTGATGATTTTTACCTAATAACTAGAAAATAACGAGTCTTGAATAACCAATTGATACATTTATTATATTAAATGTAATTCGCGGTGGAAGCGCAATAAATTTAAAATTAATATTTATGTAAAGGTTGTATAAATAGTATTTTTGTAAATTTATGTTTTTAAAAATAAGTTGAGGTATTTTTGAAAAGAGGAATGGTTTCTGAAGGAAAAATTCCAAATTATATATATAAAAAGTTGCATGTATGGAATAAATACAAAATTCTCTCTAGAGTCCCAAAACTTCGATAAAAAATGTAAAACATTTTTTTCCTCCTATATTCAATGTTCTTTCTTTTTTTTAATTAAAATAATAATAATAATAATCTAGCATAGTTCTTTAAAGCCCCAAACAAGTTTCTTAGAAAATCATATGAATAAACAGAATTTTTTTTAAAAAAATCTCTTTCATCTTTTATTAGATTAGTTTTCCAGTATAAAAAATTCCATCTGCAATTTTTTTAAAGCTGAAACATATATTTAAAATGAAGTGTGAAATTCTGCAATTTCTCAATTAAAATAAGCATTTCCTCTTCAATGAATAAAATTAATTTACATTTTATTAATAATCATATTTGCTTCTGAAATATTTTGACTGAAATTAATACAATGTTATATTTTTTTTCGGAAAAGAGATATAAATTTTAAAAAAAAATCTGCATTAGGTAACCGTTGCTCCCCTGAGTTCTATATAATAAATTTTCCTTTTTTTCAAAATTTCGAATAAACTTAGTAATATATTCTTTTATTAAGTAAAAGAAGTTACTGAAATATCTTCTATGCGGACCTAGAGAAAACAACAAAGAAAAACCTAATCAAAACTGAATCCTTTCTTGGTAAAAATAATATGTGCAAAATATTGTTCTAAGAAAAAATTAGGCTAATCAACTTTTGTTTTATATTCAAAAATGTTTCATGCAATATTTTCACTATGCTAAAAACATTCCTTTGGTCCAACTAAAACAGTAAGTATTTTTAAAGGATAAATTTTTAATTATTCAACTAAAGATTTAAGACTGTTGTTGTTGATTAAGACTAAAAATACCACAATTTGCAGCTGCTAAACTGCAATTCACTTACAGGTTATGTAATTAACTATAACTTAAGCATAATTTTTTAAAAAATCTTCAGTAATTTGATTTAATTTTTTTCATGGTATTTGTATTTGGCTAAATTACATAAATACTGCATTAGAATTTTTCGCTTTGTCAAATAACACGATACAGATAATCAGTCTTAAATGAAATTTAGACGAATAAAAATTAGATCTGAGGACTATTAATTACACATATATATATATATAATCCCTTCTTTTTAAATTTTTAATCTAATTATAATTATATTAGGAATATTGACGCGTTTTTAGTTGTACTAAAATGATTTCTTGAAAAAAATTGTTGATCTATTTTATAAGCTACGTTCCATTAAGCTATAAGTTCATCACAGTTACTTTCGTTCAGAAAAAAAGTAAACAAATGAAAAATAATAATAACAACCGTTGATAAATTATCATAGTATATTATTCGTATTAGTTGCATTGTGTGTTTTGACTTGAATT